>BCLF01000039.1:2320552-2343267 GCA_001602275.1 Zoysia japonica
TGTGGCTTAGTCTACGAAAGACTCAGAGAAATTTTTTACCTGGTTCGGACCACCTCGAACAGTGTAATACCCGTTTAATACCCTACGTCCAGGAGGTGGTTTATCTCGATGAGAGAGTACAAAAGTTCGAATTCTCTTTGGGAGAGATCCGACGCCTAAATCGTGAGTGCTCGATGCACGTGTTCGTGAGGGTGCTTACGCGTAGACGATTACGCGCAAGAGCTCGGGGTTCGGTTTTTCTGTGTTTGTTGTTCTTCTTCTCTCTCTATCCTCCCCCCCCCCCCGTCCCCCTTTATATAGGGCGGTCCGGAGTTACAAATGGTGAGCCTACGCGATTCTGCTATCTCGCTGACAGGTAGGTCCTCCACTGACGTCGTCATCATTCGTTACGCTCATGCGCGGGCGTGGCCTGTCGCGTCGCACGCAGCGACGGACACTGTAGCGTCAGCCACAGTGCCGCCGGGTCTTGTCCGTTGACTCCCGCGACTCGTCTAGCTCTGCGACTTTAGCTGGAGTGTCGTCGTGGTAAAACCCGTCCCGTCTCGTCAGGACAGTTGACGGTTGGTTGCCGGAGTAAATACGACATAAAGCCGTACCTACTCCCCAGGGTCGGCCCTCTCGTCGTCGGCCATCGGAGGTCGGCGTCTCCGTGCGTCTTAGCGCGGCTAAGACAGCTCTCGTAGATCGTTGCTTCGGGGGTCGGACTCTCGTAGATCGTTGCTTCGGGGTCGGACTGCGCGTTGTGCGCTCTTTACCAAAATGGACTGCAGTACATGCTCTTAGCTGCTTCAACAATCACAAAGGCAGTGGTAACCTATTTGACCGAGAACTTCCAAACCTCTCTAACATTAGATGATCCATCAACAACATCGTTGTGCAGCTCAGGTTGCATGACGCCTAATGAACAACCAAACATTAGTACAAACAACACTTAGTACAAGCAGTGCAAAATAGAATCCACATAAACCTCGAGAGACAATGCTCATAATCCACAGTTATGTTCACATTGGCAAAAGATATCCTTAACAGTAATGGTACGTAAAATATGATATTAACCATGGGTGTTCCACATTCTACAACTACTTCATGTTTAGAACACTTGTAACTGTAACTAATTGGACTAGCAAAAGGAAAGCTTGCCCCCATTTTCAACAACATATGACACTTTGGACACACACGACAAGGTCTCCATTAAGCAATATAAATATGTTCCATATTTGGGAGTAAAAAATTGCAGACGTTTGACAATAAAAATCATGTAATAATCTATAAAGTGATGAATATAAAAATTTGATGACTAACAGTTCTAGACAGGACACAAGCAACTTACCATCTTCTTCAACCAAGCAAAGAAAATGCCTTGTACCACCACCAACTCCAAAATAGTATTTCTTCCCTGCCATATAAACAACACCCCCAGGGTGGCGCAAGCACTGCAGAAGGTTTTCAACATATATGTATAATGATATTCTGCAAAGTTTAGTCCTAGAAGAATATTCAGCAAAAATAACGTTTTTGAATATTGACCTTCTTAATGAGCCTATAGAGATTGGGGAGAGAAGATATTGCATAGACAGTCTCAGCCATGAGGATGATATTATAGCCATTAGACTTTTTATCTTCACTATTATCACAAGTTTTGTCATGTTCAGCTTTCCCGCAAAGAAGTAGCTTATCCATCTCACTCCAATCACCAGCGAAGAAACCAACACTCCTAGGCGTACAAACTACTTCAGATGATTCCTTGAAAAGATTTGCTTTTGTATTCGGTATGGTGAGACACTTAAGGACCCTGTAGTTTAAGATTTTGAGAAATCAATATATATATTTGAGAATTATTTCAAAATCTTAGGGAGGAAAGGATCAGTACCTTGAGACCTGCAAAGATGCCAGGAAGGCCATGTCCACACCCAAGCTAAAGAATGAAGATGATATAGTTAACATGTAGCTTGTTAAAAACAGTGAATGAGTGTTTGTTTCAGGCACTTGGATATTCAACTATAGATTACAATATTAGTATTAGCAGACAGATAAGCCTAAAATAGTGAGTGAGTTCAATAGGAAAAACAATTAACAACTACTCCCTTCTAACCTTGAACATATCACATACTCCCTCCATACTCATAATTCAAGTCGTTTTGGACAACGATATGGTCTCCAAAGCATAACTTTGATTTCTATTTTTTCTAAAAATATTTATCAAAAAGTGACATATGTATACTTTTATGAAAGTACTTTTTAAGACAAATCTAGTCATATGATTTTCAAATTTCTAAACCTAACAATTTATTAGCTATTTATAATTTATATTTCCAATGTTTGACCAAAGCAATGTCCAAAACGACTTGAATTACGAGTATGGAGGGAGTATACAACGAAGGCGGAAGTAGAAAGAAATTCAAGTGGTACATACATTAATATAACAGTAAAGCATTAGGGAGCAAGCATTGCACCTCTAATACGAGTTTACCCTGTAGAAATAATTTACCACTTTTAATCTCAGAATTTAGCGTCTTCACCAAGTCTAATGATCCTTCCCACAGCTTCAATCCACCTGGTGCCCATGGTTGTGCTCAAGTTCAGAGACCCAAATGAGAAAAAAAAATGTTACAAAGGCAAATTGTATTCAGTCTTCACCTTCATATTTCCCAGAGACCAAATCAGAGTTTTTGACCCTAAAAACATCAGATGTACTCACTTTCCCCTAATAAACAAAAAAAAAATGTTACTTTAGCAGCATCACAAGGAGGTAAATTACCAGATCACACCCATTGTAAATGTATCAACATCAATAAGCAACCAAAATCGCCTTCTACTCTAGCCGTTGTGTCACCCACTCACGATGCAGGTGCTGGCCCCCCTCATGTCTACCTTCGCCGCTGATAGGTACAGTGGGTCCAGGGGAGTAACAACCAGACAACTACGGCTCCAAATTCATACAACATGCAAAAAGTGACCCACGGACATGGTATCGAGAAATAAAAACATGTTAGGATAATGATCTGCAAGGCAAAGAAATAAAACATGCATTAGCATTCGTAATTAAGGATCAATCCACGAAATCAGGAAATAATGCATGCAATTAGAGATAATAGGCCATGCAGAAGTGGAGCCAAGTCTCCGTGCAAATCGCGCCGTGATTTGTGGCGCCCAACCGATTTTCTGGTTGTGGCCCCAACTTGACCAGTGCATATAAGAAGGGGTGAGGGGCTGCCAGAAGAAATAGCCACGAGTTGAGGCACCACTCTCCTCCACACAAACCCTAAGTCAGATCCTAAGAGCACTGAATCAAGTTGAAGGCCATCAACCGAACCAGTGCACCCAGGAGGGCGTCGCTGGACAAGGCAACAGAAAGAGCCACCACTGGTGCAACCACAGAAGGCCAGAACAAGAGGGTGCAGAACATATCAATGAAGAAAGAGGCGTCCGTGCTGTGATCGACTATAGGCACCACCATCTACTCCAAGCGCAATGGATGAAATCCCATCACCAGGACACGTTCAGTACCCTGATTTCCGCATTATGAGGTTTTGTTCATGTTTTAGGCTAATGATCCTGAGGTTTAAGTCATAAGTATTTCCTACAAAACATACTGCAGAGTATTTCCTACATTTAGTTTGGAAACAGCTGTTATCAGCTTAGCATCATATTTGCTGCTAATGCATGCCATTTATGACGTAATTTCATAACATTTTAATGGACTATGTCCTACAACCCACCCACAAAAGACATAAATTTGCTTCTCCATTTTTCCCCCAATCCCCCATTTCTCTCTCATCTACCCACGGTCATCTTGTTTAATCTTCTAAATGGGGAACATATTTGAACTTGACTTTAGGTGAAAGTAGGTCCTTAAACATATCTAGATTTGCTCGCATCTAATACATAAATACAAATATGAAGTCAAGTGATTTTACGACCTTTCTGATTAACAGCCTTTGATCCTTTGATACATCCTGTTACAGTGTAAGCATAGTCCTTAACTCCTTATTACTGAACTATAAACAGTGCCAGAGGCATTTCCACGACACGAACACAAAGGCAAGCGAAGCAGAGCACACTTGCAACCGCACCTTGGAGATGGACAAGGACTCATCGACAACCACTGAATCCCATGTGGCGGCGGCGACCGGCGACTCCTGCAAGCCAAAAAAGCAAAGATCAGACATTTGATGCTATCACCAAAAAAGAATGAAAAACATGGAGAAATGGTACCTCGGAGAGCAAGACCTCGACGGGCAGAGGCGGGCGAAGGCTGGGAGTGGGGGAGGTGGTGGTGCTAGTGTTGTTCGTGGCCTCCGTGTCCTCCATTGAAACGTCTGGGCGCCACTGGGGACCTTAAGCGGCGAGGCGGGGCCGGGCAGAGGTGAAGTCGTCGGATGGTGGAGGGTGCACGAGAGGTCGCGGAGGAGCCGATGGCCAGCCGGCAGCAGGCGGCGACCGGAGAGAAGATGGAAACGCTGTGTGTTGGCGGCATAAGTGGGCCGTGGGCTGGTCCCATTTGCAGGTAAGTTGGGCCGGGCCGACAGAGAATTTGTCGCTCTGTTTATGGCGCGAGAGGCCAGAGAATTTAAGCAGGCAAAGATATTTTGCCACCGTGGATATAATAATCTCGCGGCGCCAAACCCCTCCGTCCCTCCTCTTCTCGCAGAACCCTAGAGCTTCTCCTCTGCTCTCCGGCGCCACCGGAACCAACCACCGCCCGCGCCGCAGCGAGAGGGAGATGGATCGGAGCAAGGGCGGCAACCGCGACGCCAACGGCGGGCTGACTGAGGCGACGGCGTCGCGGTTGAGGTTCGACTCCGACGAGGACGCGGCGAAGGGCGAGGAGGTGGGGATGGAGGTGGAGGAGGTCCCCGAAGCGGAGGCGGAGGTGATCGGCAGCGACAAGACCAGCGCAGACTATTACTTCGACTCCTACTCCCACTTCGGTACGGCAGGCACTGTTGTTTATTCTACCGAAGGATATTTGGCTGACGTTGATATTAGCTTGCATCGGTAAAACGAATCGTGGATGTCGTAATGCTAGATTTGTTGGTGTTGTTGTATGTGTTGCGCAATTTCGTGTTCAGGTTGTGCATTTTAGCTTTGCACGGGATAAACTAGAGTTTTGGCTATTGAATGTAATGCAACTTAAGAACATAATTCACCTTTTTGTAGTCCATGACTTGAGAATTTTACTGTTGCTGATAGTAAGAATGAAAAAGATGGATCTTCTATTGCTTTTAGTGGGTCCTTTACGTATCGGTGATAATCATTAGCACATGCTCTGTCTCTTATCTCTTTTTCCCGTTGCATTTACTTATGCAAGTGGTTGTACATACCTGCCCTTATCATACTTCTCCCTTGAACAACGTATAAAATTCACTCTCTTTTTCCCTATTCTTTGTATTGCAGGTATTCACGAAGTAAGTGATTATGAAAGGAACCTTCCCTGTGCTTGCTTAATGGCATCATGTTTTGCAAGCATTTGTAGTTTCTGATTGCTTGCAACTTCAGAGCAAGGATACTTGTATAGTGACGGTTCAGATTATTTTTTGTGTATTGACTGCAGGAAATGCTAAAAGATGTTGTTCGCACAAAATCATATCAGAATGTCATCACCCAAAATAGTTTTCTTTTCAAGGACAAATTAGTGCTTGATGTTGGCGCAGGAACTGGGATCCTTTCACTATTCTGTGCAAAAGCAGGAGCTAAGCATGTATATGCGGTGAGTTAGCTGATTCTCGTTTCATGTTTTCTTTCACTATTTTTAATCGATCTAAACTGTTTAACTATTGTCTGCCACATGTTACAGTGGGGCACTGGATTGCAGCTAATCAAGCAAATATGTTTCTGCAGTAATCTTTAATCTTTAAATTAATAGAAGTTACCTAACATATATTCATATATGCTTTTGGACCATGTGAAATACATGTCATAGGTTGATAATTGCCCACAGAAGCATTCGTACCTAGAAGTTAAAAATGTGCATTTTACTTGATGTTGTCATGCTCATTGTTAACTTTGATATCTGTTTCGACAAAAAGAACAATAAAATATTCATTTTGTACAATTCTGTATTTGCAATTTCCTCTATTGCCAGTGTGCGTATTACTATATTAGAATTTGAGAAGCTATGTAATAATAAATCTGGGGTTTCTTTCATTTCACCCTGGGCCTGTTGGCCTCCGGTTGAGCGAATTTCATCTCCTATATAAATACACCTGTAGTATTCAATCGTTTTCGTTGCTAATAAGCCTAATATAGAGGATTGTTCTTGCTTTTATAGATTGAATGTTCCCAGATGGCAGACATGGCAAAGGAAATCGTCAAAGCAAACAAATATTCTGATGGTTAGTTCCTGCCATATGTTCTACTTCTACTATATATTTTGTTTCTACATAACATGCCATCATGAATGTTATCTCCTTCTGCAGTCATAACTGTAATAAAAGGTAAAGTGGAAGAGATTGAACTTCCTGTCCCTAAAGTAGATGTAATAATCTCAGAGTGGATGGGATATTTTCTCCTGTTCGAGAATATGCTGAACACTGTCCTATATGCACGTGATAAATGGCTTGTAAGTCATCCTTCATAGTTCAAGTGTTTTTCTTTTTGGTTTCACCAATCACAATACATGGTATATGTTTGGTCCATTTTTTGTTTCCTCATAGTTTTGTTCTGACTGTAAATATAAAAAAATGTTAGCTGTGAATATTCTAAACTGCTCTTTTTCATTTTATGGGCAGTATTTGATTTGTTGAAGAGCAGTAGCTTACATTTTTTGCAATTGCTTTGTAGACTGATGATGGTGTCGTTCTACCAGACAAAGCCTCTTTGTATCTTACTGCAATTGAAGATGCAGAATACAAGGAAGACAAAATTGAATGTAAGTTCAGTAGCACATGGTGCATTAGACTTATCTACCTCAGTTTTATTGGCAATTAGGAGCTTCAGTTCCCGGAAGCTCTCCTGTATTGTGTTATTTTTAAGTAATAAAACTATTTCGATCTCTCCTGGATTTTTTCGAAATGAGGTTTCCCCACCCCGATCTCCCCTAGGAGACAGGAATCATTTGGATCTCTCTGATGCATTCGTTTATCCATCT
This sequence comes from Zoysia japonica, assembly GCA_001602275.1. NCBI lineage: Eukaryota > Viridiplantae > Streptophyta > Magnoliopsida > Poales > Poaceae > Zoysia > Zoysia japonica. Next base: position 2,327,643 of record BCLF01000039.1, read on the forward strand.
GTAGTTTGGAACAATGTTTATGGCTTTGATATGAGCTGCATAAAGAAACAGGCTATGATGGAGCCACTTGTTGATACGGTGGATGCAAATCAGATTGTCACCAACTGCCAATTACTGAAGGTATTTCAGTTGCACGATCCAAGTATACTATTGCTTCTATGATTTTCCATTTAACAGTTTTTTAGTTTAATCCTTCTAATGTATTTCAGACTATGGATATATCCAAAATGACACCTGGAGATGCGTCCTTTACTGTACCATTCAAACTGGTTGCAGAGCGGAATGACTACATTCATGCTCTTGTTGCATACTTCAATGTGTCATTCACCAAATGCCATAAGTTGATGGGCTTTTCAACAGGTTCATCCCCTTTTCTCACCTTTCATTTTTTTTTATGTAGAGTGATATCCTTTTACTCAAACATTTTGGGTGATAACAGCTAACTTTCGAATTATGCTTTGCAGGCCCGAGGTCAAAAGCTACTCACTGGAAGCAAACTGTTTTATATCTTGAGGATGTATTAACTGTCTGTGAGGGGGAAACCCTGACTGGTAGCATGACAGTCACACCCAATAAAAAGAACCCTCGGGACATTGACATCAAGCTCAAGTACTCCCTAAATGGGCATAGATGTCAGATATCAAGAACACAATACTACAAGATGCGGTGACCACTGACCCAGACTCACCCAGATGCCTAGCCCATTCGATTTTTTTTTTCTGAGCATCCTGTGTTTGACACAAGTTGATGTCTTCTGCATCAATGTTTGTGTTCTTGGGAGCTGGTAAACTGGCCAGCTGAGATTTTTATTGTGCAAAACTGCCAGGTCTCCTGGTTGGTGGTATGAATTTGCCCAAGATGTTGGTGGGGGCTGTTAACATTAATTTTTTATGGATCTTTATTAGATTACTATTGCAATTTATGGTTCGAGGTATTCAGCCTGTATATCCTGTTTATCTTTTTTTCATTTTTGTATGCTTGCCCATCATCGCATAGAGCCTCTTGTTGCTAAAGATTTTAAGACTGGATAAAACTGTTGCAACAATGGATACAGTTAATGTTCTGTCTGACCTATGGATGGATATCAATTCCCTTTCTGCTCAACAGATGGTAACATTATTTCAAAGCCATGCAGCACAAACAATTTTCAAATGCAGTTGTAGAATATATTGTTTTATGCAGGCGACTTCAGATATTCTATGACGGTTCACTGGTTGAGTACGCTGCACCAGAAATGGAGAAAATAGATTGAGGCAATCAGATATTCAGATGGTCACACCGGTGAAAACAAAACATAAAATCATCAGTAAAGCTAATGGAGTTCTTACTTGTAGAGATATGCTGCAATGCTAAGAATTATACAAATCAAGATGATGTCAATTGTGAAGTTTCTAGAAGATCGAAACTGCACAAAAAGACTCAGATATTTTCAGGCAGGATGAGAAAACTTGCACAAAAACAGAAGTTGCTGTTAAGCGGTAATTTAGGTTAGGTCAACAAATATCAGGCTCTCACCTGGTTGACTGCTTTCTTCAGCCTGACGTTTGTCTTTTTGAGCTCCGAATTAGCTTTGTCCACCTGCAAAACCATGCACCCCACAGTTCAGAGGAAGATAAGTAGGCAATGTGCAAGTAGCAGAAGCTGACCTTACTGTCGATCTCATCCATCAGAGGAACCTGCCTATCCAATTCCTGCGGAGTTAAATGATCACACAGAAACTCCATGATTTTTGTGATAAACCTCGTTCATGTCCTCGGCCAGATCCTTTAGCGTGTCCGATCCTTCAGAGATGAAGTCCAGCCCTTGGTCCTGCACATCACGTCTCACTAGATACGCTCAAAATTTTCACGATTGATAAGTTAGCTTCGAATACGGTATAAATTTATGGAAGTTCAGCGATCCATTCAATCACAAGACGACTTTTTTCTCAGAAAATCTTGCCTGTTTGATTTTCCGCATTTCGTATTCTCTTCTGAACTGCTCTGATTCTTCAGTCGTTTGGTAGTACCCCTCATCAAAAGTTTCAGCTGCATTTCGATTGATGAACGATTAACCTGATCGTTTCCTACTCTTTCATAAATTTAAATACTGCAGATAAAATTCGCACTCATTTTCTATAATTGAGTGGTTTCATAATTCCCATGAACAGACATGACAGAGTTTCAATATGAACTTGTGCCCGATTTTCACCGCATGCATTTGCCCTTTCAGTTTTCTCTTGCCCGTTTTCTACAGATTTTGGGAACACGGATGTTTACTGGGGGAAATGGAAAACCTGAAGAGTCGAACTTGATCCCTGGCCGCGCATTCCCGGCGCTGATCCAGCCGCCGTTCTGTTCCGCCGCGCCGCCGTCAGGGATCGCCCGAATCCTGTGGGACAGCGCTGCGACCAGATCACTCCGTAGCACCTTGTCCTCAGGTGAGAGTCCTTTGAGCTGCACATGGTTCATGCAGCCCGAATTCTGTCAACAAATAGTTTATTTGTTTTCAATATAATAGCTGGTGCGGGCAAAATTCATATCAAAATTGTTTGATGAGTAACGATGAATAACGGCAAAGAAGAATGATCGGGCCGGCCGTGACCTTCTTGGCAACAATCTTCTGGAGCTTGGTCGCCTCGTGCAGAAGCCGCGCGTTGGTCCGACGCACGTCGGCGTTCAGGCCACCGCCACCGCCCGGTTCTTCTCCCTCGAGGCCCTCTCCGATTTCTGACCAAAATTCACCACGACACGATGAGTTTCCATGATGAAGGGCGGCAGGGGATCGATCTTAAATGTAAGAACAAAACGGCATTATAGAAGGCAGCAAGACCTCTAGGGCGACGTCGATCTCGGCGTCGACGGCCGCGTAGAGGCGAGAGAACGGATCGCCGTCGGCGCCGTCGCTCCGGTGCTTGTCGGCGTCGTACTTGTCGTACTTATTGCAGATGGCGTCAGCACGTCGATCATGCTCATCTTGCCTGCCAAAGTGCCGAGCTCCGGCCTCGTCTCGCCGTCACTGGCCGACACGCGGCGCGTTCAATCTGGACGGCGACTTCGCCGGCCGGAGACAAGGAGCAGGCTTTGATGATAAGGTTGGAGATGTCAGGTTCGTTAGTTACTCGCGAAACACTCAGGTTTCTGTTAACTAATGTGCGTCGATCACTTGATCTCCGTTCGCTAAATTTAGACGTCACAAGATTGAGGCATTACGTATGACTAGCGTGCTAACGCTACGGTGTAAAAAAAATATTAACTCAAAAAATATTTGTATATTTTGTATTTAATAAAATTATATATTTTGTGAAAATACCATAGTCATAATAATGAAATAGCTAATTTGTGTAAAGAAAAAAAAAATAACTCAAAATCATAATGACAGCGAACTTTACATCAGGTGCTACATTTGGCATGTTAAAAGGCTAATTTATCCTAAATGGTACAAACACTTAAACTTGCCTCAAATGGCTGTCAGGCATAAGATCACTAGCACCTGTTGGCGCAGCACCAGGTGCACCGTCGACTCCTTCTGGATGTTGTAGTCGGCCAGGGTGCGCTCGTCCTCCAGCTGCGTCCCGGCGAAGATGAGGCGCTGCTGGTCCGGCGGGATGGCTGCGATCAATTAGTGCATTGCGAGCATGCATGATGTAAACGATGACGCTGAAGGTGGAAGACGATGAGCTTCAATCTTTGGTTATATATACCTTCCTTGTCCTGGATCTTGACCTTGACATTGGCGACGGTGTCGCTGCTCTCGACCTCGGGAGTCACCGTCTTCACGAAGATCTGCATCTTGTATGTCTTGCTGCCGTATGAACCGACTAGTTTGGCAATGGAGGCAATGGTCTGCTAAATGGTGGAGAAAGGTAGCGTGTGGTCTTCGATGGACGTGGAGCGGTTGTATATAGAGAAGGCGAGCAGAGGCAGGATCGTGTACTTGACGCGCCCGCTACGGAAGCATCGCCTCGCCGGGGCTCCCACGACTCCGAAACTGTAGAGGCTGCGACTGCATCTGCGTGCATGTCGCAACAGGGCTTCGAGTTGGAATAGAACCCGCGTGATGCCGGCCTGGCCCATTAGCTGTCGCGCGGGGGCCCTGAATTGAACGCTCGAAATTGGCCCATTGAATTTTCCAAAACAATCTGCGGCTTGAAATTGGCCGTAGAATTCTCATCGTCGCCTTGGTATCAATAATTATTAAGCCTGCCTGAAGAAAGATTCATGTCGGAGTAATGTCAACTCATCATCAGCAACAAGATCGATTCAGTCGTGCACAACTCGAAGCTAGTATAAAACTGCTGCAATTGTCGTGCGTGCACAGCATTAGACGGAGGAAGAACCAGGCGGTAAACGCAACAGGGATGCCATCTTCCGTAGTACGGAGCACAATACGAGTGGTTTGCATAAAATTCAAGCGATGCGCATCGTGTATACATTGATCATCACCATTATATGGTTTGTCCATTGCTCATTGGACTTGTATGCACTTATTACAAGGTCAGCGACAGATCACATATGAAAAAAATAGCACTTGCATATGGATAATATACAAGCAATAGGGAAGGCTTTTTTTAGAGTATCAATCTTATTATAACCAGATTTACTATTTTCCTTTGGTTTCGCTAAGGTATCCCGATGACCCGTACGACCGGTACTGGTGGCCGATGAGGCAGATCAACCAGCGGATGCCACAGTCGCCGTGCCCTCGCGCGTCCTCCAGACGGCCGTCGAGGCAACCGGCGACGACACGGTGCTCGGCGTCTTCGTGTGGCGAGATACTAGGAAGACGTACTCCGGCAGCTTGGTCTTCCTGCGCTTCGCCGACTTCCAGAGCGCCCAACTCCGGCAGTTTGGTGCCTACAACAACGCCGATCAGTCGGGGCCCAAACCCGAGTCGTTCACGTACTCCTGCATCCTTTGCTGCTTCCTATGTGCACAACACTGAACCCTACATGTCTCCGGACGGTACCTATAGCATCATACTCGCTGCGACGACAACCTCTGCGCTGCCGCCGATGATAAATGCAATGGAGATCTACGATGTATTTCAATGGGATAATCCTACGACATTCTCTAAAGACTGTAAGCCTTTCTCTGCTCTCTCAATCTCACGCACGCCTCAAAATATTACTCATATTTATATATGGTTTCTAATTTTCTATACGATAGTCGAGGCCATCATGGCTATCAAGCTCGAGTATGAAGTGAAGAAAAACTCGATGGGGGATCCGTGTTTTCCAATCAAGTATCGTTGGGAAGGCGTGGCATGCAGTAATAATGTAAGTGATAGCTCAGTCAGGATAACATCATTGTCAGTATATTTTGCCGTGTATTGCCGTACATTTATTCAGTATGAAAATTATCGTGCATATATTTGCCTAATATTGCTGCTTTAAAATTCTAATGCAGGATCTCTCTAACAGTAAGCTACGTGGTGTAAATTCCAAGAACTTTTCTGAGCTCGAGAATCCGTAAGTGCCTGACACAACTGTTTACAGTATTGTGCCCTGCCTTATATGACTGATTTTAGAAACCATTATTTGCCACATAGAGAGGATCGTGCTACACTCTTAGTCTTGAGTGAATATGCGCCACATACATTGAAACAAAGATTGTACTACTATTTCACGAAATGTCATATTTTTCTCATACACAGATTCACTGGTTACAGAATTGGGGATAATTCAGAACATCCTTCATGAGTGCACCATTGTTCAGTGCTATGAAACAACAGTCCGTTAGCAGCTTTAATTTTAGAGGGAGGTTGCTAATTCGTGCGCCTGCTTGGCATGTTTAATTTAACCAGGATGTCAGCTGCTAAAATTATCTCTAGCAGTTTGGAACAGTTATAGCTAATATCTCAGCTAGAAATTTGTTAGTCTCCCAACTATTTCATTAGCTGCTCCAACCCAGCTAATACAAGCTACTTGGTGCCAAATAGCTATTTCTAATAGTTTGGAGCTATTTCCCTAGTGGTGTGGAACACCTCTAGCTAATTGTTTGCTGGCTAATAATTATGTAGTTACTTATTAGGTAGCTCATAATTAATAATTAATAGCGACGCTATGTTTCGTAATTAACCTTGTTGCAACTGGACATATTCTATACTCCCTATTCTAAGAGTTTCAAACTGAGTTCCTATATGTTTATGACATGCTCACAAGCTATTATTTGTTCTTTATGTCAGGGATTTGTCTTATAACGACTTGACTCGTTCCATACCTGATTCCCTACTAAGTTTTGCCCTCCCTACGAGATTTGTAAGTCGATTTATTTGTTGTAAATTATTAACTAATCAGAGACTTTACTAACCAGCTTTCACTTTTACAGAAATTTATCTGGCAACAATCTGAGTGGTGACTCCCTATGTAAAAGCTACACAGGATCAGTTGTTTTAAGGTTTTATCAATGTTTCCCTTTCCAATTGATATGTTTTGATATGTTTTGAATTTACATCTCTTATTGTGTAGTCTTAAAATTAATTAGTTAAGACGTTTACTTCTGAAAAGTAAGCACTGGCCTGATTATCTAGCTACTAACTTCAGATATGATTCTAGGTGCGACAAAACGCCACCATCTACACCAAGAAATCCAAGATTTAAAGTACCTATAATAGCTGTTGCAGTGGTGGTTCCGGCTGCGTTGGTAGTCATTGCACTGCTTCTTGCATATTTCATTTGGCGGCAGAGAAGAAAGCCCGATGGTGTGCATCCTACTTTTCTACCCTGAACTGACATGTACGGTGTCTAATTTCAATTGTAATGCTGACATTTCTTTTATGTATCTGAATATAGTGCAACAAGTTCCTCCAAATGTCACTTCAAGAGGTCCACAACATCAGAGTACTCCGGGAGGCAGGATAAGCCGAGTGAAAATGATACGGAATAATTCCGTTCCGTTCCGATCTGAATCTCATTTTTGTTCCGGTCATTTCCGAAATATTCGAAATTTGTTCGGAATCGGAACGAAAATGATCAGAGGGTATTCAGAATCGGAATCGGAAATGATTTGGATAATATTCCGATCATATTTTCAGTTATCATATTTTATTCGAAATATTACCGTATTTGTTCCGAATTTCAATAAATCGGAATAGCCCAATAACAGCCCACCTTAAAACACAGGCCGAGAGCTCCGCAAACCCACGACTCTTCTTGGCCCAGGCGACAACCGCCCCTGCTTTCCCGCCGCTCGCAAAGCGGACAGGCTGGCTCCAGCGGAAAAAAAAATCAATGCGGACCGGCCGCAAGATGTCGCGCTGCGGCCCCTTCTTTGATTGATGACGCGTGGACTCGCGTGAAGATCGAACGACTGCAGTTTCCGATGGGCTTTCTCGTTCCTGCGGCTCGATCGAGGCTTCGCTCAGTCCTTCAAGGCGCCCAGCCGACTCATTCGCCCTCCGGCTCCGTTTTGAAAGCATGCCGGTTCCTTCCATCACCGAGGCCGCGCATGCTGTGGATCTTCCATCGACACTCATAGCGGTTTCCTTCCGCAGGTGAACAGGATGAGGCGACAGTCCTCCAAAATCGGAGCTAGCAACCTGCTTCCATGGTTTCTTTCATATCCTTCGGTGAGAACACTCTAGATGAGGCGACAGGCGAGTAGTCGACGGCGAGGTGGAGGAGCAAGGCGCGGTGAGGTGGAGGAGCGGCCGAGGTTGGAGAATGAGTCAAGCAGGCGCGGCGTCGAGGTACCCGATTTGGGAACGAACGAGCCTTTGGGTGAGACTCGCCATCGCGTGGGCTGCGCCGCTTCCATCGAGCCGAGTCGTTGGAGCAGGAGCGAGCCGCGGGAGGGGCGAGCGCACTGTCCATTTGATCTTTACGCGAGCCCACGCGTCGTCAATCAAAGAAGGGGCCGCAGCGCGGCTCCTTGCGGCGGGTCCGCAGGGAATTTCTTTCCGGCTCCAGCCGCCCACGCTGGTCACCTGCTGCCCGTAGCTCGCTAGGTGCAGGCTGTCAGCATCCTACGTAGAGGCTTGGCTTGGCTGCCCGTGCATCAGCACAATGAGGCTGGGCGCTTGCTGTGGCTCGGTGGCGGCCGCGCGGTCGTCGGAGCTAGTATTCTGCTTGAGCGCCATGGGCCATGGCAGCCGATCCAGTGGCAGTGGAGTCGGGGCAGGGACTCAGGGTCAGATCCTCAGTAGTACACTCTCCCAACTGAGCTACACCCGCTTATGTTCACAGCTTAAAAAAATGAAGTTTTATTTTAGTGTGTTCCTAAATTTAGGAGCTCCTGACAAAAGATAAAATTACATTGAAGGACTTGACAGGAACTCCTAGAACTCGCCATCTTCGTCGACGAACTTGCCTCTACTCAGCTCTCCCCTGTCGCCGGCGATGGAGAAGAGAGCCGAGGAAGCTTCAAACTGACTCCCGCGCGCATGGCCGAGGCAACATCTCAAGTTTTGATACGGCACCCATGGCCACGAAAAGCCTTATGCTATACATCGCTGAACGACTGGCTAGGTGAATCAAATGTGGATATTATAGATGCATTCTCACCCACTGCTAAATTTACCGTCCCATTTAGGAATAACATTTAAATTGCAAGCTTGGCAAATTGATTAATTGGTGCATTTTTATTGTGAACCCTTTATAAAAGGATAAAATATATTTATTTATATAGACAATATAGAGCGAGTCATCTAAAAACGAGTGGTTCTCATCCACCGAGTGTACGCTACTAGATCGACATCCAACGGTCATGCAACCTTCTTCAACCTGTAGATGGAAACATCTCCCCGAGCCCACACAACAACTCAAGTTCCAGCTGTACTGCGGCAGTGGTACTCCAACGTAGGAATCGGTGAAAATCTAACTGTTTTCCGTGAAAATCGATGAAAACTAATCCGATTCAGTTGTGTGTGCTGAACACTCATTTTTCAATAAAAACCGAAATCAAATACTTAAAAAATAATAATTATTTGTGTGACTCTGTTTTACAGTCTCATAACCAATTTAATCATTTTTTCAACTTTGCTCTATATGACTTTCCTTTTCGATTGTGCATTATTTGTGTGCGGGGGTCGCGCGAGCTCGACAACACGGGTGGCAACAGCGCGACTGCGAAGGTGGCGGGGCGGACGCGGCTGGACAGCGACGACCGACGCGGCAGCCGACAACGGAAAAGACGAGGGCATTTGTATCGAAAAAAGCAATAAGCATTTTCTCCGCATCCATTCTGACGACTGCGCAACTCGGCCCGTGTGTTTTAATCCCAAAAAAACTCGCTCTCCTGCGCTTCCTTACCTGTCAGTTTCTTTCGGTGCGGCAGCCTAGGAAGCCGCCCCTTCCCACCACCTCGCCCACCGCACTGGTCCGGCCTCGCCCTCGCCGCTGGCGAGCCATGGACCGGCGGTCCGCCGTCCGCTTCGCGCCCTCCGAGGTGAGCACACACACACACACACCCCGCTCTCCATTCCTTCCCCATTCCACCTCTTCCCCGCGCCCCCGCGATGGCCGGGCTTTCAGTACGGCGGCCCTCGCCGGAATCATTGTTTTGGTCCTTGGTTTTGGAAAATACGAGTCTTTTGAGGTTGTTTAGGTTCTCCCGCGGGTAAGATCGGTTCGCGTGCCTCTCTGACGTGCCCATTGCTTTCTCGGTGGGTTTTGGGTGGGTTTTAGTGAGTTGTTTTCCGTTTCCTGAGCCACCCTTTTCGAATCCGTCGGCCGGCGTATCGAGCAGTGTAAGGTTTTTATTTTTCGAAAGAGGGATTTTTGGGCTCGTATTGGTCGTGTAGATGCCCGTTCGCGATCGTATTTTTTGGGTTTTTGTCGGCGAGCATTCCGATGATTATTTCCCGGATTGATGTGTTCTGATGCCTGTAAGCGTTGGTTCTTGTTTGCATTGATAATTGCTCGGGGAACCTATACCGGCCAAAATTGTAACCATTACTGGAAACTGTTGTGCTAGGGTTGGTTTATTAGGCAAGTGATGCCCAAATGGTACTAGTAGGAATAAACGCTGGTTAAGGCGATCAATTCGTGTGTTGGTAGAAAAAGAATCGTTTGATTATTGCATTGCTGTACTGTATTCCATTGTACTTAGGAAATTATATCTCATTTGTATTTGTTGCGTTTATGCAATCAAGTAAACCTTTTGGAAGAGCTTAGTGTTTTTACAGTTATCACGCATGCTAGCTAGTTATGCTTCTTTGTATCTACCATGAAAACTTAAGAATGCTCCCTGGTACAGATTGCAAGAATGGAAACGTTAGCTGCTGATCGAAAAGAGCAAGTCCTGGATGACAATTTTTGCCAGAAGCTTGCACAAGAATTCAAGTAAGTCACAATTGTTATTGGGTGTTATAACTGCCCTTTTATTAGAAACAATTGAAATTTCCACTAGAATATTTTAAGTAAATTGCTCTTAAGCATGATTTCCTTATGTCATTGTTTCCTGGGTGGTTGGCGTACTGATATATGGTACTGCAAACTGAAATCATTTGCTTTATTGTGTAAATCTGTATTTACGTATAAGAATTTCGATGTGATTCTTCTGATATTTGACTACACTTTCTGCCTTTTCATGTAGTTGTTCTGCAGGCCGAGCTGGAAGTAGAGCATTACAGGCTGCACAGGTAGTATTATCTTGATATGTCTTGCGTTTCGCTGACTGTGAACTAGCATGACATCTCTTTCAACAGGTTCATGGATGGTTCCTGAATAAATTTCTGCAATCAACCAATAGACGTGCTTGCTTACCTACTGCTCCTGAACAGAAGGCTTTAGATACAGAAGTAGTTTCTGAAGAAAAATCTCCAGCCTCAGAAGTATACGTATCAGTTTCTGAAGAAAAGGCTGCAGTTTCTGAAGAAAGACTTTTGCCTCTTGAAACAAGTGTTTTAAATAACAAAGATAAGGTTTCTCCTGATTCTCCAAAAGGTAGTTTTGAGAATTAATCTGTTGAAACTGCATGATTAGTGCTTGGTTGTGCCGTATGTAATTTCTAATATGCTGATTTCTTTTCAGAATCTAAAGATAAAGTTCCTGAACTTGAAGAGCTGGAGTTTGAGGCTAAGTCAGCAAAGGATTCAGCATGGTAGCAATCCATTTACTTGCAACTATTTTGTAAATGTTTTCTCTGCCCGTTTCACTCATTTATTTTTCCTAGAGGCCATTCGTGTTTCAGATGCCCCATTTTGTTGCCCTTTATCATCTCTATTTTTTTTTATCTCACGAGTGCTTGGAAATTTGTAGACGTGTAGTTTGCATGACCTTTCTGGTGGATACAACGATGAATCATAAAAGCCAACTCTCTATTGGTTGTAGTAATGCTTATTGATAGTTGTGGAGCATCTTTGGTTTTAATCCCCTGCAATTTATTTGCACTTCCTGATAGTTTCAGTGGAATTGGGTAAAACAAGCTCCCACGTTCCAGACTCATGGTGCATCCTTTCTCTCAGCAGGAATTTTTGACAAAAGTTAAAAGACTCAACCTGCGTTAGTTCTCTTATTTTGTTCCAGATTTTTGGTGTTTAGCTCTTTTTGCAGTTACTTTTTGAACCGTAACATGTGGTGACACTTTGTGTTTGTATTTCTACTTCACTGACTGGCAGAGGTCCTGCCAGGTTGAAATATATAAGAATGAGGCATTATGTTAACTATGATACTGAACCTTGATTATGTTAGCATTGAGATGTTCTAACCTTGCTAGCTGGCATAATATGCTTATACTTAGCACCGTATATCGTGAACTAGTTATTTTAGTCTTTTAGACAATTTCAATTTTGTCACATTAATCTTTTTGCGCTATGCAGGTATGACATTGCTACTTTCTTGGCACACAGGAAGAACAGGGCGGGTGAAGTAGTAAGTATGCCTGCTCTCCTATTTTTATTTCAACCCATGGTTTATTTAGATAGCTCATTCCACCTACTACTTTCTTGAACTTTGTACCTTATTACTTCCGTTTTCATTACTGTCTGTGCAGTAGACCTTTTTTCTGTTGCTCAATATTTCTTTATTGTCGTTCTAGGAAGTCCGAGTGAGGTTCGAGGGTTTTGGGGCTGAGGAGGATGAGTGGGTGAATGTGAGGAAGTGTATCCGCCAGCGTTCCATTCCGCTGGAGGCCTCAGAGTGCAGAAGCATCAGCGAAGGAGATCTCGTCCTCTGCTTTAGGGTAAGAGTATCACAATTTTCCTGGGTAGCAGCAGCATAAAATCTGTTAAAATGGTACACCTATGTTGTGTCTTTATGTTGCGAACTTGCAACTAGCTAGTGTTAAAAGTGACTCAATTTCCCCCCCGTCTGTTTTCCCCATGTTAAGCTCCGCTCTTATTGTGTCTGAAATCAGGAGGCGAATAAAGAAGCACTGCATTTCGATGCGCATGTCGTGGAGATTCAGCGGAAGCAGCATGATATCAGGGGTTGCCGATGTGTGTTCCATGTTGAATATGATCATGACTCAAGTCAGGTAAGCATGTCCCATATGTTTTTTCCAGTAATGCTTATGGCCTCAGAAACACAACGCCTGTACCGGAATTATGAATATGGCCTGCCTGGTCTTGAAACTAGCTGGGTTTTTTTTTTCTTGTTCCAGGAGAAGGTGAGCCTTAGAAGGCTGTCTCGGCGTCCGAAGTACTCCTGATGGTTCTCGTCCTCCTTGATGCGCCTCTCTCACTCCATGCGCATCTGTTGAACTAGCTGGATTGGAATGACAAACCTAGTTAGGAATTTGATTCTGCACTGTTTCTTACTAGCTCTGTGCATAGTAGCAAGGGATGGTTAATCGTCGTAGGCAACCCGGGAGCAAAGCCGCCCACCCTCCTTTTGAAACCAAAAGGTCTTATGAATATGAGAGGGAAACACGGTTTTGCCGACAGGTGAGACCGTTCCGTTCCCTCGTTGCTCCCGCGTTGTGGTTATGTCCGCCGGTGGCGGTGTCCTTGTGAGTTCGCCGGCGACCACGGCTCTGTTTCTGCGCAAGGAGCTGCTGTTGCCACGGTGGTCGTTGGCAGCGCCGCGTTCGGTTCCGGCGACGACGCCGGACCGGAGACCAGCAGCGCCATCATGCCCGCTCGTGCGCACGCTGTCTGTCCGTTGCTCAGTTCGAGACCGAATCAGCAAGAGGCAACTTGCACATGTGCTCGGCCAGATTGCCAGCACCAGCACTTCGTCTTGTCGCTGACGCATGGGCCCTGCGCACCTACAGGGTCCGCGTCCAGCGACACGCCCACGAGCCGGATGCTTCGTTGAGCTTTTCGTTCTTTTTTTGTTCCTTTATCAATGCAAATGGCTGCCAGCACCGTATACTGTGCCTGTGATTGCGATGGTTCTCCTATCGAGTCTCTGCCACCTAGCAATAATCTAATTTTATAGTACTGCACTCGCTCCCTTCCTCGAGACGAAAAATTTAGTGGATCCATTAGGTTCCCCCCAGGCAGTCCAGCGAAGACATTCCGGCGCATGTTGGGCGATCTGCAATTTGGCATCTGGCGATTACTGGATTTATATTAGTTTAACTCAGCTAGGCCACAACCACTTGGATCAGTTCAGTTGGTATATCAATCCAAACAGAAAAATGCGCCTATGTTTATGCACAATGGTGCTCGCCGTTGGTCAAAGAGATAATCATGGCCACAATGTTACTTAACTCTTCAGTTTTGAAATATTAACATTGCTGACTAATAAAATTATAAAATTTTTGGTTGTTTATCTTATTTATAAAACGTATTCAAATACATAAAATTATTACTCATATTTCAAATATATTTACTAAAATTTTTGTAACAAAATATATAAAGATAAATAGTTAAAGCTAGAGGTAGTATATAACAGGTAGACTTAAATAATTATGAATCGTTCATTTAAAATAGAATTAAATAATTATGAACCAAATAATTATGAATCCTTCATTTACGCTTATTTTGAGGCTTCAATTTTTCTTTTATCTCGTGAAAGAAAAAAATTCTTCAATAATTATTTATTATTCTATTATTCAATTTAAAAAATAATTAGTGAATTTTACCACGAGACGGTGACACATTGTCTGCGGGGTATCCGTAGTAGTCATCGTGGACCTTCCCTCATCATCCCCGCGACGAAAAGCGGCGCACACGCCCCCATCTCTCTCCTCCGCTGTCCACACTCTAGCGACAGCGGGACCGGGACAGCGAGCTACCGACGAGAGAGAGAGAGAGAGAGGGAAAGGGGCAAGCCGCGAGCTCGCCGACGCGATGGCGCGCCTGTTCCGCGAGTCCCGCCGGGACTCGGCCACCTCCTCCTCCTCCAACGGCGTCGTGCCCTCGGCCGCGGCCGCCGCGGTCTCCTCCCCCGCGCTGCCCTCGCCGTTCCCGGACCTCGCGGTGCCGTTCTCCGCCGCGGACCTGCGCGAGGCCTCGTACGAGGTGCTCGTCGCGGCCTCCCGCACCACGGGCGGCAAGCCCCTCACCTACATCCCGCAGTCGGCGGCGTCCGCGTCCCCGGCGTCCTCCTCCTCGTCCGCGTCCTCCGCGGCGCTCCAGCGCTCCCTCACCTCCGCCGCCGCCAGTAAGATGAAGAAGGCGCTCGGGCTCCGCTCGTCCGCCTCCTCCAAGGGCGTCGGCAGCCCCGGGAGCGGCGGCAAGGCGGCGCCGCCGCGGAGGCCGGCCACTGTCGGGGAGCTCATGCGGGTGCAGATGCGAGTCTCCGAGCCCGCCGACGCAAGGATCCGCAGGGGTCTGCTTCGCATCGCCGCCAGCCAGGTAGGATCTCGCGGTTTGGTGCTGAGATTTGGAGCAAAAAATGATTAGGTGCTGGCATTGGTGGACTGTGGTAGATCTAGAGTTGCTGAAACGTGCCATGGTGAAAGCTTCGTCGTTTCCGTGGGAGTTCGTTGGAGGTTCGGCTGAAAATTCAAATTTAGCTACAAACACGCTAGAATTTCTTATCCTATTTTTCAGTCTACCTTTGAGGGCATTCTTATTTTGGAACTGGGACGCTGTTACCATTTACCAATTATGCTGCCTTTTTAGAGAGAAGGCCATGAGACTATGAGATGAATTTTCTCTTCATTTTTATGCGGACCTTGAAAATTTGTCTGTCAGCTGCAGTGGGTCCTTAATATTTATTTTACCTTGATTTCAGACACTTAACTAAGATTTGTGTACTTGAGTACTTGACCACATAAAAAACCAAAGTAGGGTGCAAAGAACCGTCGTGGTAGCTTGAAGGGGTGAAGCTAGGTGTACAGGAGTGGTAAAAGGGCTTGGCCCATGGATCCTTTATTGCATGTATGGCCAAAAATTAATAGAAATTTGGCCTGATCCTAATCCACTCGTCCTCTCCATAGCTAGTTCATTTTTTCAGCCCCTTACCAGGCGTAGGTGTATGCATCAGTGTCAGCTGACACTGAGGAGTTTAGTCAAATTCAGTAGGAAATCAGTACCCAACACTGTTCATCAAGGTTAATGACCCTGTCGCGCAAGCTATCTGACCCCGGCGATCTCAGCAGCTTGTTTCGCCGGCCCCTGCTTGGTTCTATCTTGGTCTGGGATTTTTGTAGTAAAGTGGTTGTAAGATGAATTAGGGTGGCACATGATTCACTCCATTTGATTTCGATGGTTGTTATCTTTTTGAGCTAGTTCTTTTTTTTTTGTTCTACAGGTGAAAACTTGCAGTTTGTTAAAGTTTGTAAATTTGATAGTTCTTTCATGACTGGACTTC
>BCLF01000039.1:2349362-2363077 GCA_001602275.1 Zoysia japonica
GTTAGTACCTTAAGCTTCTTTTCAGCTTCCTTTTGTGCCCGGGCTGCCGCCTTCGCGGCTTGCTTCTCAGCCTGCTTCTTCTTTCTTTCCAAAGCTAGCTTATTCTTCTCTATCTCCTCCTGTCTCTTCATTTCTTTCAATTTTGCCGCATCAACCTCTTTAGGCTTAGGCTTCTCCTTTGGAGGCTCAGGCTCATATTCATCATCAGCATCCAGAGCAGCTTTTGCCTTATGAGACTTCACAGGGCCTTTTGAACGAGCTTCAACCTTGGGAGTTTCATCTGCTTGAGCAGGTGCTTCCTTGACTTGTTTTGCAGGTAACTTTACTGGGATAGGCTCCTCTTCTGCAGGTGGAGCAGGTGCCTGTGACTCGATAAATATAGGCTTCTCATCAGGATTCCTCATCCGGCCATCTCGGGTTAGAAGACGGCTGTTGAGGGAGGAGAGAATTCTCTTCTCATAATCCTCTCTAAAGGCTTTGCTCTCACACCATTGGGTCATGAACTTGTCAACCTATAAGAGTAACAAACTAACATGTGAGCATCAAAAGATCAAGCCACAAGAACATATTAATATTTCTAGAAGCACACCTCACTCTTGTGGAGCTCCTGCAATTCTGCTAGCATATTCCTTGAAGAGTAATCCCGGGCTTTGCTCAAAACTGTCCGATTTTGATGGAAGCTAGCGTTCTGGATCAAGTATAGAAACAGTATCAATGAAAAGCCCCATATGATCATAATCCAGTGACAGGTTACCAATATGGGAATGTTAACTAATGCACCACCATTTTTTATGAAAGAACATAGAGATATAAAAGGTTAAGAAACAAAGGAACGCTGACAAGAAAGAAATAGGGTGTATCCTCATGTAGCCCAAGCTTAGCACTAGCAGAGAACAAGAGAATAATATAATATCTGCATGGAAACATATAATTTACTTTTTTTTGTTTTCCTTTGTAAGTTTAATTTTTTGTGGGTTTCATCTAGCCTACCCCAATTTACTTCGTACTAAATATCTTTGTTCTTTTGTTATTGATGTTGTAAGGTTTTTCGATATCTTAGATATATTAACTTACTTTCGCATCGCGTGCATGTCTCAATTCAAGCAATGCATTGTACGCCTTATCTTTTTTGACAGTTGCCGCATCTAATTTTTCTTGAAGTGAAGCAATCTCAGCATCCACAATCTTTAGTTCATCCTCCAGGACCTTAATTTTATCTCTGACTGCTTGTCGCTCCTTCTTTATTCCATCAATACCTTCTCCGATGATCTAAAATTCAACTGTCAGCACTTTCTATTTCCTTAGGATGTATATATGTAAAAACAAGACATGAACCTGCAGTACAATATACTTACTTTCACCTGACCCTGTATGGCCTCTTTTTCAACCACAGTCTCTTGCATTTTAGCCCGGTTAGCAGCATTCGAAGCAACTTTCGATCTGGTTTTCTCAAGCTCCTTAATTTCTTTGACCAGACGCTTCTCCTCCGCTAAAGGTATGCTCTCATGAACTATTCGGTCGTTCAGCATTTTGATCTATGGAGAATAATTTGAAGGAAAGCAAAAATTACAATTACACATTGCATAAATGTAAAAGCTGAGTTTCAAAAGGGCTCCGACATACCGTTTGCTCAAGCTCTTCGATAGAAGAGCACAAACCTGCACTCTGTGCCCGCATGGCATTGTTTTCATCACGAAACTTTCCTAGGCTGTTTCGAAGAGGCTCCATCTCCTTAATCTTCTCATTCACTACTTCATTATATTGTTTGTTCTCAGCAGACAATGGCTTCAACTCTGAGATAATACCAGAACGTTCCGCCTGCAGAGAAGGAACATAGTTGTTAGATACAAAAAAAATTGACCAGGGTTTATGCACTTCAATTCCCTACTTGTCTACTCCCATTAACAACACAATTACAGGTTTTCGCAATTAAAAAAATGTCACATGGAACCTCTTACTCTTGCACATTGATGCATCAGAAATAAAGATCTTACTTCCACAAGGACTTGTAAGAATAGTACCTTTTTTGCTCTTACAGCTTCGATAAGTTTGGAACGAGCTTGAATCTCCTTCTGGAATTCTTTGTCAGCCTGCTCAAGTTTCGCCCCAATCTTAGGATCCTCGTATGAGCGGACCTTGGCGAAGTAAAAAGCATGGGTTTGCTTAGGTTCAGGCCACTCATCCTTCGCATCCTTTGGAGGTGCCAGATCATTTGTGGCTTGATTTGTATCTGAACCAAAAACAGCCGCCTCCTCACGTTCTTTCGCTGTTTCTTTACTTTCCTTCTCTTGGAATAGGCTTATTTCTCCATCAGACACTTTAACCTGTCCTTGTGACGCTTCAGCTCCAACAACCTCCACTCCCATGTTCCTGCAGCTACAATACACAAAACTATTAGGTGCCGTTTGGCTAAAGGTGGGTTTGGGAAATGGTTTGGGAAAAAGAAAGGAAGAAGAGATCCGGACTGTTCATTCCTCCACCTCATTCAATCTCAACCTTCTATTTATTTCCCAATCCCAAACCCACCACTCATTTCCCAATTACCAAACGCCACCTTAATGAAACAAGCAATGGTGATGCAGAAGTGTGAAAGCAAAACTGTTCACGAATAGGATATAATGATGCAGAAATGTTAATGGAAAAGTTTGCAATGATAAAGGTTATACAACAAGTGTGAAAGTATGCTAAAGAAAGTTAGCTGGAAATAAATAATATCATATAGAAACTCAAGATTTCTATTTAGCTAAGCTCTCAAACGAGTAAAACAAGCTAAAATCTGTTCTGATATGGTATCTCATATCAGCACATCAGGAAACACTGTAGACACTGAGAAGCACTGCAAAACTCTCAAACGAGTAAAACAAGCTAAAATCTGTTCTGATATGGTATCTCATATCAGCACATCAGGAAACACTGTAGACACTGAGAAGCACTGCAAAAATGATATAAGTTCTGCTCAGTCTTGACCACATAATGCTGATTCTAGATCCCGCAGGAAAACAAATATCAAGAATAAAATATGGACATGGTCATAAAGGTGAATTCTCACCATAAATACATAAAACTAACTAGACCAATTTATAACTTGTATCGGAACAAGAAAATATTTCACTGAATTGAAACAAAAATGCAACAAATATAAAGAGAAAAGGTACATATCACCTAGCCAACAGAGGGCCCAATTCAAATTAAAGAAGACCAGTTCACAAGGCATTTATCATATCCCCAATACAAAAATAAAATCAGAATAGTGAAACAATGCAAAAAATCGAGTCAAATGAAAGTGTGATCCACAAAAGGTTAATGGATTACATAAATATCAAATGCCAAAAAGGGAAATTATGTCCACCAGTCGCCATTCATGGGCGAAATTAGGTATGGATCTTCAAAACTATACACACAGAGTATAACCTTATTTGGCACAGCTGGAACTTGTTAAAAAAAATCAGCTAATTTGAACAGCTGGTGAAAAGCTGCTGAAAAATAAGATACTTTTTAGTTCATTCTGAGAAGCCCCTGAACTAATTAGCTATGAAATACTCCTTCCCTTTTTTTAATTGATGTCGCCATTGACTTCTATATTCAACTTTGACCATTCGTCTTATTCAAAAAAATTTGATAAATTTTCTATATTTTGATATAATTTCATTTATTATTAGGGTTATTTGAATCACAACTTAAAATTGTACATATTCGAACAAATTCGAACAAATTTTTTGAATAAGACGAATGGTCAAAGTTGATAAAGTCAACAACGACATCAATTTAAGAACGCAGGGAGTAAGTTTGTTGTTTGGCGGCACAACTTCTGCATATTTCTGTATGCCAAACAGGGCCATTGTATCTAGCATCTCTAAATTGAAACTGGCATCAATTCACTGACCCATCTTCTGAGAGGAATTCTATTATCAAGTCTGTACACTGTACGGTACAGAAATGAGAATCAGCAGCACATGCACATCCAAAACTAGTTTTCTCATTAGCCTAAGAACGAAGGAGATGCAGAATCCGTACATCTGGAATAAATTGAACCTGAAACCCCACAATTTTTGGGACATTCAGTATAAGTTCAGACGTTTAGATATGAATCTTGTCTATTTCTACTTTATGCTTCCAGAAGGAGAAAACTAACCGGACAATAAAGCTTATGTAATATCGGTCCAGTTGCAGTTACAGGTTAGCAGACAACCGAGCTCCTACATGGATTGGTAGAGGCTTGCAAACTCACAGCCACAGCTCACTGGACCGGTGTACACTGAAACATAACTTAGCATATTAAAGTCTACACTCACAAGCTACCTACCCATGATGCACCAGGTTGGATTCTAATATGGTATTTTCCATTTGCGGCCAAAGTTTCTTAATATGGATCAGCGACGTGCAACACCTCACTACACTAAAGTTCTACTTGAAAACCATCAATTGGTAAGCCAATAACAGAAAACATTGTTGCAGTCCATAGCGTGCTACGGCCAGAAAGCGACCCCAGAGTGACGATCTAATTGCAAAAAATAGGTGATCCCGATCTGGAATGTAAGAAAGTGGGAAGGAATCGAATCATTGGAATTGGTCCGACGACATACCGGCGATACCGCTATCAGTAACAATACAAAGCTCGAGCCCCTACTGCAAGAACCTACGACCAAACCCCAGCTGCAGAATCAACGTACAAACTTGACCAAAAGCCTCCCTCCCTCCCTGGCCAGCGCGTAGCCTAGTCACAGATCAACACCGCTAGTCCTCTCCCTCCCCAGCCAACTCGCAGCCTCAATCTGCTCGCCGCCGATCCAGATCTAAGATGTCGTTCCTCCGCCCGAAACCGATCGGCCGCAAACCAAACACTAGACAGAAATCAAACGGGAAAAATCACAGCCACTCCAACCGGAACCAAACCGATCCCCAAATCACTGAGCACCGCAACGCACCGCGGGACCAAATCTGGCGCGCGAGTCGGTCATCACAAGGAAGGGAAACGCACGGCGCCGCCGCTGGGTGGGCAGCTGACTCACCGGGCGACGGTGGCGCGGGGG
The DNA here is from genome assembly GCA_001602275.1 of Zoysia japonica. NCBI lineage: Eukaryota > Viridiplantae > Streptophyta > Magnoliopsida > Poales > Poaceae > Zoysia > Zoysia japonica. Next base: position 2,354,393 of record BCLF01000039.1, read on the forward strand.
CTGGGGGCCGCGAAGCGGTGCCGCGGCGCGCGCTTCGATCTGGCGGCCGGGGTCGCCGAATCTGGAGACGGTTGATTTGGGGGCGGAGAGGGGTTTGGGCTGCGTGCCTGACTAGAAACTGGAACAAGCTCGTGGGAAGTTATACACGGCCAAGATATTTTTTTTCTCACTAGTCACTACTCACTCCTAGCTCAATTCTGGATTTTTGGTTTTGCTTTGTCTGCGGTTGAAATGAATTTGGTTGCAAGCGGCAGGAAATTACCGGATCGGCAACCACCCGCGCGCCACGAAGGTAAATGCGAGGAACAGGTGGGCCCACTTGGGTGGACCTAGATGTCAGTGGGACAGAAGCTGAAAGTAAAGCCCTCTCTCAATTTGTGGAACAATTGACAGCGGCTTTGGGTATTCCGCTTACGGGAGAAATGCGTATCAGAAAATTCAACTGCTTATCACAAAATCAAACTCTCATAAAAATAAATAAAATATTTGGTGACATTCTAGTCAGGTAAACCGTTTATAAGTGGAAATAAATAGAGCATTAAATTATAAAATACTCTCACTAATTTTAAATTATTAACACAATTAATTTTTAATATTAATTTTAACCATTTATTTTATTAAAAAAACCGGCTTGAGCGCGGCCAAACAGCCCCTAAATTAGGACTTTCCACGTGGGCGTGTACACGTGCATCCGAAGACGTATTTTTGTTGCCGGTGTTGGCGGAAAACTGGGAAGACCGGTGCGGCGGTGCGGCGGCCACCTCCGCTCCATCGCGCAGTGTAAAGAAGTGAGAAAGGAGGAGAAGCCGGAAGCCGCCGCCGGTAGCCTCGACTCCCATGGCGCGCCGTCGCGTGCTCCTCTTCCTCAAGCCCTTCGACGTCTACCCGCCTCGCCCCTGCGCCGGGGCTACGGCATCCTCCCAGACCTCCTCGCCGCATCCGCACCCGCGCGCGGCCAACCCCAAGGTCGCACCTCTCTCCTCTTTGTCGCTGTCATATCGTTATCATTACTCGGTTTGGCACTGCTGTCTCGGGGTTCTGAACTGGTGTTCAGGGTGCCTGTGTTCTGACGATCCCATCGGGGACCAAAAGGTTGGGGAGTTCAACTCGTCGTGGTTGGATCGTGAAAATGGCGCTTATGTGTATGTTTCCTGGTCTCCACAAACAACGCGTGCGATTCTGGTGACGGCCATTGCTCGGGGCTGCCGTTGATCCATCTGGCTCGTCTGGGCGTGAAGGCTCGTGCAAATGCTAGTGAAGTTCAGGTGTTTGTTGAAATGCCTGTCTGGATTGTAGCCTCTCGTCCGCATTGCAGTCGTGGGCACGACTAAGCTAGATCTAAAAGCGACCCATGTTTTTAATTTCTGGGTAGCTCGCTGCATGGTTTTGGTTGTTCGATGTCTGACATTGCAGGAACAAATAACTTCCAAATGGTCTTGCCTTATACAACGTCTGACATGGTGTCTGCGTATAGAAGTTCCATAGGACAATGTGTCACTTCCAATATATAATTGATAATCTGAGCTATGCAGTGTAACTTAACTGCACTTGTTTTTCTGATTCATTTCAATGTTGTGAATGCTTTCTGATGCAGTTCAAGTGATATTTTCTGTCTATTACCTATCCACATATTGGTTTTTTCTTGCAGGTCTTGAGTTATCTGGATGATAGATGCAGGGTTCACAAGGACACAATTAATCTCTGCAAGAGCTTTCTGCAACGCAAATCCCTTGAATGGACTTCTGTGCAGAGAAATCAACTGAATCAGCCAATACGTGATGTGGATCTTGTGATTGCTGTTGGTGGTGATGGTACTCTTCTACGAGCTAGCCACTTTTTGGATAACTCAGTTCCAATTTTGGGTGTTAATTCAGACCCTACTTGTTCAAGGGAGGTCAGTTATTAATTTCTTATCTCAGAAGAGTTATCATGTGAAACCTATGCAATCAACCATTATCATAACTAGCAAACTATTTGTTAGTCATATGCTTACAATCAGTGTAATTATAATTATGCCTGATCATTCTATATCCCTTATGCAGGTTGATGAGTTAACTAATGAATTTGATGCAAGAAGAAGCACAGGATATCTTTGTGCGGCTACTCCTGGGAACTTTGAACAGGTTATTTCTGCAAAATGTTGGAAAGTCAAGCTTATTCTACTTATAAAATTCCATTTGATCAATTGAAGTTGACATATTCTCAGATACTTGATGCAACCCTTGATGGCAGTAGGCGTCCTCTGGGGCTGTCAAGGATATCGGTGAAACTGAATGGAATCCAACTGCCAACTTATGCTTTGAATGATATTTTGGTGTCGCACCCCTGTCCAGCAAGTGTATCACGTTTCTCATTTAGGTGTGTTTTTACCTTTCTAGTTCAATTGAAATTTTGTTTGGTATGTGATCAATCCTCATTAGTATTATCATCTCAGGAAAAGAAGCAACACGAGAGAGGTATCACATCTAGTTCATTGCAGATCAAGTGGTCTAAGGGTCTCAACAGCTGCTGGATCAACTGCTGCCATGCTATCAGCTGGAGGATTTATGATGCCAATAACAAGCCGCGAGCTCCAGTACATGATACGAGAGCCCATTTCCCCAGTGGATGCTGATAAACCACTGCTGCATGGCTTAGTCAAGCAAGATCAACAATTGCTTGTTGATTGGTACAATGAAGAAGGTGCGGTGTACATTGATGGTTCACATGTAGTGTATTCAATTCAGCATGGAGACACTCTCGAGATCTCCTCAGATGCTCCAACCTTAAATGTTGTTTTGCCAGAAAATCTGCTAAATAAGGCATCTTTATAGTCCAATGACAATCTGATAGGATTTTGAGGTTAGCTGAGTTCTAGTTTTAACTTTCGGAGCATCTTGTGTAATGAATGATAGTTGATATTTGATACCTTAAAAGGAACTCAAGGCAGTGGAGTGCCTGATGTGGCTGCTCTTCAGGCCTAGCCATGAAAGATTTCGTTCACATCATTATGTTTCAGAAAGCTATTGGATGGCAGTATGCCCTTGCAATTGAGGCGAAGATCTGAAGGCCAGAATGAAAAATTATGCTTGTGGCAAGTAATAAAACCATAACATTGTGACTGAGTTGTATCAGAGCTGTGGCTCATGACATCATATCGGACAAACTTTCATGAGGTGACAGGCACAAATGATTCCAGATTGCTGAGTACTACGATTGCTGAGAACTACTACTGCAAGCCATAGCGAGGTGGGTAGCAGAAGGGACGGCGATTAATATTGTTCTATTTTCAGTGACGGACATCCAAGAAAATTGAGCTGATGAACTTTCCAGATTTCTAATAACTCCAACACTGAAAATTCAGTATACAACCAGGCTCATGTAATTATCATCATGCAGGAAGCATCGCCATGCATACAGCTGTTCCAGAGAAGGTGATGCTCACAGCTCAGAGGCCACGAGGACAAAACAGGGTAATACCAATAGAACCATTTGCAACATTTCATCACAGGAGTTAGTTATCCACTTCTTTCACCTATGTAGTAGTACAATCTAATTGCAAAGGCTTTCGAAACCCATGTACTGATGCCGCTTCATCTTGTGAACAATGTTAGAGATGCCAACTCCACCTGCAGATTCAAAACATGATGATTTCAGTAAAAAAAATGTTTAGTAATACCGGGAGGGATTTTGTTCAATCTCAATCAATGGTATAAGATGGTACCAAGAGTGATAGCACTGGTGAAGATCATGGAGGCCATTATGAAGATGATGAGCGATGACCGTCCTAGCCAATCGATCAACCTCCTAACGCAGTGCTGGCCAATGATAGCAGCAATGACTGCTACAGCAGTGAAGTAAGCAGCTGAAGAGAAGGCAAATGAATCAAGTCCATGAGTGGGAACTGGGCTTCCAATCCAATGTAAGAATCTAGGAGGGAAATATGTGGAAGAAACAAGTAGTAGTACCGTAAGACACCGGGAAGCGGTTCAAGAGGTAGTACTCAACGACTGACATGGAAGACGAGAACATCATCGCAAATGTGGATGTTGCGCTTGAAACCTATTTTAAATTTTTACATAATTGTTTAATCAATAATCATACATTGAGAAAACTTATAAATTTCTATGAAAGCTCTAGTCTTTTAAACAAGTGAATGGTAATAAACTACCTGGGGAGGGATGCCGAGCTCCAAGAACAATGGTCCCATGATGAAGCCGCCTCCCAGACCTAGCAGACCTCCAACGAGCCCTGCAAGGATACCGAACAGGCAGTATACGAAGAGCTGACGAGACGTCAGGGTATTCTGCTGGCTTGGTCCCGTGGATGCTAGCTTCCTCTTCCCACTCATTAGTCCATGCGCCTCGTACAGAGACACTCCTAGTGAAACTGGCATCTACAACGAACGAAAAGATTTAGGCTTTGTTTGGTAAGGTTTTTTATTGGCTTTTCGATCGGTTTTAACTGAAATTATACCAAACGGTTTTAAAAGTAGCAATGGAGATCTGAGTCTCTAGTTCGATTCCTCTACCTGGAATGAGTTCAACACCCAGTATAACGTGGAGCAGGAAGAAGTGTAATTCTGCACGCATGTAAAGAAAACATCAAAATAATTATCAAAATTTGAGAGGGCCAAAAAAACCCCGCATCAGATCATACAAGTATGCAAACGGTCCAGCTAACTATCAGATGAGGCTGCCATTCATATATAACTCTACCATCGTTAGTCATATTTTTAAGTTTGTAATTCTCACCTTCACAATTTGAATCGTAAGGAATGCCATCCACACAAATGCAAGAAGACCAAACTCCTTCCAGTAGACGTTCTTCAGAATTGATGTCTGAATCATTCGAAATTTTTAAGGCTTTAAAATCCTTGATTACTTTTTTGAAAATGAATATAAATTCTAAAATTCATTGTCATTGAATATAAATTAGGTGTTCACTACCTTTTCGGCCGGTGGGTTTTTTGCGTTGTTAGCTGCGTCAGCTGGTTCTACAGGGGTAGATGCTTCGTCTTCCTATTCCTCATCCGAAAGGATTGAAAAGGTAATCAAGGATATTTGCTCCATCCTTTTTGCATCCTCCTGGAAAAGATAAAAGCAACCTTATTAGTATTACAGGTGAGCTAAGTAGAGGAAATTCCATAATTATCATCCAAAATATAAAATAGTTCCTTGTGTGCCACCAAAAATTTTACTTTTTTTTTGGGGGGGCGGGGTGGGGGGGCTCTTAATTCATGCCTCTCATGTCATTGTCATTGATATAAATTCTAAAATTCTATTCATCCATTATTTTTGTGAATATGTAGTTTGAATATATATCTCCAAAATATACACAATATGAAACAACGTTACAGTGGAGTCGGTGCATGTGAAATTTGGATCTGATAGAGGATAAGAAAATATTTAATATTTAAACTTCATAGCTCACATGGCACGACTTCATCATTAGATGGTAAATAAGGAAATTTTTTTCTCTCTAAGATAAGCTAGGAAAGACACAGTTGAGACTTGTCAGTTCTTAAAGATGCCAATGAAACTACAAGGAGGTTAATTACCATTTTGGTTATTGTCTCTTTCTTCCACGTTTCGACACCTTTCAGAAAGGACCTAGTTGACGTCACTGTCATTCAATTTGAAGATATAAAAGAAAAGTCATTCATAGTTAATTTATACTTGCTCTGTTCCTAGATTATTATTGTTGTTAACTTCTAACATTATCCTCGACTATTCATTTTATTAAAAAAACTATGATAAATATCTATATTTTATTATACGACTTATGTACAATTTTACACATTGGAGATAATTTTTTGAGTAAGGTAAATGATGAAAGATGACTTTAAAAATCAACAGTGACAACAATATAGGAATAGGTGGAGTAAGGTTTTAATAAGTTAACTGTCGTGAGCTCTCGTGGTACTTTAGAAAAGGAATATATTAAGCACCTAGGAATATGACTGTCAGGAGAACCGTGATGAGCCAGTCTGGGAAAATCACATTGAAAACGACACTGATGCTGATCCCTAGCATGAGCATAGGCTGGATGAGCAACGCGAGGTCGTAGTCTATCAGCGGCATGTCTAAAGTCGGGTGCTTCAGCTTCAGGTTGTAGTACACGGTGGAAACAGATACGCCCATGACCGTGCCTGCAGTTCCAAGCAAGGAGGAATATTAGTCACGCAGATTCGATTATATTGCAGAGAGCGGTTGCAAGATTTCAGATAAATCCACACAGGAGAAGGAAAAAATATCTTACATTTGGACATCGCGGTCGACGACTTGGGATCGAACCCTATGATCAGTGTCAGCATCGGCACGAAGATGCCGCCGCCGCCTACGCCGCCGGCGCTCCCGAACGCCGCGCCAAAGAAGCCGACCAGTGAACCCAGCACGACGCGCCACCCGAACTGCATCGGCTGTTCACAGTAGATTACTATTAGCACGCATGCTTTCCCATTTCCGAAGCAGTATAGCAACTGATCGATCGAATGCGCTCGTTATATATCACCGGCCAAACGTGGTGGTAGTGGTACGAGCCGCCGCCGCTCTTCCCCGTCACGTTGCGCGCCGCCGCGACGCCCGACGTCGCAGAGAGCTCCGTATCGGCCGCGGCGGTGGCGGCGGTCACTGCGCACGCGACGCCGGCGCCGAGCGCTGCCGCGTCGTGCAACCGCCACGTCTTCCCCATTTTTTCCCTGGCTCCAGCAACAGGCCAGTCAGCTGTGCCGCGTTCCGCCCCAAGACTGGATGCGGGGCTAGTCAACCTCGAGCCCCAGATTTATAGAGGGGAGCGTGCATGAGTCCTTGCATGGAGATCGTCGTACGTACGTACGCGGCGTACGAAGCAACACAGTTAGAACGACGAAAGCTATATATATGTTCTTTTGCACTTTGGCAGCGTGGAGAGTGTGGTCACCGCGGTGCCCTGCGAGACCTACGCGTATTCTGGTCGCTCACACTAGTGTGCTTTTCAGAGTTTTTGCACGAATCATCGTGGAGTTTCAAGCATCTGAAAGCCTGTTCCGGCTGTGCTTTAGAACCTTTTGGAGGGTTTTCGAAAGCCACATGCACACACCACTGGGCAGTGGCGCCTCCACAGCTCCACTACGCATGGATAAGAACGGGTTGGGGTCGGCTCTATAAGGGCCTGTTCTGTTCATCCATGGTGGACGTAGGTCTCGAGCACCGATCGACTTCTTCATTCCAATGTCCTCGTTTGCTCCAGCACGAAAAAAGAGGATAGTACTTGATCCAATGTTCTAAATGCGATCCAGCTGGTCGGGTGACATTTCCTGCAGCGGAAATGGTGAAATGGCGGATTCGAAGACAAACAGTTGCTACCAAATTGCTAGTCATCTGTCGGCAGGAATGGAGAGCGCACTGTTGATGAATTCCCAACGGGCTAGGGTAAGTAGTAGTACTGGTTTCATAGACTAAGTAAATATATTTGCAAGCTCAGGTATAACAATAGAACCATTTGCAAGAATTCTATGTCACACTTCATCACAGGAGTTAGTTGTGTTAGGTTAATCACATCACATGTTTTGTTTCTTTGTATGTTAAGTTTGCATTACCGGATCATGTAATTCTGTTAGCATTATGGCCCACGTCCAGTCTGCATTAGCTTGCATGCATCCTGAGTCACGCTTCAGTTTGTGGCGAGAATGTCGGGTCTTCATTAGCGCGTCGTGTGGCCATGCAAGGGTGTGCGGCCGAGTCTTTGGAGTTAGTTAATTTGCATATACTCAAGACTGAATAAAAGAAAAAAAAACCAGAAAAGTCGTAGAAGTATCGTGACGCAAAACTACCGAGTCTTCTCTCCTGTGCGCGTGTGTTCCCTGACTGAAGATTGTGAGCCTGCCATTGCCGTAGCTGCACCAACACGTGGTATCAGAGCTGGGCGAGTAGATCCTCCCCAAGGATGTCTGTACCGGCACATCGGCGTCGGCTCTCTCCGTCACCACCACCACGGCGTGCGCGCGGTCGCGGCCATGAGACGATAGTGATCCGCAACATCGGCGGTTCTTCGAACTGGCCTACATTGACGCGCTCCAACTACGGCGACTGGTCTGCTCTCATGAAGGTCATGCTGCAAGCCCGAGGACTCTGGGCCGCAGTAAGCTTTGGGAATGTTGATTTCCAGCTGGACCGAGCGGCTCTGGAGGCAATCTGCAAGGCAGTGCCACCAGAGATGCAAGGCACACTTGCAACAAAGCCCACTGCGAAGGCAACCTGGGAATCGATCCGCTCGATACATGTCGGAGATGATCGAGTTCGCAAGGCCAAGGCCAGGACCCTTCGACGTGAATTTGACTCACTCATGTTCCGTGAAGGCGAGTCAGTGGACGAGTTCACAGTGCGAATCACCAGCCTTGCGAACCAGCTCACCATTCTTGGCGATCCTCAGGATGATGAGATTGTGGTGAGTAAATTTTTGTAGGCCGTTCCCGACAAGTACTCACAAGTGGTGATGTCCATCGAGACCATGCTCGATCTGGAGGCGCTTTCCATTGAGGAAGTGGCAGGGCGCATCAAGGCAGCCGAGGAACGTCATGGTGGCCGTGCAAGTTTCGGAGGCGGCCCTGCTACTGGTTCCAACTCCAGTGGAAAATTGCTCCTCACTGAGGAGGAGTGGGAGGCACGCCGGAAGCAACGTCAAGCAGGCGAGGGCACATCTGGGGGCCCTAAGTCCGGACGAAAC
>BCLF01000039.1:2365525-2378759 GCA_001602275.1 Zoysia japonica
GGAACATGAAGCTTGATGACACCCTGCTGTCACTTGGCTTCAGTCGCAGTCCCTTGGAACATGCAGTGTACATGCGACAGAGAAATGGTGAGTTGCTTCTTGTGGGGGTGTATGTTGATGACTTGATTGTCACTGGCTCGACAGATGAGGTCATTCTTGAGTTCAAGGATCAGATGAAGAGCAAGTTTGAGATGAGTGATCTGGGTCTCTTATCTTACTACCTGGGAATTGAGGTAGAACAGGGAGCAGATGGCATTTCAGTGTGTCAAAAGAGCTATGCGCTGAAGATCATTGAGATGGCTGGTTTGACAGGCTGCAATTCGTGTGTGACTCCAATGGAGAACCGATTGAAGTTGTCCAAAAATGATGGTAGTGAAGCAGTAGATCCCACAAGGTATCGCAGTATCGTTGGGAGCTTGCGATACTTAGTTCATACTCGTCCAGACATTGCATATGCTGTAGGCATTGTGAGCCGATTCATGGAGGCACTGTCAAAGAAACACATGGCTGCTGTCAAGCAAATTCTAAGGTACGTGAGTGGTACAGTTTCCTTTGGATGTATGTACAAGAAGCTCAGTGTGCCTAGGGCCGAGTTGTCTGGTTTCTGTGACAGTGATCTCGCTGGAGATTTAGATGATCGGAAGAGCACATCAGGGATGGTGTTTTTCTATGGAGGAAACCTGATAACTTGGGCATCACAAAAACAGAAGATTGTTGCTCTCTCATCCTGTGAGGCTGAGTATATAGCAGCAGCTACGGCAGCTTGCCAGGGAGTTTGGCTTAGTAGATTGATCAGTGAGATGATGGGAGCAGAAACACTCAAGATACAGCTTCACATTGACAACAAATCTGCAATTGAGCTGTGCCGAAATCCTGCGCATCATGGCTGCAGCAAACATATTGACACTCGATATCATTTCATCCGTGAGTGTGTCAATGACGGCATGGTGGAAGTTGATCACGTTAAAACTGAAGACCAGCTTGCCGATATTCTGACAAAGCCCTTAGGAAGACTGAAGTTCATTGAGCTACGGGAGAAACTTGGAGTTGCTGATGTGAAGTCCAGGTGCCGTGCTTAAGGGGGTGATTTGTTAGGTTAATCACATCACATGTTTTGTTTCCTTGTATGTTAAGTTTGCATTACCGGGTCATGTAATTCTGTTAGCATTATGGCCCACGTCCAGTCTACATTAGCTTGCATGCATCCTGAGTCACGCTCCAGTTCGTGGCGCGAATGCCGGGTCTTCATTAGCGCGTCGTGTGGCCGTGCAAGGGTGTGCGGTCGAGTCTTTGGAGTTAGTTAATTTGCATGTACTCAAGACTGAATAAAAGAAAAAAAAACCAGAAAAGTCGTAGAAGTATCGCGACGTAAAACTACCGAGTCTTCTCTCTTGTGCGCGTGTGTTCCCTGACTGAATATTGTGAGCCTGCCATTGCCGTAGCTGCACCACCAAGTTGTCGTCCACTTCTTCCATCTATGCACAATCTAGTTGCAAAGGCTTTCAAACCCCATGTACTGATGCCGCTCCATCTTGTAAACGATGTTAGAGATGCCTACCCCACCTGCAGATTTAGAAGTTGAGATTTCAGTGAAACTGTTCAGTGACTGCTGCAATTTTGGTCAATCTCAGTCAGTTGTAGAAGATGGTACCAAGTGAGATAGCGCTGATGAAGATCATGGAAGCCAACATAAAGATGATGAGCGATGTGCGCCCTAACCACTTGATCAGCCTCCCCACGAAGTGCTGGCCAATGATGGCAGCCATGAATGCAACCAAAGCAAAGTAAGCAGCTGAAGAAACACAAATGATTTAGTCCTTGAGTGGCTGGCACTGTAAGAATGTAGGAGGAAAATAGGTGGAAGAAATAAAAAGGAGTACCAAAAGGCACCGGGAACCGGTGCAAGAGGTAGTACTGAATGACCGACATGGAAGATGAGAACATCATCACAAATGTGGCTGTTGCACTTGAAACCTATCAAAGTTATCACATACTAGTTCATCATCAATCATAGCTTGAGAAAATATAAATTTGCTCAAGCATTTTAAACAAAGAAAATGGTAAAGTACGTGCTGTAAGATACCGAGCTCCAAGAACAATAGTCCCATGATGACGCCAGCTCCAAGACCTAACCATCCTACAATGACCCCTGCAAGGATACCGAATAGGAAATATATGAAGAGCTGATGAGGCGTCAGGGTATTCTGTTGGCTTTCAGAGGATGATAACATCCTCTTCCCGCTCATCAACCCATTCGCTTCGTACATGGACACTCCTACTGAAACTGGGATCTACATTCAATAAATGGAAAGATTTATTACAACTCAGATTGAAGCAAAAAGTTAGAACATGTTGCAAATTTGAAGGGAATCCTCAAATTCCTAAGAACCCTGGTGCTTGGTCAAAACAAATTAATAATAAGTTGCGTGCCGTTAATATTGTGTCATCGATTCTCTAGTTCTCTACCTAGAGCGAATTCAAGACCCAGTATAACACGGAGCAGAAAGAGGTGTAGTTCTGCACATACATTATGGCAGCAGCAGCTACCGTTATCAGTTAGTTTCTAAGAGTTTGTTAGTTAAAGATTATGTTGTTTAGGGTTTGTTTTTAGTTAGTTTAGAGTTTGTTTCTAAGCTATAGCCATGCTGTCTATATAAAGCAAGTAGAAGATCCATTGAGAGTAAGCAACGAAGAAGTTAATCTTTCCAAGGGAGAAGATTACCTTCAGTTGTAGTCATGGTTGGAAACGTGTCCCAGCCCGGTAGTTCTTCTACCACAACAATTGGTATAAGAGTCAGCAAGGCGCATTGCCCTCCATGGCCGGTGCCATCGATCCTGAGGCTGTCACTTTCTTTGCCAAATTGGATCGGATATTGGCGCAGATCGCCATCTTCAACGCCCGCAACGATCCTGCGACCACATTCTCTGCCAAGCTGGATCTGGCCTTGGCGCAGATGGAGAGCATCACAACAATGGAGCCGAAATTGTCTCAGCCGCCTGTGACAACAGTAGCGCCAGAGCCATCCCCATCATCGTCACTAGGGTGGTCTGCACCATTGGCACCTTTATCGTTGCCCCCTGTAGGTTTGCCTTTGACAGCAAGTGTTGCACTGGCTGCTCCACCACCAGAGCTACCGCATTTGACATCTCCACCATCTTCACCATCGCTGCCACATCCGACACCAGTGACGCCTGATGCTCCGTATCAGGATTCATCTCCCCTGCCATTAGTTGCATTGCATGTCATCACCTGCAGCACAGGATGTGCACTGCTGGCTGCTGTTTCAGCATGGTTTGCCACTTTCAATCAATGTTGCTGTGATGATTTTTGCCATTCTAAAGATGGAGCAATCGATATGCTCCACATCAATCATCACTTTGAAGGAAGAAAACAAGTCTGGCTGTTTTCCGTGGGAACCAAGAGGAAGGTGCTTCTTTCGCTGGGAACCAGGAAGGTCGAGCTTTTTTGACACAGCTTGAGGAGGAGCTGTCGTCGGGGAGAGTAATATTATGACAGCAGCAGCTACCGTTATCAGTTAGTTTCTAAGAGTTTGTTAGTTAAAAATTAGGTTGTTTAGGGTTTGTTAATTTAAAGATTAGGTTATTTAGGGTATGTTATTAGTCGATTTAGGGTTTGTTTCTAGGCTATAGCCATGCTGTCTATATAAAGCAGGTAGGAGATACATTGAGGGTAAGCAACGAAGAAGTTAATCTTTCTAAGGGGAGAAGATTACCTTCAGTTGTAGCCGTGGCTGGGAACGTGTCCCAGCCCGGTGATTCCTCTACCACAACAACATACAAAAGGAAAACATCAGAATAGTTATTATTGTCTATGAGGGCAAACAATAAGTGGATAAAAGAAATAGGAAAATGTAGTACAAGTGTACAAAATGGCCACTGAATTCTACCATTTTGAATTGTAGTTTTTGCGTGTTTGGAATCCTCATCTTTGCAATCTGAAACCCGAGAAATGCCATCCACACAAATGCAAGAAGGCCGAATTCCTTCCAGTGAACATTTGTCAGAACTGATGTCTGAAACAATAGAAAATTTATAACTCAAAATCCTTGATTATTGTTTCAAAAATGGCGGTGATTATGCATGTAACAGTTAGGTGCTCACTACCTTTTCTTCTGACAGGGATTTTAAGTTAGATGCAGGAGCTGGCACTATAGGGACATTTGTTGCAGGCTCTAGTTCCTGAGCTGAAACGTTGTTGAATGTTGTAAGAAAGAGTTTTGGAATCCTGTGACAGATAAGATAAACACTTTAATTGCTCTCTCACTTACATATGTATTGCATCCTTTTTGCAGCCTCCTGGAAGCAATGAAATTAGCTCCATTCGTATAACAGGTGACAGTTGAGCAAAGAATAAAAAGAATTTAGGAACTCAGATGAGACAACCCAACAAGTTAAATGGCCGCTGGTGCATTTTACTTCAAATAAAAATAAAGAAAGGCAACATTTCATAGTTGTTAAAAGTTGCCAAGGAAACTGTAATGAGGTTACCCTTTTGATTATCGTCTCTTTCTTCCACATCTCAACACCTTTCAGAAAGGCCTTAGTCGACGTCACTGTCATCCAATTTGGAATGTGAATTACACAAGGTCATTTGTCATGCATAGTCAGTCAGACACGCAGTTTAACTGTGGCGATGTTTCGAAAAAAGAGATCAATTAGTAAGCACCTAGGAACAGGACTATCAGGAAGAGCCGTGATGATCCAGTCAGGGAAAATCATGTTGAATATGACACCAATGCTGACCCCGAGCATGAGCATACGCTGGATGAGCAGCGCGAGGTCGTAGTCTATCAGCGGCATGTCTAGCGTCGGGTGCTTCAGCTTCAGGTTGTAGTACACTGTCGAAACAGATGCGCCCATAATCATGCCTGCATTGATGGATACTTAGTCACTGAAGATTGCTGACGAAATTAGGACATGTTTGGTTCAAGAATATATATATTTTTTTGAAAAAGAGGCAGGAGCGCTGCCATTCATTAAGGAAGGGCAAGATAATTACAAAACAAGTCCACCGGAGCAAGCCGAACGAAAATGTTAGGTTCAAAATAAGTAAAAGCCAGAACAGGGAGCAGGGGAGAAGCAAATAAAATACAAAGCTAAGAAGCTCTTCTAGTCTAGCTCTACGGGGAAGATAAATTTCTTCTGAGATCAAGGGAGCAATTCTTGGCACCGACTTCTCCTTGCTCTCAAAAATTCTTCTGTTCCTTTCCTTCCAAAGCTGCCACCAGAAAGAGAATAAAGTTCCAAGAAAACTGAGCTGCTCAGTGCTGTTATAAGAGCTCAAGAGATAAAGCATCCAGGCTTTAGGACCACATTGTTGGTTCATAGTAGTATATGAGGGTATATTGAACCTAGCCGCTATAATAGTCCAAACTGCTTCCGTGTAGTTATAGTCAGCGAGCAGATGTGGAGTTGTTTCAGTTTGGCAAAAGCAGAGGCTACATATCATGATATGGCCAGTGACGTTTGGCCATATTTTCTGCAGTTAGCACACTATCATGCATGACTACCAGGCGAAGAACTTGCATTTAGACTCAACATGTGCTTTCTAGAGTCTGGATGTAGGAAAGAGGACTGCAGCACCATAGAACTGGCATTTATAGGCCGAAGCAACTGAGAATTGTTGATTAGCTTAATTTGATCTGCTTGATCTGATAGCTCAACCTGTGACAAGGCCATGAACAACAGGATGAATTCTTCTAAAAGTTCAGAATTTCCTATGTGCCCAAGATTTCTGATCCAGTTCAGGTTTTGAAGTTCATAATGGACACTTCTATGTTTGAACTTCAAGATCAAGAAGAGATTTGGGGCTAGCTCTTTAGGTGCCATGTCATTAATCCATCTGGCTTCCCAAAAAGGTGTATTCTTGCCATTGTCAACAATTACAAAAGTGGAGCTGAAAAAGAGTTGTCGTTCTGACACATCATCGATTCTGAGAAGCTTTTTCCAAGGTCTTTCACAGCTATCCCAGTTGAATCAGAGCCACCTCAACCTCAGGGCTCTGTTGAATCTCTCTAAATCTTTGATTCCTAGCCCCCCTAAAGATTTAGGTCTGGTGCATTTTTTCCAATGGACAAGACAGTGCCCTCCCCAAGTATTTTCAGGTTCAGTCCCCTTCCACAAGAAACTCCTTCTGTAACTATCAATTTTTTTGCTGGCCCATCTTGGAAGCTTGAATACCGTTAGGAAGAAGGTGGGGATGGATGAAAGTACAGTTTTCACTTAGACTTCTCTGCTTGAGGAGGATAAAAAGTGTCTCTTCCATCCAGGCAATCTGTCTGCTACCTTCTGGACCATGGGTTAGATGCACTCTTTAGGGGTTTTCTGAGATGCAGGGGGAGACCTAAGTAGGTACTGGGGAAGCTTGAGATTTTAAGATTCATCTCAGTGGCAAAATCAAGGTCAGTCTCTTCACAACGGATTGGAAAGAGTTGTGTCTTGCTCAAATTTGTGTACAGGACACTTGCTTGGGCAAAGATGTTGAGAATTTCCTTAGTGACAATAAGATCTTCTGATGTAGGACCGATGAAGATCGCTGCATCATCTGCATAGATTGACATCCTAAAGGTGTCACAACTTGAGTGTAGGCTTTTGATGATACCATCCTCCTGATATTTTCTGAACAACCAATGTAAGGGCTCCATGGCTAGTAGGAAAAGCATTGGAGAGAGGGGATCCCCTTGCCTAACACCCCTGCAATGAAGAAGGTTCAAGAATATGTAACGCATTCAGATCCGATCAGGTATACCATACTATTACTTCAGTTTGTTTGACCGTGAGAGGGAATCGGTTACCGCAGAATGGGATACCAGACTATTCAACAGCGAATCCCTCCCTCCCTCACTGGTATCAAATCGATAGTGCTCTCTCACGCATGCTCAAGTTGAACAGCGCCTCTTACGGTTCTTCTCCTCCGGTCGATCTCCTTGCCGGTCCTATTCCTCTCCCTCTATCCATTCTGTCAATCTCTCTCCTTCCTCCAGAAGTAGGGAACATGCCCAACGGAGTAGATGTTGGTCTGGCCAGTGAAGTCCTTCTCAACGAGGCCAGTCCATCCCTTCTTCTTCTTTGGCGGGAAGGTGCCCAGCACCTGGGTCATCTCCTCCGCGCTCAAGGTCCCGACCTGCGGGCGCCATAGATCCCGACTTAGAAGGTGGTGAGGACGGGGACGGGTGGAAGAATGGCGGGGCCCCTCCTTCTCGACTGCGCACTCCTCGCTGCAGTCGGTGTCCTGCGGCGGTATTGGCGAGGAACGACAAGGTGAGGATGAGGCGTTGCGGGCGAGCAGAAACTGCCTGCTAGGCTGCTACTGCTGTTAATGTGATGCTGCAATCTGTCGATTCAATCAAAGCAAGGGCACGGTGAAACCTGCCAAGATTAGCATGATCTGGATTTTTGCTTGGGAAATGTGCAAGTTTTTGCTTGGAATTTTATTTGGAGTACATGATTATGATTGTTGTGCAAACGTGCAAGCTCA
Source organism: Zoysia japonica (assembly GCA_001602275.1). Classification (NCBI taxonomy): domain Eukaryota; kingdom Viridiplantae; phylum Streptophyta; class Magnoliopsida; order Poales; family Poaceae; genus Zoysia; species Zoysia japonica. The sequence goes on from BCLF01000039.1 coordinate 2,373,024, forward strand.
TAACTAGTGAATTTATTTTGAATTTTTGTTGAAAAATGTTATAAGGTCCTTTTAGTGCTAGTTGATTTTATTACGTTACATTTTCTCTCAACCAAACACCGCATTGGAATAAAAAACCATTAACAAAACCTGTAATGGCATACATTGATTCGGATTACACCCGCATCTCATTACGATTACCGTACCATTACTAGGACCCAACCAAACACTACCTTAAGTTGCTGCTAGCTTTCAGGGAAACCCACACAGACCAGAAGAAGATCTTACACTTGGACATGGCGGTCGACGACTTGGGATCAAAGCCGATGATCAATACCAGCATCAGCAAGAAGATGCCGCCGCCGCTGACGCTGCGGAACGCCGCGCCGAAGAAGCCGACCAGTGAACCCAACACGACGCGCCACCCGAACTGCATCGGCTGTTGACAGTAGATTACTATTAGCACGCATGCTTTCCGATTTCCGAAGCAGTATAGCAACTGATCGATCGAATGCTCTCGTTATATATCACCGGCCAAATGTGGTGGTACGAGCGCCCACCATTCTTCCCCGTGACGTTAGGCGTCGCTGCACCCGACGTCACCGGCCCCGTGTCCGCCGCGTCGACGGCGACGGCGGTGGCCGCGCACCCTACGACGCCGAGCGCTGCCACGGCGTGCAAACGCGACGTCTTGCCCATTTTCCTTGGCTCCAAAGACGTACGGTAAAGCTGAAACGGCAGGGCGGCAACGGATGCTTGGTTTGGAGGTGAAGCAACTGGCCGGATATGGAGCTACCGTCATGCCGAGCAGCTAGTCAAGCTCGGGGGCAGGATTTACAGGGCGGAGCTTTTGGATCGGGATATGGTAGCGCCACAACTGAATTTATAGAGCCTCATTGGCATCATTGGCAGCGTCTTGTCTGTTTGGCCCTGTGTCCAATAATCCATATCCAGCCAACAAGCAAAGCTCAACAAACTCAGCCTTCTAGGATAATGCATTACGAAGACATCGCATTTTCTATTGCTGATCAGCAACAAAGATCTTCCTAGTCGGGCCTTAATCAACGATGGAACGTGATTTACGACAGGACGTGCTGCTCACCAATGCTTGTAAGATCGGAAAGTGGATGTATTCAAGATCAAAATGATCCAAGAATTTAAGATGTGGCAGCAAGCCTTAGGTACGTGCCTGCATTTCCAGTAGTTCTGGAACGTGGCCGGCTGCTGGACTGGATCCGTTCTCGTCCAGTCATTCTCGATTAATCCTTTCTCTAATTGCAATTTGTTGAGCATACCGCAGCCTCGTAGGATCAACTTGCCACTGCCATAATCATCACAAATACTTCCGCCGTTCTTAAATTTTTAACATATTATTTTTTACAATTCATTTAAAATTATAATTTATACTTCAAATACCTTGAATAATAAAGCAAATTATGAGTGCACGACATTTATTACACTTTTTGAATAAGATGAATAATAAAAATTAAAGTTAAAAGTTAACAGCAATACAATTTAAGAAGACAAATTCTATGGTAGACTTAAACAAATATGTGCCGTCCGTTTGCACAAATCTTAATGCGAAAATAGTTTCTTTACCTCTTAGAAGGTAAAAACACTAAAATAATTAGTAATTATTATAATATTTAGATTGGAAAGGAATCAACAAGTTATGAAAAACGATGCATGCGACAGTTAAAAAAACTAAATCCTTCATTTTTGAAAATAAATGTATTTGATATGTTTGAAAAGTTGCATGTATTGTTATGAAAAGATATGTTTGAAAATTAACATGGTAATATATTTTCTATTTTATCTTTTTTTTCTTTCAAAATTTAACGGCTTAGATTGCTTCGATGATTCACTTCCTCTAAGGTGAAAGAAGAGGAGTTGATCGCTTCAATGATTCACTTCCTCTGAGGTGAAAGAAGAGGAGTTGATATAGGTTAGCGGGGCTCTTTAAGAATAACAGAGGGAGTATTCGTTTAATTAGTTCAAAATGCAGTGCAACCTTTTCAAGACCCAAGCAAAATCATTCAGAGAGCGTGGGCTGCAGGACTCTGACCCTTTTTCTTTTTTTCTTTTTTTTGGATAAAAAGATTGCCTCGCTTTTCTTCTTCTGGCTATTGCGCGAGACATGACGACAAGTGGATGTATGGATAGCCGAAGATGAATGCCCTGGCGAAAGAGGTGAAACGTATCCAAGTTTTGTGTTAGCATAAGAGTGGACGCGTGTCTCTAGCTAATCATTTCACAGGAATCCATCAAGCTCCGGGCCTCCGGCTAATCATTTTCACTAAGCTGGTGATCTTTCTCAATCACGCTCCATCGAGCATGCCAAGTTTGGGGAGAATGAATGAATGATCCACAGATTTACTGACATCAATGGTACTGTTGTGCTAGTCATAAAACACACACACACACAAAACACCTAGGTTGGCCATATGGCCGTTTGCCGTTTGAACCGGGCGCTTGATTTAATCAATTCAAGGTGCTACAATGTTGTGAATTGGGATATGTTCCCAATCGTTTCATCCAGGGAAAAAAACATATTCATCGATACAACAACCATAAAAAGTACCCGGTGAACAATAAATTTACTATATTACCAAAAAATAATTCACTCTACAATGTCAATTCAGAGTGCTGTATCATTTATCTTAGGTATTGCAGTAGGTGCTACAGTTCCTCAATTTATCCCTTCAATTCAGAGAATTTAGATCCTGGCCGTTTGCAATATTTTGCCCATACTCCTCTGACAGCATCAATGCTGTGCCTTTGTAGTTTGTAATTCCTTGACAAACCCGTTACCAATTAGCTCTTATCAAACATCCTTCTCACATCAATCCAAGATCGCGCTTCCACAGTTTGAGATAGAATCACCTGCGTTTTCATGAATACAAATTTCTCTATACATTACAATTAATATCTAAATAATTAATCTTCTAACCAATCTACTTTTCATTTAAATTCAATAAGGAATTGGTTTTTCGCTCTCTTCTGCACACCATCTATCTAATTGCAGAGGCTTTCAAACCCCATGTACTGATGCCGGTTCATCTTGTGAACAATGTTAGAGATGCCTACCCCACCTGCAGATTCAGAAGTTGACGATCTCAGTAAAACGTTCAATGACTACTAGGATTTTGGTTAGTCAATCTGATCAATCACTTGTAGAAGAAGATGATACCAAGTGAGATAGCGCTGATGAAGATCATGGAAGCCAATATGAAGATGATTAGCGACGCGCGCCCAAACCACTTGATCAGCCTCCTCACGAAGTGCTGGCCAGTGATGGCAGCGACGAATGCAACCGCAACAAAGTAAGCAGCTGAAAAAAAAAGCACAAATGAGTAAGTCCATGAATGGCTGGCACTGTAAGAATCTAGGAGGAAAATATGACGAAGAAATAAAAAGCAGTACCATAAGGCACCGGGAACCGGCGCAAGAGGTAGTACTCAATGACCGACATGGAAGACGAGAACATCATCGCAAATGTGGCTGTTGCACTTGAAACCTATCAAAGTTATCACATATCTAGTTCATCAAAAATCAAAGCTTGTGAAAATATAAATTTCTATGAAGCTCATGCATTTTAAACAAACCAAATAATGAGGTACCTGGGGATGGATGCCAAGCTCCAAGAACAATGGTCCCATGATGAAGCCTCCTCCGAGACCCAACAGACCCCCAACGACCCCTGCGAGAATACCGAATAGGCAGTATACGAAGAGCTGACGAGGCGTCAGGGTACTCTGTTGGCTTTCCTTGGATGATAGCATCCTCTTCCCGCTCATCAGACCATGTGCTTCGTACGTGGACACCCCTATTGAAACTGGGATCTATATTCAACAAACAAAAAGATTTATTACAATTCAAATCGAGGCAAAAAAAACTTAGAATTTGGTACAGATTTGAATGTCCTCAAATTTCTGAGAGCAATGGTCCTTGGTCAAAAAATTATTTGTGTGCAGTTAATATTGTTTTCATGGGTCCAGTATAACACGGAGCAAGATGAAGTGTAGTTCTGCAGATAAAGAAAGCATCAAAATAGTAATTATTAGTGTCTAAGAGGGAAAACAATAAGCAGAAAAAAAGAAAGAGGAAAAAGTAGTACATGTTTACAAAATGCCCACTGAACTGTAACATTTTGAATTGTAGTTTTCCGTGTTTAAAATCCTGAGCAATCTGAAACCCGAGAAATGCCATCCACACAAATGCAAGAAGGCCGAACTCCTTCCAATAAACATTTTTCAGGACTGATGGCTGAAACAATAGAAAATTTATAGCTCAAAATACTTGATTATTGTTTCGAAAATGACAATGATTATAGCTCACTACCATTTCGTCCGACAGGTTTTTCAAGTTAGATGCAGGAGGTGGTACTACAGGGATAGTTGTTGCATGCTCTGGTTCCTGACCTGAAACGTTGTTGAAGGTAGTAAGACACAGCTTTCGAATCCTGTGACAGATAAGATAAACACTGTAATTCCTCTCTCTCTCTCTCTCTCTCTCTCTCTCACACACACACACACACTTACATAATTGTTCCATCTTTTTTGCAGCCTCCTGGAAGCGATGAATTTAGCCAATTAGTATAACAGGTGACAGTTGAGAAACCAAAATAAGGAAACATGATGCTTCACAGTTGTTAAAGATGGCAATGAAACTGTTAGGAGTTTACCCTTTTGGTTATCGTCTCTTTCTTCCACGTCTCAACACCTTTCAGAAATGCCTTGGTCGACGTCACTGTCATCCAATTTGGAAATGTAAATTACACAAGGACCTTACTCACGCATAATCAATGAGACAAGCAATTTCAGTTTCAGAAAAAGAAATCAATTGAGCACCTAGGAACAGGACTATCAGGAGAGCTGTGACGAGCCAGTCAGGGAAAATCACGTTGAAAATGACGCCAATGCTGACCCCGAGCATGAGCATAGGCTGGATGAGCAGTGCGAGGTCGTAGTCTATCAGCGGCATGTCTAGCGTCGGGTGCTTCAGCTTCAGGTTGTAGTACACGGTCGAAACAGATGCGCCCATAATCATGCCTGCAGTTTCCAATTAATTATTAAAGAGTTGTTGATACTGATAGCTTTCAGGAAAATGACACAGACGAGAAGAAAATCTTACACTTGGACATGGCGGTCGACGACTTCGGATCAAAGCCGATGATCAACGCCAGCATCGGCACGAAGATGCCGCCGCCACCGACACCGCCGACGCTCCCGAACGCGGCGCCGAAGAATCCGACCAGTGAGCCCAGCACGACGCGCCACCCGAACTGCATCGGCTGTTTTTACAAATGACAACAACATCCACATGGGGATAGGTTAGCACTTAGCAGTATATCTGGAAAAAACTATAGCACAACGCCGGGGGTTCGCGTTATCGATTACCGGCCAAACGTGGTGGTACGACGAGCTCCCACCGTTCTTCCCCGTCACGTTACGCGCCGCTGCGCCCGACGTCGTCAGCCCTGTGTCCGCGGCGACGGCGGCCGCCGCGCACGCTACGACGCCGAGCGCTGCCACGGCGTGCAACCTCTTGCTCATTTTTCCTTGTCTACAAAGACGGGAAAACCCAAACGGCAGGGCAGCAATGGAGTGCTTGGTTCGGAGGTGAAGCAACTGGTTGTGGAGCTAGTCATGCTCAGGGCCAAGATTTATAGAGCGGGAGACTTTGCATTGCGGTCTTTCGAGGCGTGGCAGCACAGCCTGGTCGAGGCCACCCCCCCCCCCCCCCCCCCCCCCCCCC
>BCLF01000039.1:2381990-2411637 GCA_001602275.1 Zoysia japonica
ATTATATATATTATGATTGTATATATTATTATAGTTGTGTAATATAATTATAATTATAACTATGTAATACACACACACACACAATTATAATAAAAGTATAATTGTAATTTTAGTAATATATAATTATAATTGTATTATATAATTACAATTAATATATAATTATATATTACTATAGTTATGTAATATAACTATAATTATATAGTTATAATCTATATTGTATATTATATTATATTTATAATATATATATAATATTATATATGTTATAATTATTTATTATTATAGTTATGTAATATAATTATAATTATATAATAATTATAAACTATAATATATATTATACTTATATATATTTGTCTTACAGTTTCACAACTTCACAGCTATTTTAAGCCAAACAGCTTTTAACTTTCTCACAGCTCATATTTTACATTAGCTTTTTCATAGCTCACAACTGCTTTTCCAGAGCTCACAGCTCATCCAAACACACCCTAGCTCTATCTCTGGAAAATCCATAACGCCAGAAAACAATATACATTCACATAACGTTCAGGATATATAGTATTTTTCAGGATGCAGAACTTTTTTTGTATTCACTCTATAAAACTTGTTTGAACTCCGACCATTAAAATGTAAACGGATACCTGACCTGGACCTATTTCTTGCAAAATAATAGCCTGGGAAAATTTTGTCCCTAAAAAACAATCCATCAACAATTCCAAGCTGTAGAGAGAAAAAAAAGGTAATTGATCCAAGATGGTGCCTTATTCAGGATCTTCAGGTGAGGTGCTGACGAGCTCATTGCACTATCCACATGGCTGAGAGCCCTCACAGCCCAGTCACAACGATCAATTATCAAGGCCGCTCTCTACCACTGAGCTAATAGCCCGTCATATATCAGGCCTCACTTTCTACCACCGAAATTTCTCAACCCTCGTCTGCGCCTGACCAAACACATCTCTGGTACTACTGGTCTCTCAAACATAAGATCAGTAGGCTCTCTGCAATACATTAAGCAGAAACATGCTCAATAACTTTCTTATAATAAAGAGGTGCTTCTCGACCATGAAACAGGGTGCATAATGTTATAACAGGATGCATTTAAATTTTAACTGCTTTCCACCGTTTCTAGAGTCAAACTAGATATAAGATTTGTAACTTCTGCTGATGCCCCTAGCTTCTGATTATTGTAACCCTGCAAAGGTCGAGCACAAATCAACTAGGAGGAAGACAGAAACTGACTGTTAATAAGAACTGAAAAATGGTTGTTTGGATTCATGCAGAATTACAAGGATCCATTCAAAGGACAAACTCTACTGATCAATTGCTGCCTATGGATGTCCGGGCTGCCAGCAAACCTCATAGTGTATCCTGAGAATTTGCAGTTCCTGGAGCAAAGAACTTCAGAGAAACTGAATTTGGTTGGGATTGGGATGCTTAGAAGTACCTTGTTCTGTAATATGTAAGTTGCTCCATTATAGACACATTTATAATTATGTAACCTCATTAGGTCACAATGGTCTGAATTTCATATTTTTGTGTGAAAAAAGTAGTGCAGTAATAACAGTATAACATATATAGCAGTTTAAGATATTTGCATTCTACATTTACAATCATGCCATTGACTCTTAATTGGGAAATCAGAGCCACAGGATGATATAAGTATATCAAAAAGCAGAGTTGATAAATATTGTCAAATAGAAACAAATGGTGCAAAGGAGAAGTGCTGCATTTGAAATGCATAAAGCTGGTTATTTTGTAAATCTCTTATTGAACCAACTTCCTCTACATTAGCTCAAACACTATTCCGGTAACTCTTATGCCCTTCTGACAAAAAGCATGACTTTGCAGCGCACATATCACAGTGAACTCAACTCTACAGTGTTCAGATAACCATGATGAATGAGCACGCCGTATCTTTGTCAAAATTTAGAATGTGTAGCTTTATAGCAAAGATATTTAGTCAGGGAAACCATGAGCAAGGCTGCAAAACATAGGTTCAAATTTGAAGTGATTAGAGGCTTTGAACACCACTAAAACTTTATTTTGACAAGGCAGCCAGATACATGAACCAGTCACATAAGTTCCTGTAAGGCGTAAGCTATAACTTCTAAAAAACACACCAAGGAATGAACAATCACCAAACTTACTATGCAACATTTAACAAAAGGATGACATTTTGTTCCCTGTTTCTTAACATTAACTAAGGCGAATGGAAATCATGCCCTAGCCTATTTCAACAAAAAAACTACATTCCATTTGTACTAGTACATACTAACGCATTTTCTCTTCATACCTTCGGCTCATTTCACTTACAATCAGATACGTTGCCAGATTCAGAGGCTCGTCCCATTTTTCTAATTCAATCACCAACTCTAACCACAGCTCCTGATCAGTGTGTGAACAATCACAGCATAGGAAAACTACCACACTATATTACATACTAGTAATGGAAACGTACAGCAGGAAAACTACCATCTAAGATCGAAACCAAAGGCTGAATTACTACAAACAGAAATGTATTCCTGATACTATTGCAGCTTTTTCAGTACTGCTTCTAATAAAAAAGCTAAACGAAAAGCTTACACCATGGTGCCAAGCTTCAATCCAGTAGTTACCAGTGGAGCTCAGGCGGAATCCGGCACCAGGATCGCCTTCTCTGCAGCCACCACCACCTCTTCTTCACCGTCGTCTCCATCACCCTGCTGCGCACGTCCCGGTTCACCAATTCCTTCTCCGACGCCATCCACGCAGCCCTCCTCCTTTCCAAGCTTCTTCTCCCCGCGCCCATCCCCGACCACCAGGACCTTATCCTCCTCTTCCTCGAGCCCACCGAGCACCGCCCTGTCGCCGCCAACGACTATGACCGCGTCGGCGCCCCCGTCCCCGCCTCCGCCGCCGATGAGGACGTCGGGGACGACCCCGCGGGCAGGCCCCGCGACATCCACGCATCCTCCTGCGCGCGGGCCCCCCTCATCCTCCTCGTCGTCGGAGTCGGAGAGAGGGATGCGCGCGAGGCGGGAGGAGACGGCCGCGGCGGCGAGGGAGAACGCCTCCGCGATTGACGCCGGCGGGAGCACGCAGTCCTCCAGACCCGCGTCCTCCAGCCGCGGCGGAAGGATGGGCTCACCGCTTCTTGCTCCGGCGAGGAGCTCGTCGTCGTCCGGGGCCGCCGTTCGATCCGCCGCCATTCGTCGTCCGGCGCGGATGCTTCGCGTGGCCTGGGCTTCGAAACCAGATCGGAATCGGATTCACCGGCTTATTCTATTTTTAAGTTTATAAAATTGTAATAGCGGTATCGTTCCGTTTCAGCTCCCGTCTCTACTCCTACCGCCTTTTCACTTTTCTTGATCCCACACTCTGACACTCGTCCACTCTGCTCTCGGAGTCCAACTCGCAGACCTCAGAGCCCTCTCGTGCTATATAAACCTCGCATCGCATGCGACTGCCGCCATCGATCGCCCTGATCCTTTCCTTCTTTGCATCCACCTCAACCCACCGGAGCGACGGCGGCGGAGGTCCTTGCCTGACCTTCTCCTCCACATCACCGGCCACTGCGCGCGCCAATGGATTGCCAGCCACCGCTCTCGCCAATGGCTCCCCATCCACCGCTCTCGCCAATAGCTCCTCAGCCACCGTTCTCGCCAATGGCTTGCTTTCTCCACGGTGCCCCACCTCACCGCATGTTCTCCCAGTCCCAAGCTAGCACTGCACCGACGGCCACGAAACATCCGGTGTCACTGGAAGCGTCGGACTTCGTTTGGATCAGCGACATCGGCCGCGGTGGTTTCGCCAAGGTGACCAAGGTAAGCCACTGCCTGACCGGCGAGGTGTTCGCCCTCAAGGAAGCCTTCAAAACGACCCCCGACACGGAGGATGAGGTCGAGGTGCTCCGCCGCGTCGCCGGTTCGTCGTCGCCGTACGCCGTGCACTGCCACGCCGTGATCGTCGGAACCGACGGCGGGCCGGCAAGCGTGCTCGAGTACATGTGTTAGACGTAACAACCCTGCTGCTCCGTATCTGCTCCTTCGATGGTTCTCAAGGCGATAAGACGACGCGACGGGACACCACAGTAGCAGCATAGGCAGCGACGTGTGACAGGCGACGTGCGTTTTGTGGCAGTGAACGCTGAAGTCAAAAGGTGTACAACAGAGTAGTTGGTAGTTGTAAAAATTTACTGCTGCGCTTGCAGCGCGTGTATAAAACCCGGAGGCTTTTTTTTATATAATGAGGAGCAAAAGAAGCAAGCAGCTAGGCATTTCACTCGGCTACTTCGCGTGTGTTTTGCCTTTATGCTTCCTCGTTGCGCACTGTTCATCTTCACGCCGCAGGGGTGGAGAGTGAGTTTATAGGGGTCGACCAGGGGTCGGCAAGGTGTGTGCTGCAGGTGCAAAGTCGTTGAGGGACCAACAAGTGATATCAGAGCTTAGTTGAGCACCAGCAGCGATGGCAGACACGCCGGAGACTTCTCCAGCGGGTTCACCGGTGCAGACGCCTGAGCGCCGTGGCCGCGAAGAGCGGCGCGGCAGAAGGAACCGCTCCGGGTCGCGCACGATCGTCGTTCACAAGATTGTGAGGAAGTTCGGCGGCGCCACCACCTACCCTACGCTTACACGCACGAACTACTCCGACTGGGCGGTGTTGATGAAAGTGATGCTCCAGGCGCGTGGCTTGTGGGTCGCCGTCGAGTCCGGGACCGACGACCACATGGAAGACAAGCTGGCGCTTAAGGCGATTCTCCACGCAGTGACGCAAGATCTCATCTCCACTTTGGGGAGAGCGAAGACGGCGACGGAGGCGTGGAAGAAACTCGCGTCGATGCGCGTAGGCTCGGACCGAGCGAAGAAGGCGAAGGCGCAGCTACTCTGAAAGGAGTATGAGAACATCACGTTCCGTGATGGCGAGTTCGTAGAGGATTTCGCACTGCGTCTCACCTCGCTGGTCGCGGAGCTAGTGGCACTCGGTGACGAGATCACTGAGCAACGGGTTATCGAGAAGTACCTGCTGGTTGTGCCGGCGAAGTACGAGCAGATTGCTCTCTCGATTGAGACTCTGCTCGACCTCTTGGAGCTCACGTTGGAAGACGTGACCGGGAGGTTGAAGGCGGTCGAAGACCGCGCCGCGGCAGCAACGCCGGCAAGTACTAGCAGCAGGCTGCTGCTGACAGAGGAAGAATGGAGGGCGCGCTGCAGAGAGCAGGCAGGCAGCCCGTCCACCTCCAGTCGGAGCGGGCGTGGTAGAGGCAAGCCAAGGAGTGGCAAACCCTCCCCATGCGCCGACGACAAGTGCCACAACTGTGGCAGGAAGGGGCACTGGGCACGTGATTGCCGTGCGCCCAAGCGCCGTGACCGTGGGAGTCAGGGGCGCGCCCGCCAGGGAGGAGGGCGAAAGGAGAAGGCCCACCAGCGAAAGAAGGCGAGCAGGAGTCGCCTTTGCTGCTGGCGCAGCTTTGTACTCTCGGGGACGTCCTAGAGGACGGAGAGCATCGAGAACTTGAGCTGGACGAGGTCCGAGCTCATGTTCACCTGGGAAGGGAGGAAGACGCCGTCGAGGATGTCTGGTACCTCGATTCAGGGGCTAGCAGCCACATGACGGGGAACAAGGCGGTCTTCACAGAACTTGACTCCGCCATCTCGGGGTCGATCAAGTTCGGGGACAGGTCGGTGGTGAAGATTGAGAGACAAGGCACGGTGGTGTTCAGGGGCCGAAATGGCGAGCACCGCGCGTTGACTGGAGTCTACTTCATCCCACATCTGAAGACCAACATTGTGAGCCTCGGGCAGCTGGACGAGCGAGGGTGCCAGATATTGCTCGAAGACGGGGTACTCCGCGTCAGAGACCGAGAGCGGCTGTTGCTGCTTATGGTGAACCACGGGAGAAACCGTCTCTACACGACCAAGCTCCAGGTGACACAGCCGGTGTGCCTAGCGACGAGGCTTGGTGACGATGCGTGGCTGTGGCATGGGCGGTTTGGCCACATCAGCTTCGATGCGCTGGCAAGGTTAGCTCAGCATGATATGGTGCGAGGCCTTCCCACGATCGAGCTTGTCAGAGAACTGTATAACAGTTGCCTCACCGGGAAGCAGCAGAGACAGTTGTTTCCGTGCAAAGTGACATATCGTGCCGAGGGTCTTCTGTACCTCGTGCACGGCGACATGTGTGGGCCAATCACCCCGCCGACGCATGGGGGTCGACGCTACTTTCTCGTACTGGTGGATGACTGCAGTAGGTACATGTGGTTACGACTGCTCACCACTAAAGGCGAGGCTCCCAGAGCCATCGTAGAGTTCCAGACACGGGTTGAGACCTAGACAGGTCGAAAACTGCGCGTGCTGAGGACCGACCGGGGTGGAGAGCTCACTTCGGTGGAGTTTGGTCGGTACTACGTCGAAAAGGGCGTGGAGCGGCACCTCACGGCACCATACTCGCCGCAGCAGAATGGTGTCGTGGAGAGGCGAAACTAGACCATCGTCGGCATGGCCAGAAGCATGTTGAAGGCTAAGGATATGCCGGCGGCGTTCTGGGGTGAGGCGGTGAGCACGGCGGTGTTCATCCTCAACCGCTCGCCGACCAAAGTCGTAGCCGGGAAGACCCCCTTCGAGGCTTGGCATGGGAGAAAGCCAGATGTATCCTTTCTCAAGACATTCGGCTGTGTGGTGCACGTGAAGACGGTGAAGCCACATCTCGACAAGCTGGAGGATAGGAGCACCAAGATGGTGTTCCTTGGCTACGAAGCCGGGAGCAAGGCGTATCGCCTATATGATCCTGTCGGGAACAGGGTACATATCTCCCGGGATGTCGTCTTCGATGAGGCGGCAAACTGGAACTGGTCGGGGACCATTGCCGATGAAGGGGAGGCAAGCTCACAGAGCTCCTTCTCCTTCAAACACTCCTCGGAGATAGAGGAGGTGGGCTCAGCTTCAGAGAGAGTTGAGCGCGGCGATGCCAGAGGTCGGCGTTAACCGGGGTCGACAGAGCAAGAGGGCTCGGACGGTCGGGGTCGGCGCGATTCTGGATCAGCCGCACCGCGCCACTCAGAGTTGGCAGGGCAAGGCTCGGACTCTAGGGGTCGGCGCAGGAAGCGACATGAGAGTCGGCGCGACCAAGGATGGAGGTCATCGAGTCGAGAGGACTCTGACTCCAACGGTCGGCGCGACCAAAGGTCGGGCAGTCGATGTGACCAGAGGTCGGACAGTCGGCGCGACTCAGCAGCGACTAAGGGTCGGCGCGATGCTGAGGTTGGAGGTCGGCGGAGCTCAAGACCAGCAAGTCAGGAGGACTTGGATCCGGCTGGGCAGAGCGGCTCCAAGCCGGGTAGTCGGTGCAATCAGAGGTCGAGCGGTCGGCGCAGCGACAGTCGGTAAGACCAAAGGTTGGACGGTCAGCGCAGCGGCAGTCGGCGCCATCAAGGGTCGGGCGGTCGGCTCCAGCGTGACTCGAGGCTCGAGGGTCGGGGTCAGCGTGGAGACTCGGGGTCTGAAAGTCGGCAGAGCGACTCAGACACCGCGAATACAGGAAGCTCAAGGTCTTCCTGGTCGGGGAGGTCGACAGTGAGACCGAGGTTCGTGTCACCACCTCCCGACCGCTCTCCCGACCTTGATGCGGCGCAGGACAAAGGGCCACTGAGGTATCGATCGATCAATGATTTGATCACCGACCCTCAACACCTTAGGTCAGAGACTCAGGTGGAACGCAGCACGCAGCAACTGTTGACGGTGACTGCCGAGGAACCAAGCACGTTCGCAGATGTCGAACGCGACCCATGCTGGCGGAAGGCCATGGCAGAGGAGATGCGCTCAATTGAAGAGAACCGCACTTGGGAGCTAGTGGATCCGCCGACCCGATGTCGGCCGATCGGGCTCAAGTGGGTCTTCAAGGTGAAGCGCGATGCCAATGGGAAGCTGGTGAAGCACAAGACGAGGCTGGTTGCCAAGGGGGACGTGCAGCAAGAAGGAGTGGACTTCGACGAAGTATTCGCATCGGTTGCGCGGATGTAGTCGGTCCGACTCATGCTGGCGTTGGCGACGGAGAAAGGCTGGCAGGTCCATCACATGGACGTGAAGTCAGCATTCCTCAACGGAGAGCTAGCCGAGGAGGTGTTCGTAAAACAACAACCGGACTTCGTTCAGAAAGGTGAAGAGCACAAGGTGCTCCGGCTGCGGAAGGCCCTGTACGGGCTCAGACAGGCTCCGCGAGCATGGAACACCAAGCTAGATGCAAGCTTGAATAAGCTTGGCTTCACAAGGTGTGTAGATGAGCATGCGCTCTACACACGACGCTCCAGGAGGAGCACGCTGATCGTCGGAGTCTACGTCGACGATCTTATCATCACCGGCGCCAAGAAGGAGGACATCGAGACGTTAAAGCAAGAGATGACGTCTCTGTTCAGGATGAGCGACCTGGGGTTGCTATCCTACTACTTGGGCATCGAGGTGATGCAGGAGGGAGGAGTCATCAAGCTCTCCCAGTCCGCCTATGCGGCGAAGCTCCTGGAGAGGGTAGTCCTCTCGGAGTGCAAGGCAGCACAGACGCTGATGGAGGATCGGCTGAAGCTGTCGAAGAGGAGCACAGCACCGACCGTTGATGTGTTCTAGTACCGAAGCATCGTCGGTGGGCTGCGCTACCTGGTGAACACACGGCCGGACATTGCGTTCGCCGTGGGGTTCGCAAGCCGTTTCATGCAAGATCCGAGGGAGATCACCTCGCCGCTGTCAAGAGGATCCTACGCTACGTCGCAGAAACGCAAGGCTAGACCGGGTTCAGCGACAGTGACATGAGCGGCGACACCGACGATCGAAAGAGCACAATCGACGTCGTGTTCTACCTGGGGCACAACCCCATCAGCTGGCAGACCCAGAAGCAGCGAGTGGTAGCTCTCTCAACGTGCGAGGCGGAGTACATCGCTGCGGCAACAACTGCATGTCAGGGTGTGTGGCTCCATCGGCTGCTGTGCGAGCTCTCAGGAGAGGAGCTGCAAGCGCCGACACTGATGGTGGACAACAAGTCCGCCATCGCTCTGTGCAGGAACCCTGTCCTTCACGATCGCAGCAAGCACATTGACGTGAGGTATCACTTCATCCGTGACTGCGTCGAGGAATGGCGGATCGTCCTCGAGTTCGTCGAAACTGGTCGGCAACTCGCGGACGCACTCACCAAGTCACTTGAGCGCGTCTGATTCATGGAGGCTCGGTCTCGGGTCGGCGTGATCAAGGTGACTGAGAAGCAGCATGGTTAGGGGGAGATTGTTAGACATAACAATTCTGCTGCTCCGTATCTACTTCTTCGGCAGTTTTCAAGGCGACAAGACGGTGCGACGGGACACCACAGTAGCAGCACAGGCGGCGACGTGTGACAGGCGACGTGCGCAGTATGGCAGTGAACGCCGAAGTCAAAAGGTGTACAGTTGTGTATACAGTTGTGTATAGTAAAGTAGTTGGTAGTTGTAAGAATTTACTGCTACGCTTGCAGCGCGTTTATAAAATCCGGAGGCTTTCGTACATGTAAAGAGGAGCAAAAAAAACAAGCAGCTAGGCATTTCACTCGGCCACTTTGCGTGTGTTTTGTCTTTGTTCTTTCTCGTTGCGCACTGTTCATCTTCACGTCACAGGGGTCGAGAGTGAGTTTATAGAGGTTGATCAGGGTCGATAAGGTGTGTGCTGCAGGTGCAAAGTCGTTGAGGGACCAACAATATGGACGCCGGTCCCTGACTCCCTGTCCGCTTTCGTCCGCCGCCGCTGCTTTGACATAACCTTCTCGGAGCCAGAATTGGCCGAGGGGGCCTGGCGGTGCCTCATGGGGCTCTCCCATCTCCATTCCCGCGGCGTTGCGCACCTCGACGTGAAGCCGGAGAACTTCCTCACCAACTTCCAAGGAGAAGTTAAGATAAACGACTTTAACCTGTCCAGGGTCCTCTTCGGCCGCGCCGGCGAGAGCCTCCTGGTCTCAACAGCCGCTGGCACCCCTGCCTACTTCAGCCCCGAACGGTTCTGCAACGCCCGCGCCGGACCGCGTGACGCCATGGCCGCCGACGTCTGGGGCCTCGGCGTCACCATCCTGGAGCTGTTCCTGGGGTGGCAACCCATGACGCCCGACTCGGAGTTCCGGCGGCCTACTATCGACGACTGGAAGAAAGCGATCTGCTACCGGAAGCCGCCGTCCGTGCCAGAGTTCAACGGGGCGTCGGCGGAACTGCGCTCGTTCGTGGACATGTGCTTGCAGATGGATCCGGCGCGGCGTGCCACGGTGCCGCAGCTGCTGCCGCACCCCTTCGTCACGCGCCGTGATGCCGCGGCGTCGAACCACGCGCTTGGAGAGGCCATCACGAAGAACCTGTAGTAGTGCGAGTCATAGCCTCATGGGATCGATTGGATGTACTGGACTGTAGACAGCATCTCGATTCCATGGAGCTGTACCTAGATTCTCGGTCTGTTATAGTCCTAGCAATGAAGATTTCTTTGTTCTTTAATTCTTTCTTTGAGAATTCAACGAGATTTTATTTTGGCAAAAGATTATTGTGCGTGAACATGACGTGAATTTGCACATTGCCTATCCAATTTCTGTAATACTGCAGATTCTTGGCATCAATGTAATCAGCGTTAGTATTATTATTGTTCTCTACTTTTTTTTAAAAACACATAATTTTTTTTTTCTAAGTACAACTAGTAAAACATCTTCAACAGATTATATGTGTATATGAAAAAATACATTATAGTTGTTTCTTTTTACAAATCTGACGGATAAAATCTCTCTACAGACACCCGTTAAAATCTAGCGGATGAGTTGTTTCAGATTTCCAGGTCGACAAGGCCTATTGTTAGTTAATAAAATACAACTATCCGGAATAAACATATGTAAAAAAAAATTGTTAGAAAACAAAATAAATTTATTTTGGGTTAATATTAATATTAATGGTAAAGAATGAGAAACTTTAAATTTTAATATTAATATATTATTTTTTTAAGTTAATATTTTTTTCTATACCGTAGCGTTAGCACGGGTATCGAGACTAGTGCATCTAAAGTCAAAGAGTTTTTTATTTTGTTGTACTCTCTCCATTCTGATGTTGCCGTTGACTTTTAAATTCAACTTTGACTATTCGTCTTATTTAAAAAATTTGTTAGAATGTGTAAAATTTTAAGTTGTAATTCAAATAACTCTAATGATAAATCAAATTATATCAAAATATATAAAATTTATCAAAAAAGTTAAATTTAAAAGTTTAACGACGATATCAATTAAAAAAACGGATTAAGTATGTTTACTGTAGGAGCTCCAAACTCTTATGTTGCTACGACACAAAGATTGCTCATATGGAGATATATTATATCTTGCAGGAGTAATCGCGCAGCGTCGTCGATATCACCTCGATTTACATTACGCAGCTGCAAAAGAAAATAAAAGAAATGTAAACAAAGCATAAAAGGGAAGAAAAACATATATTATGACGAGAGTGGGATTTGAACCCACGCCCTTTCGGACCAGAGCCTTAATCTGGCGCCTTAGACCGCTCGGCCATCTCGTCATCTGTTGGATGTCAATGAACTGTTTTGTTTATCAAAGCAAACCCTTGTGACCTGAACTATCTCTTCAATCTCGTGGATCCTGGACTAATGATGTTAATAATCGAATACGAACATGAAAATTCAGGTGCACACTATTCCTTTGTGACCAGTAAGAAAAAGTTTTTGCCTTATATGCCCTAATTATAGCCTCTGAGAGAACTGTGGTGCTCCCTACATGGTTAGCAAAGCACAAACTTGTAAATTTTGTTTCAGAATGCATGGAGTGTACTATACATAATTGTGATATACGGTACTTTTTTATATTATGCGTGCTACTTATGGTAAAGGATAAATTGTAGTATTAGAGTAAATTGAATAATAAAAGATATTTATGAGAATAAATTAAACCGAAAAAATAGTTTAGTGTTACATTATTTGAACTTTAACTATATTTGAGGGGAGTAAATTAAACTTTGTTCTTTGGTAAAAGAAGAGCTGCTCACACATCACGACTTACACGGTGCTGTTGGAAGACACAGTTCTTTCACTGGACTTGGCGCTCGAAATTCTTGACGCGGCATAGCGACCTTGCTGGGTTGGAAAAAGTTTGAAATATGTCTGTCAATTCCCTGTGTTCGTCCACATAAAATATGCTCCATATACGATGCTGTTAACTACTCCAGAATTCGTCATGAAAAAGGTGCAATAGCGCAATAGATTTTAGCAGCAGCTGCTCCACGCGGTGGCGGTCTGGATCAATATATCTGACCTCACTGATGAAGATGATGTTGGCAGTATTTCGATGAAGTTAATACTACCCTTTTTTTTTAAGATTGCGTTTGTTTGACGTGTTTCGTATTAAGAAGAAGGAGAGAATTGCGATCACGACAACCAGCCCGTTACATCCGATGACCACGCTCGCGACGGAGACATCAACACCGACTGCCCATTTACCAGCATCGACCAACTGAGCAACCCGGCCTTGCTCCACAAGGTGGCTCACTACCAGTCACGCACCTTTCAGTTTCGGCTTATTACTCGCTGAGAGCATAATACGGGCCTGAAGTCTGAAGCTCGCTTACAATCTTACTTCTCCTACTTCTGATTTATGATCGCATCTCATTCCTCGACTTCTCCTAGCTCGCTTGCAACCTTACTCTGCTTCTGATGGCTCCTCGACCCACCTCACCCACGGTTGCGATCATGCCGCTCATTCCGATCATGCTTTCTCCACCACGAACAGCCTGCCGGCCGTCAGGCAACCTCAGCTATGCAGGCGTTCGGCTGCGGTGTAAGTGGAACAACAAGTCTAAAGCAGAGGTGCCCTGCATCCACCGGACCGAACTCGGTCCCTCAGGCCTCAGCTCCCAGACGGTACAGCCACCGTGAGCTCGCCGTTGCGACGCAGGGGTTCGCCCAAGACGCCAAGACTGGGAGGGGTGGGTTTGGCCCTGTGAACCGAGGCTACCTGGGTTACGACAACCGCAACGTAACCATGGATGTGCTGCGACATGCGGACACCGAGATGCCTGTTCTCGTAGGTCTGGAGATGCATAGTCCTGATGCAGTTCGTTCTGTGGAAGAGAGAGCTTACGGTGATTTGTCCAGAGGAGAGGAATCCCCTTGTGAGGAGTCAGCTGCCGAAACAGAGTATTACACTTCTGAGGAGATCACTCTTCTGCTAGCACGAGAATAAAAGGAGATGATTTCTTGGTACCCTCAAATCCAGTGTTTCTGTATTTCTGTTTAGGTATTTCTTTGCCGAGAGGAATGTCATTTACAGCTGAGGTACTAATTTCTGCTGGAATTTACGCAGTTTATTGTTCTCTCTGTTTTACGATAACTTGGGGCACTAGTAGTATTTGGGAGATAACTGAATTTTTGCATCAATGTTGCTGACAAAGCATGCATCAATATGCATGTCACTGGTTACTCAGCTGGGGAGTTGGAGAAAATTCCAAGGGTGCACTTATACCTGGCCAACACGGGCCAGTCGGGCTCGGGCCGCCTTAGAGCCGGCCCAGTGATCGAGTCGGGCCTGGCCGACCCGCGAGCCGATTGCCTAGGCCCAAACACAGCCTGAGTAATTTTACACGGGTCGGGCCGTGCCTTTGAGCCCCACGGGCTGTGTCAGGCCGAGTCAACTCGGAGCTTGAATAAAAAAATAAATATTAAATTTTTCGTAAAATTACTGAAAATTAATTATATAATATTAAAAATTATAAATTCTAAACATAAATAGAGCAAATTTATATATTTTTAATATAAAAATTCAGTAATAAACGAGTCAGGTGGGCCGAGCCGTGCCGGTTAAAGGAGCTC
The DNA here is from genome assembly GCA_001602275.1 of Zoysia japonica. Lineage (NCBI taxonomy): Eukaryota > Viridiplantae > Streptophyta > Magnoliopsida > Poales > Poaceae > Zoysia > Zoysia japonica. Next base: position 2,395,805 of record BCLF01000039.1, read on the forward strand.
GGCATCGAGCGGTGCTCACGCCAAGCCAAAATCATCAAAATCATCAGGCCTTGGGCCGGTCCATTTGGCCAGACCCCGCTGGCGAGGAGAGGTTCACTTGACTTATGAGTAGGTGCATAGATTTTTTTTATTTTTTTATACATGTGCGAATATAACAATAGTTTAATCAAAATCACTGATTTTTTATATTTTTTTTGGTACGCCCGCACGCATGTACTAGTACGTGGCTCCGCCCAACCTCAGACCAACAAACTACGTATTTGTGACGATGACAGGGTCAAGTCGCTAGTCTTCTACTACTCCGTACTACTCGTAGCATGTAGTACCTAGCTCTGCCCAACCTCACTGCTCCTAGACCAAAAAATTATTGGTGACGTTGACAGTGTCAAGTCGCCAGTCTTCAGTGACACGGTAAAGCAAATAACCAAAGACATGGACACGGTCAAGTCGCCGGTCTTCAATTATTTTCTAGCATCCGCATGCATGTAATCCTTCGTCCCTACGTTAGCTCTGACAATTCTAGTTTCTCTCATTTCTTGCCTGTTGACCTGTTGTTGACTCTTAGATTTCATTATCTTTTCTTCCAATTAATATGTAAACGATAGTTGGAGCTGGTACTCCTATGTGTTAGCCTATGGTAAGCCAACGAAAGTGTGAAGGAGTCACTTGTTCACAGTTGTAAACTCGTATTTTTCAACTCTACTTAACAAAAACAAGGTTTAACTTCAGTTCATGGTAATCAAGGTTAAGCAACAAAATTTAGATCTGGTCTGTCAGATGTGAAAAAATTGAGTTAAACTACCAAAATCACGAAATGACTTGCAACGGGTGCCATCAGTTAGGAAACAAATCGGATGAGTGTGTTGTGCCGGTGGTCGCCGAGGAACGGACGCCGCTGGAGAAGGAGCTGCCCGAGACACCGCTCCCTTCTACGGAGAAGGAGAACACGCTGGGGTGCGCCGCCATCTTGTACATGTGCCGCGGAAGCTCCGGCAGCGTGGCGTCCTCCGACTGCAGGACGTGCACGGCGTCCACGATGGACGGCCGCTGCGCCGGGTCGTGGTGCGCGCACCAGAGCCCCACCACCAGCGCGCGCTCCATCCGACGCTCGTCGGCCTCGTCGCCGCGCAGCCGCTCGTCCGCCGCCTCGATGGTCCTGCCTTGGCTGTGCAAGCTCCAGACCCACTTGAGCAGCACGAACTGCTGGTCCGGGACCACCGGCGGCTTGCCGGAGACGATCTCGAGCAGGACGATGCCGAAGCTGTAGACGTCGGACTCGGTGCTCGGCCGGCGCGTGTTGACGAAGTCCGGGTCGATGTACCCCGCGGTGCCGAGAACGGTCGCCGTCGTTCGCGGGCCTGTCCCGTGGTCGGCGAGCCGGGCGAGCCCGAAATCTCCCAGCTTGGTGTTGTAGGAGGAGTCCAGCATTATGTTGCTTGGTTTGATGTCGCCGTGCACGACGCACTGGTCCCATTCTCGGTGCAGGTAACTTAGAGCCGACCCCAGTCCCGTAATGATCTTATACCTAATATATATTTTGATGCAAGAATTTTATTAAATTATTGATGCAGAAATTAAATGGATCTTGAATTGAAATGGCACATCCTGGAGAAACTGAAGATGAAAGTTTTTGTTCTTGGTACCTGTCTGACCACGTTAACAGCCTGTTGTTGCTATGGATATGTTTGTCCAGGCTCCCTTCTGGAACGAGCTCATAGACAAGCAGAAGACCTTTGGCGCTATCACACCAGCCCAGCAGCTGTACCAAGTTGCGATGCCTCAGCCGGCTTATGATCTTGACCTCCGCCTCAAACTCCTTCCGCCCCTGAGACGACCTCTCGGGCGAGAACCTCTTCACGGCCACCTGCTTCTCGCCACCGTCACCCTGGATGGTGCCCTGGTACACGCTGCCGAAGCCTCCTCTGCCGAGCCGGTTCTCGTTGTTGAAGTCGCCGGTGGCGGCGGCGAGCTCGCGGTAGTGGTACCGCCTCGGCCCAGCCACCCCTCTCTCGAAGTCAGCCTCATCGGCGTCGCTGTCGCTGCCGCCGCCATTGTCTGTTTCGCTGTTCCTTCTGCGCTTCTGCCGCAGCCATAGAAAGAGACCCAGCGTTGCAAAGATCGTCACAGCAAGTATTGGACCTAGCACCTTGAGTAGCAGCTTCGTGGAGGGCTCCGATTTGACCGGTGAAACAGACGGATTTGGATGTGGCTGAGACGCTGGTGCAGGTGGCACTGCCTTCTCTTGGAGTGTAGAATCGAAAGACCAAAACGAAACCCGATGGAGCTCGGCCGATGAGCCCGTGGCGGCGGAGAAGCCGACGGCCACGTTCTCCGGCAAGACCGATCTCAGGTCGACCGTGTAGTTGACGTGGTATGCGGTACCGTTAATATCCAAATCGACGGCCAAAAGCTTCGTCCGGTTGTCGTAGTTGACCGTGGCGGTCATCAAGACATCAGAGGCGAGGTTGATTCCCTCGTCGCCCGCCACGCTCGTGTTCGTGGACGCCGCCGACCTGATGGAGTTCACGTCGATGCCGACGTGCTGGGCGCTGTCGTCCCAACCCGGATTCTCGTACGTGTCGAACTCGACCGCGGTGACTCGGCCATCACCGGTCGCGTTGAGGTTGTTGGTGTCGTGGAAGAGCCCGAGGTTCCCACCCTCGCCGCTGCTGGTGTAGAGGACGTCGGCCGAGAATGGTGCGAGGAAGAAGGCCATGCCGTCGCCGGTGTTATACGTGCCGTCAGGATTCTTGTAGTCCATGTCGGGCGTGATCTTGAAGGCGAAGGTGGTGGCGAAGCTCGCCAGTTCGGCGGTGGCCGCGTCCCAGAGCCTCACCGGGTTCATGTGCCACACCCGGCCTCGGCTGTGACCGCTGATGCGCGATTTGTCGTTCCTTGTCAGCTCGATCATCTGGTTAGCGAAGACAGCGTCGCCCCGGCACACAAGATCTCTGTCGCAGGGGCTCGTTTGAATGGCGGAAAAGTTGAGTGCGAACGGGGAGGCGCAAGGTAGGTAGATGCAAAACAGTACGAGTAGCATGTAGTGGTAGATGCAGAGGAAACCGAGGCGATATTGTGGAGAGCTGGTGGCCGCCATTGTTGGAGCTTGGAGCGAAAGATCCCGAGATCCTAGAACACCATTTTTTTTAGATAATGATCCTAGCTAGAACACCATCGGGGTGGAATGGAGAGACCCTTTTTATTGGCTACCTAGCTCAGTCGCCTGACTTGGTCAAAGTCTCCAGTGAACTTTAATTAATTTCATGGTTGGTGGAAGCTAGAGTCCGGCAAGTTAATTAGTTTTACCGGTTCATCTGGATGACAAGTCATACCTAATGTGAAAAGTTTCATATATATCGATGATTTAATCCATACGTTTTTTAGACTTTTTGATACTGTTTTGAGAATGAGTCGACATAACTACATACTCTTTCTCTTTAATCATAGTGATGGCAAGTAGGGTTTCACTCTGCACCCAAGCCGCCTATGGTCAAGGGTTGAAGCTCGCTTCTTTCTTTTTCATAACTTCGTGAAGGCCTCCTGGCCGACATGATATTGTACATCTATGTACTCTGTGCAACCTTATGGTGACAGGGATTAATATAAGAAACACAAATGAATCTAGAAATGGCTCTGACACTTTGATTTTACCATACTTCATCCGTTTTTAAATTATTGTCGCTGTTGACTTTTAGCATTGACTTTGATTATTCATTTTATTCAAAAATTAATTCAAATGTGTAAAATTATAACTCATGATTCACACAACTTTAATGATAAAGTAAATATTTAGGAACGGAGGAAGTACATTTTTTTTGGAGTAGTACAACAATTAGTTGGTTGTATGATGACAAATCACTGCAAGAAAAAGCATTTCTATACGATTGAGTAGATATTTATTAAAATAAATATCAACACATCAAGATCTAAAAGACACTTTGACATGCTTTTGAAAATGGGTCAACATGACATGATATTAAATATGTATTAAATGTCTTTAGCAAAGCAAATATTGTATTTTGGCATGCCTTTTGATGACACTCCGTCCGTTCGAAAATATAAGCATTTTTAGTTTTGGTCAAAGTCAAACATTTTTAACTTTGACCATTAATAATAAAAAATTAATAATATTTTATTGTGTATAATTATATTACTAGATTCATCATGAAACAAAATTTTAAAATATATAACTCTTTATATTAGAAATTATTTAGTTTTTTAGATGTTATTATTCAAAGATAAAATAATTTGACTTTACTTAAATCTAAAAATGCTTATATTTTAGAACGGATGCAGTATCTCAGATACACTTGAACCGCCTATACCCTTCTTGGAATGCTACTTGATAGTATGTTTTTAAGAACATTTCAAAGTGACATGAAATTAAATGCGCTTTCAACCATGCATCAATTTCCCTTACAATACGTATCTTGACGTGCTAGTAAGAACAATACAAACACTATTGAGAATCCTAAATTTATTTAAGAATAAATATGAGTAAACAAGAATAAAAATGTAAGTTTCAGAATTACTTGTGGGATGAGTTGGTTAATTTTGAATGAAACAAATAAGTCAAATGTTCAACTTGTAGTGTCTATATTCAAATAGAGATGAAATAACGTATCTACTCATAAATAAACATATCTATACGTAGTACTTTTCTAGTAGTATCAGTTATATATCCATACTTTATCTTTGACGATATATAAAAACCATCTATGTAATAAATCCGGCTGACAAATTGTGCTACCAGGGAAAAAAACGTCGATGAAATTTCAATCAAATACAATAGTCACGCAGTGTTCGCCCTTCCAATAATTCTGTGGGCTTATGGAAGTGTAATCATGTACACTAGTCAAGCTTAAACCTGCTGGCTAGTCTCGATATCTTCTTGAAGAAAATTGCTAAAATAATATTTCTTTGAATTTTTTTTTGTATCATGCCTTGCTATATACGTTTATGCATTGCAAAAATAATAGTACAACCTTATATCCAGTGAAATGGTGGTCCCAGTGCTGTGGTGATATAATATTGCGAATTCCCTGATAATGAATATTGAATTTTCTGGATTACACTTCACGGCAATACTAATGTAATTTCATCCTTATTGTACCCTTAATAAATAAGACCCTATAAAATACCATCTGTATATAATAAGAATTGAAAAGTTTACACTCCTGCAATCCCTAAAATATCAAATTGTACCTCTTTCTTTCTACAAGGCACAAACATTACTAATAATTATTAACGACACCTCATATATGAAGATGCCAAAATATACATAAGTCAGGCCGACCAGGTTCATGAAAGAACGAAGCTCCTTTCCTTCAGAATCTGCTCCTAGTCGCTGTCTGCAATAAAATGGTGCACCACTCTTCCAAACCAATGCAGTTTTTTCTTGCAGTGTAATTATAGGCAACAATATATCAAAGGGGGTCACCAGCAAGCCACCTTGAAATCATAGCAAGGCATTGCCGTGGCATGTACTCTGGCGCAGTATTCCCAGCACCCTGCAAAACCCAACTCTATCAAGATGGTATATCAATATCATACATCAGTTCTTGTTACACTAGAGATATATCGTACCAATAATGCATACTGGGTCGGTCAAGAACTATGATAAAAGGACATCAGGTACTCATACCTTCACTGTAGCAAATGTGAGGTTATTCGAGTATGACCTTGTATATCTGCACCGTATAAATTAACACAAACATCTCTAGTCAGACTTGTTTGAGAGTAACTGAGTTCCTCTTTGATAATTTAGAACAAGTCTGAAATGCTGAAAAAGTCATACAGCGTACTCTAGCATATAAGTATACATAGAATCTATCTGTTTTGATATTCTGGAAATAGCTAGTATGCTTGTGAAAGAGATAAAACTGTTTTTCCTTTTCTTTCAGATGCTGAAGACTCATTGATATAGTAACATGCCATGGGACTTACCCTGCCACTTGCCTGTCAACGTACCATCGTCTCCAGTTATCCACAATGTAGAAATTAAGAGACTTAATCCAAGATTGTGTGCCGACATAAGGTATAACCATGTCATGATCACCACTGTAAATTAGACTTTTGTAGCCTTTTGTGCTCACTTCCAAATGGTACTTCACCGTACTTGGAATATCTTCAGAATATGGTATCCCCGTGTTGCATCTTAACCATTCGGGGACTGTTCCCTGAAATTTTGGAGTATAACAATACCTTATAGTTTAACAAAGAGCCTACTTTTATAGAAAGATGGGTATCTCTTTTCAACTTATCGAAGCAACGGGAGTAAAAGTTATATTCAGAACAAACTTAATTAGAACCATGCGAACAGGTAGTGTGCGTACTGAAAATAAGCCATACTATTGCCTACCTTGTGAATACCAAGAGCCTCTCTTACTGCGGCATCATTTGCCCAGAATCTGGATAATGTATATTCTGCTGTCTGCCAACAATGGTTTGTACGAAATTTCAGTTAATGATGAGGTGTGATTACAGAGTTGCAGAAATGACGATGGGTACCAATGAGGAAAGTAAAAGGTTATCTGGACACGAACTCTGCACTTCGTAGAAATCTCAGACAGATTAAGGCCGTCTGCAGTGTCGTCCTGGAGCTGCCACATACCTAGAATGCCTGAATTCATCTCCAGATTGGGGAAGCTACCATGAGGTCTTGCGTAGGTACATTTGGGCTCTAGAATGTGAAACCGGAATATGTCCTTAACACACTTCACAAACAAAAGAAACAATTCGTCAAATATGTATGGATCAGAGCTTGCACTCGCAGCACTGTTTCATATCATTCCATTTGCGGCAACGTGTTATTAAATACCATGCCTCATCTATGGCAGCACGGCTGCATGTGCACTGAATAATGGTATTCAAGTTTTCCAGTCTTACATCGTAGATATATCATCAGAAATGAGGCCCATCCTATGAGCAAATGGAATTCTTGATGGTCCATCAATGTTGGAAAAATCTGTGAATGGATTGCCCAAGATGTAGCCCTGCAAAATTAAGATTTGGAAACATTTAGGAAATCCAAAGTATCCCATTGTATAGCTGTGCAGCCTATGGAAAATTATCAAACCGTTAGATTCAGAGTTGCTTCGCTTGCATCTTGTTTACCTGGAAAAGGCAAAGGCGATCGTCATGGAGGGAAGTTATTAAATTACGGAACCTTGAGAGAATAGAAACTGAAAGATGTGGGGGAAGTTATTACCCTTGGCAAGTTCAGAAGTGACGGTAGGCACAATCATACCAGCGTATGAATCACCGCCGATGTAAAGAGGATTTGACAAGAACTCGGGATGCTCATCGAACCACTACAGAAGCAAAGACTAGCCTATTTGACTAATGCCGGATTTGTTGTAACAAGCATTTGCACCAGTTGGAATTGAGATTAGAGAAGGGCAGAGGGTAGCGACCTTCCTGAGAAAGAAAACAATTTGGTCGACAGCTTTGGTGTCCCTCGATATGTACCCTTCCTTTGTGACAGAGTACGAAAATCCAGTTCCAGCCGGGGAATCGAGGAAAATGATATTGCTTACCTGGATCACTATTGTGCAAGTAGCTCGTCAACTAAAGTCTGGTCTAATCTGATGCTTGAGAGGAAAATGGAAAGGAAGAGGAGACAGAGAGATATGTACTCTTGCCTGTACACCAGCTTAGGCAGGACATGGCCATCCATGCTGCCGTGAAGGTCGAAACCCAATGGACCTGCAAATCATTTTTGGGATGTCAATCTTTGCATCGACCTGTGGTCCTGCACTCCTACTTAACATTTTTTGTTTATTGCAATTTAGAGCGAGTTAATCAGTTGGCCGTTAAGTGTCTGGAGGCGGTGGCGGAGTCAGACGTAGAATATAGGAGGGGCCAATTAACCAAAGCACCAAATCATAAACAATAAATTTATGATACATCAATATTTTAGAGCTCTTGAGGATTTGATTCAAATTTCAATTGAAAAATCAAGTAAATTTACTTGTATTTTATACCCTAGATATAGTCCACTTATGTTGTTCCAATTTTTCTATAAAAAAAAAAATAAGTTGTGGCTCCGCCACTGCCTGGAGCCGGTGGTCTATCAGCTCCAGGGTCAGTATAATCGTGGAGGTGCAAGTCAATGCCACGTCATAGGAGATTGGTTAGCAAATGATTTCTCCGGTATATAGCATCTATAAAATTTTTAAAGTGGATTTCACAAATAAACATATTAAGTAATCTTTCTTCTCTTCTTATATTATATTACAAATATAAATAATATTTTATTTATCACACCTGGCGCAAAACTCTAAGCATCCCGATGCTTGAATTTGCTAATCTAGCATCCTCCTCCCTGGCACCCGCTTAAAAGCAACGCTGGAGCACTAGTACTGGCAGGTGAACTGTACATGCCTATTTGGTAAACGAGGCCGGTGAAGGACGAACATCCGGGACCTCCGCTGAGCCAGAGCATGAGAGGGTCGCCGGCAGGGGAGCGCTCGGACGAGGTGAAGTAGTAGAAGAGGCGGACATACCTGTCCCGACCAACAAGTCTGCGGGGTGAGCGTGAACCCGGGGATAATTAACAAGAGAATGTGTTTGCTGCATCGTACCCTGTCCGGAGGCTGAAGGGGAGGGGTCCCTCGAATCCAGGGAGATGGGTGACAGCGCGTTCCTCTGCTCCGGCGATTTGGGGCGGAGACGAAGACCATGGGAGGCTGCAGTGGAGCAAGATACTCTCTCCATCTTAAAATAAGTTATCCATGGGTTTACAGCTATCCAACCAACAATGGACAACACGATCAGCAAAGGTGGGTCTGAGCATCTGCCATTCAGAGCGTCGGAGGACCTTAAACTAAACCTCACGGCTGAAAACGCAAGCGAGAAGATGTACCACTGTTGGGGAGCCCGTGACGTTGTAGCCGTTCCGAAGTCCAACAGCGACCATGCAACCATGCAGGACAAGCCAAACAAAAAAGCAAAACTTGTTCAGAGCTCTTGTTTTCCACGTAATATTTTAGTTTGTACCATTGCCCTTGTTTAAGAGCTGTAAGATTGCCACAGTTTTTATCAAAGAAAACAGGAACAAATGTGCAACACTTTTTTTTAAAAAAAAAGGAACAATGGAACTAAGTTAAAAAAATATGAGGGCAAATAGACAATCTTTATATGTTAAACGTGCTGCATTCTCTCAAAGCCTGTTAACCCACGTTATCCGTTAAGCACCGAGCCGTCGGATCCACCGAACTCGTCGTGCCAACCGTTTGATCTGGAGTGGGTTGAGTCCCTGCCCGTTTACTGACAAAATTTCTCGCGAAGCCTCCCGACTTCCTGAGCTCCTCTGGCCTGACACCAACCCTGTCCCAGTGATGCAGGGAGCGGACGAGCTTCTCGATGCCGTGCTTCGCCGCGTCGGCGTGGGGGTCGATGGCGCCGCCAGGAAGTGCGACCACGACGCCTGCGCGCTGGTCTGTGGCCACCGGCACCGCGTTAGGCTCTCCGCGTTGGGGGCGCGCACCATGAGCTCTGCTATGTACCCGAGCGGTTCCTGGCCCTCGCCGATGAGTCGGTGGACAAGAGGTTCACCTTCGCGTCTCACCACCGATGCGTCCCACTCCTGGTCCAGATCACATCACTCAGTGAGTTCCTGTCGATTCGCCTAAGCCTCCTCTACGAAATAAACGTGCTCAGTCTCTTGTTTCACCTATTGCTTCAGAGCTTTCACAACTTTCGGTAGTAATTGCTAAGCTGTTTATGTCAAACTATAACTACTTTGCTTTATGACAGAGATTCCCAGTCTAGGGATACCGACAGCCATTTCTATTGTCCCTTTAGGTTTATGAAAATCTCCTTTCTCACTTCTGGACTGTAGCGAAATAGCGAGCTATACCATTCAAGCCCCAATTGAATCCTCAACATCATCGAATGTTGGATTTTGTTCGAAGAATGGACATTCTACTCCGACTAACAACCATTTTTACTGTCTAATGCAAGGCACGAAAGCTATCTCTGCTAGTATCAACAAAATTCCATCGAAAAAAAGAAAGAACCTGCTACTAATGGCTGCAGCTTAGGTATCGAGATAAGGTCAGCAATGGATGTCTGAGTCTGATCAGCTCTCACCACCATCCCATGCCAACATATTTGATGCCCCAGCAACAACCAGTGAACACTCTTCTCATAAGACAATAGAGCCTGCAAGTCCGTAACTGCACTATGGTGATAATGGGCCATCAACTTTTAATAATTTAAATTTATCACTGATGTTGAAAACTGTGCCAAAATTGGACGGTAATTAATAATATGTGTCCCTGTAGATAATTTAAAGGAATGGTGGTTAGAAAGGCATTTGGTCTATAAGAAGGGCAGTAGATTTGACAAAGCTAGATGGGTATGATGATCTTCACAGGAAGCTGGAAGAGATGTTTCATATACAGGGAGAGCTCTTTGCCGGTATCAAGAAATGGAGTTGTTTACACAGATGATGAGAATGATATGATGCTGGTTGGGGAGATCCATGGCAGTACTTATCCTTGCCCCTTTCGCCTAGCCTCGTCAGTGATAGAACATAATGGATTGCTAATTTTCCTTATTTGAATATTTTTTCTATTATATTTACAAAGCAATATATATTTAAACTTATTTCACTTCTATTGACTCGTACATTCAACTGTCAGCTATAGTTACGCACTTTAGTTTGGATTCTCTCGTATGTATACTAAATTCAGTGGACTAGAAATAAAAAAATAAAACACATATATAATAAATAAATAAGTTGCAGAACATGGACCATACTACAAAGAAAGATAGTGAAGCGCGGCAAATTGCTGCGCCTTATTTCTAGTTAGATCTAAATCAGAAGCACTGAAAGCTATTGTCCCTAATATTAAATGAAAGTAGTAGTACGAAAAATAAAATATAGGCAATGTTTTTCATATGGATGTGGACGTGGATCAGCATGTAGATTAGTTCACTTTAGAGGTGTCGGTCGATGGCGCCTCATCCACGAGGAGCACGAGGACGCTAATCTACAAGAAGTTCGATCCGTGACCAAGCAACAAACGGCAAGCTTGTTTTAGTAGTGTTTGACAAAACCAAGAAGATACTCTTCCTGGTTTGAAAATAGAGATAATTATGTGTGTGACCCTGTTTTGAAGGTCATACTCTCTAATATAAAAAACTACATAAGTTTGTTTCATGATAAATCTAATAAAATATTTTATATATAATAAAATATCATAAATTTGTCATTCTTAATGGCTAAAATTAAAATTTTTTGAATATGACCAAACCTAGAATTGTTTATATTTTAGGATGGAGTTAGTAAGTAAATTTAATCTGATTTTTTAACTTTACTTATTTGACCTTACTTTTAAACTAAAAAAATGCCATTTGACACTTCTGTTTCAATAAATAAAGGCTAAAGTGGCTATTTTGCATATAAAATTACGGTCAAATAAGCAAAGTTGAAAAATTGATCAAATTGGCTATTAACTTTCAGGAGGGTCACACAAGCAAATATCCAAGTATTAACACCGTTGACTTTTAATGTCATACAATTCATATGTCATTAGTTCTCACTTCGTTCTAATTTATAAGCTATTCTAGCCTCTATTTTTTTTCAAATTATAATTGTTCTCGCTTCTCAATACATATTTCTCTATTTTCAATACTCTTTTATCTCTATCTCTCTTCTCCTCATTTTTCAGTGTATCCCACATTTTTTATTCTTCTTAATTTCTGTGCCCACACACCTAAGACGGCTTATAAAGTTGGATGGAGAGAGTACCTACAAACTTTATCACAAAATAAGTGTCCGTTTAGGTTCAATGACATTTAACTTTGATGAATAGTTTATATAAATTCGATTAACTTTAACAATATGAGCCTTATACTTTTATGTTAATTAAAAAAATATTTTCATAACATATAATATTAATTTATATTTATAAAAATTATTAATCAAAGATATATTTGACTAAACGTAGATGTATATTTATTCTGGGACGGATGGATTACTCAAGTTTGAATAGGCTATGGATCGAGTGGTCAAGGCATCACGCGCCAACTACACCCAATTTATAAAAGTTATTTTTAATGTCGAAATGATGTTGCGGATTGGTAAGATGAATTAATACGAGATGAAGCGCGGTACATAGTCACAACAATCGGTCGCAGGCTGGCATGCACCGGTCACCAACACCGCAATTCCAGAACAACTGTAGATACTTCTAATTAACAATATCCAGGATACGTTCGACATGACATCTTGGGCAATTTTCCGCAGATCACCGGAGACATGTCCTCCATTCTCCAGCCCTACTCTTTGTGAGCACTACGGGCAGCTCTTGCTTCGATCAGGTCATCAACGAGGCGTCGCAGATCACGGACCGACGAGCCGCCCTCCGCCACAGCCGCGTGAGCCTTTCCGGCCAGCTCCCGGACCCTGCCTCGTGCCGCCTCCCCCGTTCCGCCGGGCTCCAAGAACCTCGCCACGGAGCGTGCCACGGCTTCCGCCGGCACGATCTCGCGCTCGTCGTGCCTGATGCTACGCGGCCCGGACCACACACCCGCTCCCCGATCCGGAGGACGTCGGTGACCAGCCGCTCCTCGATGAACTGGTCGAACACCAGCGGCCATGTCAGCATGGGCACGCCGGCCGCAGCCACCTCTAGCAGCGAGGTCGACCCACAGTGTGTCAGGAACGCGCCCACCGCCGGGTGAGCAAGGATCGTGGTCTGCGGTGCCCACCCATGGACCAGCATCCCCCTCTCCCTGTTGCGCTCCTCCCAGGTGGCGCCCACTCGTCGTCGCCGGCCCTCACCACCCACAGGAACGGCTTCGCCGACGCTTCGAGCCCGAGCGCCAGTTCCCGGAGCTGGTCCGCCGAGATGTCAGCGTAGGTGCCGAAGCAGACGTACACCACCGAGCAGCTTGGCTTGGAGTCAAGCCATCTGAGACACGGCGACTCGCCGGTGCTCGCTCCGGTCACCGGCGGTAGCGGAAGCGAGACGGGTCCGACGAAGTAGGCGAGCTTCACATAGCGTGTGTACATTTCGCAGTACTGCTGCTCGAGGTCCGTGAATACGTTGAAGGCGACACCGAAGCAGCTGTCCATCGCCGCCCAACACGTGCCTAAACTGTCGTCTGAGCATCTCAAGAACTCCGGCATCTCGGTTATGAACTCCGGCATCTCGGTTATGGGGATCCGTATGTCCAAGTTGAGTTCTAATTAATTAAATTAACTTGTAGTCTATAAGCGACACACAAACTTAAAATTCGACTAACGAAAAATCAACCTCCGTAGTCTCTCGATATTTCTCAAACATTACCCAAGACAAGAGTATATCGATAACTAACATTATATACATCGCAAAGCATACACATACTTTAAAAAACCATTTGAAAAATTATCACAATTCATAAGTAAAGAAAGATATAACAAAAAAGTAGTAGAGCATAGCTTTCAACTCTCAAACTTTTTAAAACCATGGTTCAACGAAGGCCAATTTAGTTTAAGTTCTAACAAGGATTGACGACAATGTAAGCAGCAAAAATTTTGTTTTTAAAACAAACAAAAAAGATAGTTGTGCCCAGCCCACCAATACCACCATCAAGCTAAAAAGAACCAGCCAAAAAACAGCATCTGCAAAACTCCAACAAAGCAAACGTTAGTACGAAGGTACTCAGCAAGAATTATCCATGGGCTAGTCTCGACTCCAAAGAAAATGCATAGGGTTAAATAGCAAAGATAAGACTATAGGTTAAAACTTTTTTTTCATAAACAATGATTAAGATAAAGTGACATTAAGCAAGCATAAAGTAAACATCCTTACGGATATAAGACCTCTGCATAATCCATGTCCCCTAAGTATCCTAAATTTAACATGTATCATCCATACCGAGATGTGTCCACCATATATCTCTTTCATACTAGCTCACAACTTTTCCCACATGTGATTAATTAAGTGAAGTTGTCTACTAAGCTGAACAAAATTGGACACTAAGCCTGGTCATGACCGGGACTGCGGCGATTCAGAATGGATTATACAGCCTGCATGGGAGTCTAACTGTACCCACACGACTTGAGTACTATCAGCCTCATGTAACCCGCTAAAGTTACACAAGAGAGCACTCATGTCAACTTTATTCTCATCCATCCCCGAGCGGTTGGACAATCGACAATCCACAAGTCAAGGAGGACCGGTCCCGTGTCTCGTGGGAGCCCAACGGTCACTCATGCGTGTCAGTCAAAGACATGCCGTCATCACTCAAACGTCGGTATGCAATGAGATATTCAACTTGTTTTACCATTATATTCGACATGTGGTATGAACAAAAAGTGCTTAGGCCGACTTTAACAACGGCCGGTCTTTAATCGACACAGACGGGGCTACCACCGTGAAGGCTCGGCCTTTCCAATCCATCCTATATATCACCTCTGTCCGGTCTCAAATTTATTCACTCTCAAGTTTAGCCCAACCATATGAGTAACCAGGTAATATAAAGATCCTATACTCGCGAAACAATGGTGACTTTTCACTGATTCGACTTCTACCGCTTTAAGCATAGCTAAGTAAAACACATCGTTAAATGTAAAACTCTCACCCTGGAGAAGAACATTCAAGGATGAGGTAGAGCAAATAATCAAGGAATGCATAATGCAGCAATTAGGATTTAACCCACATATACCTCTAATACCCGATCTAATGCAAGACATAACCATAACTGAAAAAGTTAATATTAACAATTGATCTAAAACAAATTTCAAGATGCAAAGTGCTTGCCTTGATTTTGCAGGTGTTATATAACAATCAAACACATCGGCTCCCTTTTTTCCCATCACTCACGATACTCTCCGAAGCGTCATTCACTAAAAAAAATAAACGCTAGTATGAAAATGCATGCTATGCAATCCAATGATACAATTGCAGTGAAATAAATCTATATTTATTTGTTGAGTTAACATATGAAAGACTTAAGTGTGCTGGTAATTATTGAAAATTACTAAACTAATTAATACAGTTATAATCTTTCCTATTACTAGATGGAGTAGATATTTAATCTAATCACTATAAAATAATAAGGCGAATAATTCCACTAAACCTAATAGGTCAAAATATCAGTAGAATTTAATTATAACTACCTCAAGTAATTTAACCAAATATAGTACAAGTAATTTAGTTAATTACTAAGTCAATTCACTTAATTTGGTTAAATAAACTTAAGTAATAATATTTAGTAAGGTTACTGGACTAAAAGCAATTACAATAGGCTAAGAATAATTAAAGATCATCTAGGATCAAATTTGGTGCATTTTAAACTACTACACTAACTATTATGAATTAAATACTAGAAACTAGAGACTAATACATTATAAATTAATGGCATGGGCCTAAAATATTTTATACTATTCTTTAATACCCTAAGGGACATTCATGCAAAATTTCACTAATTAACAATCCACATAAAATTAATTAGAAATTAAACATGCATAAACAATTTTCTGCAATTAATCATTATTAAACAATTAATTATTGGTATTTATTAGATTAAATAAAACTTTTATGATTTATGGAGTCTAACAAAGTTGGTTTCATATTTTTTTCGAGCTAGTATGAATTGTTTGTGAATTTTACAAGTTTTATCGAATTTCTGCGCAAATAATAAAGGAATTCCGAAATGGATAAAGAAGCCGGAGCCCATAGGCCACGTGGCGGCTTCTGGATGCACCCACACTTGTGCCCACAGGGTTGGCGCACTAGATTTGCTGGCCACAGCAGATCCTCGCGGCCAGGCGCGCCCTGCCCGTGGCTCCCCGGCCATGGGAGCTCGCCGGAGCGGGCGGTCGGCTCGCCGGC
>BCLF01000039.1:2417741-2436975 GCA_001602275.1 Zoysia japonica
CCCCCCCCCCCACCCCCACACGTATCATGTCCGACAACTGTTTCTGTTACACAAGCGGACGGGGGCCGCGACCTTGAGCCACCAGTGCCGATGGTCCAAGATCAAGAAAACCAGCCGGACAGCTGAGCAATGGCTGTGTTTTGTTTTGCACCGCGATGAGAATGAGATGCAAAGGTGAATGGGTGATCTGGCCACAGGACAAATGGGGAAGAAGCATTGCTTGCTAATTTGAGATCCAAAGATGGTCCAAGCTATGATTATGTCTGGTTGTAAGCAGATACTACCTGGCCAGAGGCACTCAACAAACCTCAGAAAACAAAGAATCGAGAAGGGCAGCTGTATGAGACTGGCAGCTCAAGAATGGCAGACTGGTCCATTTTAGAGAAGGGCAAAAACAAATACGCCATTCAGAGCATTGCATTGGCAAATATGATTTAGTGTAAATAATAGATCTTGAACAAAAGATAACCTCGTAATGATGTAGGAATATGGACAAGCTTATGATTGGTGTCAAGAGTACATTGCAAAACACAAACTGCCATAGCAAACCAGAATTAGGAGTAACACATAATATTATTTGCCATTCATTATGCTCACATTTACACAATCTTCAAGCATCCAGTCTTGACAGTGCAAAGCAAAATGAATTAATGAAACGGGCATAATCTTATGACAGAGGTTCATAGTATAATGCAGGTACGATCGATAGTTACCGTGATAGGGAGAGCAGGACATTGGGAGAACAACTGAGCAATTGAAGCCTGAGCACAATCTTCAACTCGAGAGCCAGACAACACTTGTCAACACGAAAAATCTAACCCGACTTCATCAGGTTATAAATGATCAATCTCACTAGACAATCGAGAATCAATCAAATAATTGCATGCACACAAGGGTCACCCACCACCAGATGCCTCCAACTCCAATCCTCCTCCTAAATTACCCATGAGTGTTCACGGCCTCCCACACTAAATTCTTCGGTGCAGCACCAGCAGCGGTGTTCCTGGCCTGCAATGCAGCAGCCCTCAGTGTCTTCCATGTAAGAACATTGGCATCCCAGAATGAGGCTGCAGAGTAAGGAAGGCCATGTTTCTTGCAGAGGTCTCGCACGAAAGGCGCAACCTTGCGATGATGGCACCGAGGCAGGCGAGGGAATAGATGGTGCTCGATCTGGAACTGCAGGCCGCCATGGAACCAGTCCATCCACGGTGGGCACAAGATGTCGAGCGTGCCCGCGGTCTGCTTCTCGAACCAGTCATTCCCCTTAGGCGGCCCAACATACACCTCCGATGAGAAATGGTTCAGGCAGAATTGGACATGCTGGATGCCGGTGATTGCGAAGCTGGAGAGCACAAACGTTACCCTCTCCCACCAATTGGGCAGGCAAGACACCAGCATGGGGTACCAAACCCAGAATGCGGCGACCCCAGCCATCTCCAGCAGCCGCTGCGGCACCTTCCTCTGGAACAGCACGAACAGGGCCGACTGCAAGAGGAGGTTGATCCTGGCGACGCACATCACCGGGTAGAAGGTCCAGTGCTGGTAGCTGATAAGGAGCTTGGACGCGGCGTCGAACGCCATGGTGCGCTTGTAAAAGCAGGACCACAGGTTGCCGAACAGCTTGGCAGAGACGGCGAAGAGTGGCATGTGCTGGAGGTCCGGGTCGTGGTCGAGGCTGTTGCAGGCGATGTGGTGGGTGTTGTGGTTGCATTTCCACCACGCGATGCTGAGTCCGGTGAGGCAGTTGCCGGAGAGTACTTGTACGACGCGGTCGATGGCCGGGTGGCCCGTGATGCGGTGGTGGCCGGAGTCGTGCCCCATCCACCCGGACTGGATCCAGATGAACCCGATGATGCCACCAGCGAGGAGGTGCGCCCAGGCGCTGGCGCAGGCGAGCACGCAGTAGAGCGCGGCGCAGAAGAGGACGGCCATCCCGGCGAGCTGGACCTTGGGGGTGGGGCCGACGCGTTCGAAGAGCCCCGCAGAGGATAGCTGCGAGAGGAGGCGGCGGTAGTCGGCGGAGGCGGGCGAGACGGTGTAGTCGGAGAGGCGGCCAACGAAGAATCGGCGGAGGAGCGGGCGCGCCGAGGGCGGGTGGTAGGCGGCGAAGGCGTCGGTGGCGTCCTGCCCGGCGAGGGTGAGGAGCGGGAGGTCCCCACCCGGGTGGCGCGGAAGCCACGCCGTGACGTCGTACACGTCGCCGGAGATTGAGATCCAGAGGTCGTCGGCGGACGCGTGGGTGCGGAGCTCCTTGGAGGAGATCATGCGGACGTCTCCGGCGGCCTCGTCAGAGGGCGGCATTGCGCGGCCTTGGCCCCCCGGAGCCGGCGGTGTAGCGGGATGTGGCTGTGAGGGCGGCGCCGCGACGAGGATTGGATGGGGATGAGGTCCTGAGGAGGAGATCGGATCTTATAGTTGAAGGCGGTGCGGGAAGGGGGCATATTCGTCACGAGCTCAGCTGTTTGTTTCTTCGTCGCTGTTGATGGGCTGTTTGTTTCTTCCTCGCTGTTGATGGGCTGTTTGTTTTTTTAACTTTACCAACTATGAGTTCTCTGCAGACCTGGATGCAAATAAATATTTAATAGAACGATGTTTTGTAATCGAAAAATGAGAGTTGAGTTTAAGATTAAAAAATAAATGAAAGATTAACATGGAATAAGTTAAAAGAATAAAAGTATAGATCTCCTTCTCATCTCCCTTTCCAAACCCATCTTTTTCAAATGGCAACTAGGTATTTATAGGTCAAAGTTCTAGTTTATTTTGTCCCACTAATTATATAAGGTGGAAGAGAAACTTAGTTCATTTTAAAAAGTTTTAAACCGACTCAATGACTAAAAAACTGAAACTTGCATCTTACCCGGGCCTTTTTGGCTAGCAATGGGGCCTCTAGCCCCATTTGAAACAATTGTTCTCCACTGCATTTTGGTTGAAAATTGACCTCCTTGCAAAGCAGTTTTTCTTCTAAGCGATGTAAAAAAATGAGCTATTTGAGGTATCTTTCTTCACCTCACAACTGTCAGAGTGGACGGCAGCAGAGACATGGAAGACGAGTGTAAAGGTGGGTTCAGGCGTAGTTACGAAGGTGGGGATGAAAGTAGGGGTGGCGTGGAGCTCTCATCATGGAGGTGGAGGCAAATAGAGATGGAGCTCTCATCGCAGAGATGGGGATGAAGGGGTGGGGGCGAGCGGGGGCAAAGATGGGGATAGTGGTGGTGACAAAGACGGAGGCGCCACTGCGGCGATGAGGGGGATGGTGGCGCTACAGAGGTTCTTGCGACAAAGACAAGGTGGCGTCATTGAGGTTCCAGCAGCGAGGTAGGCAACGCGGTGTTGCTTCGGCAGCGAGGCGAGCAAGGTGGTGGCTCTGACGGTGAGGTTGGCACGGCATGCGAGGTGTTCTGACAGTGGCTCTGACTGCACAGCCTCTATTGGTGCGTGAGAATCGGCAGGCGTTCCCACGAAGCTTCTCCTTCGTTGATTCCGTATTACAATGTAAAATGGCTTTAGATAGAATCGTGTGCATAGTAAGCGAGTCTAGAATCGGAGTGTTTGGATACCATCGCAGATTAATTTCAATGGTTGTTGCCCAAAAACAGTTCCAAATGTGCTTTGTGCAGCCCTGGGCCTCTCTAGCTGGTGGCGGCTCTGCACCTGTTGGCCCATTGGTTTCTTGGGCTCGGTGAAAATAAATGAGAATCATATCCAAACATATTTGCATATTTTTGTGAGAATTCAATTTTCTGGTAAGTGGCTTCACATATTTGAACTACGAGAATTGATAAGCAAGAATCGAGAAAATCTTTATGGTAGGAATAATCAAATTATCTGATAAGTGCTTCTCCAGTAAATGGAAACAAACAGGGCCTTAAAGGGACGACTTCCGTTTATAACAGATTTCATTTTTTCTTCGGTTGAATTTAGGCATAGATTTACAACAGAAACAAATTATGAGAGATTTGTGTGTATGTGACATCGGTTCAGATTCATCATCTAGGCACACATTTACATTCGAAGGCAGATATGAATCCTTCCTTTTACACCAACTTTGGAACGTAGAAATGTTAGGAATTTTCAAAGAATCAGTTCATTATTAGAGGAAACAGCAATCCGTAATCCATAAAGCAGCATTATTACCACATGTAAGCCCACTGTTAGGTTGGGCTGGCTCCTAACGCTGAACAGGTAGCAAATGGGCCGAATCTCTGATACTGATGCATTGAAGCATCAATGTTGCGTGCCCAGCTTCTCAAGCTCCCTCCTCCATCCAGCAAGCACCGCCTCGCCCTCGCCATTCCCCGCCGCAATCTCCTGTCCCCGCAATAATTCCCAAATCACCCTCCGCCGAAACGGGGAGCTCAGTGGCGGCACCCCCACCCCCTCCAAACCCTCCCCTGAACCCTACCTCCCTTCTCTACCATGGCCTTCTCCCGCCGCCTCCTCCCAGTCTTCCTGCGCTGCCGCGGCGTGGCCCCGGCCCTCCCCTTCTCCGCTCCGGCCCGTGCGCTCTCCACCGCCGCCGCGACCACCGAGCCGCCCCCGTCGGCGGCGGATGAGGAGGAATCCGTTGTCGTCAAGGGCGTACGCATCTCAGGCCGCCCGCTGTACATGGACATGCAGGCCACCACGCCGGTTGACCCGCGCGTGCTCGATGCCATGCTCCCCTTCTACCTCCACCACTACGGCAACCCGCACTCCCGCACCCACCTCTATGGCTGGGAGTCCGACGCCGCCGTCGAGGACGCGCGCGCTCGCGTGGCCGCGCTCGTCGGCGCCGACCCGCGCGAGATCTTCTTCACCTCTGGCGCCACCGAGTGCAACAACATCGCCGTCAAGGGCGTCGCCCGCTTCTACCGCGACCGCCGCCGCCACGTCATCACCACCCAGACCGAGCACAAGTGCGTCCTCGACTCCTGCAGGTACCTCCAGCAGGAAGGCTTCGAGGTCACCTACCTCCCCGTTCTCTCCGACGGCCTTGTCGACCTCGCCCAGCTCGAGGAGGCTATCCGCCCCGACACCGCCCTCGTCTCTGTCATGGCCGTCAACAACGAGATTGGCGTCGTCCAGCCGCTCGAGGAGATTGGCCGCATCTGCAAGGAGAAGGGCGTGCCGTTCCACACTGACGCCGCCCAGGCGCTGGGGAAAATCCCCATCGATGTCAATAGGATGGGGATTGGGCTCATGTCGCTGTCAGCGCACAAGATTTACGGACCCAAGGGCGTGGGGGCGCTTTACCTTCGCCGGCGCCCGCGCATCCGTGTGGAGCCGCAGATGAGCGGTGGTGGGCAGGAGCGTGGCATCCGCAGCGGGACGGTGCCCACACCGCTTGTTGTAGGATTTGGTGCCGCCTGTGAGATTGCAGCTAAGGAGATGGACTATGACCACAAGCGGGCTGCTGCTCTGCAGCAGAGGTTGCTCGATGGCATCCGTGCACAAGTTGATGAAGTTGTCATCAATGGAAGCATGGAGCACCGTTACCCAGGCAACCTGAACTTGTCATTTGCATATGTTGAGGGGGAGAGCTTGCTAATGGGGCTGAAGGAGGTGGCTGTGTCGAGTGGTAGTGCCTGCACTAGCGCTAGCTTAGAGCCCTCATATGTGCTGCGGGCTCTCGGTGTGGAGGAGGACATGGCACACACCTCTATTCGTTTTGGCATTGGTCGTTTTACTTCTGAGGAAGAGGTGGACAGAGCTATTGAGCTCACTGTGTACCAGGTTAAGAAACTCCGTGACATGAGCCCACTCTATGAGATGGCCAAGGCTGGAATCGATCTCAAGAGTATTGAGTGGTCGCAGCACTGAGCCAGGTTCATGACAATCAGTCACTTGAAGTGCTTTTGATGTACACGGATCACATACATAGGTATATGTACTTTAGCTACCTGCTCTATGTTATGCCCTGTTTTTGTTCCAAAGGGAAGTGTTGCAGTGGTTTCATTCGCCTGCTAAATTATTCTTGCAGCTGTGCGGCATGTCACCCTGTGATATATTTTTGAGAGCATGACACTACATTCAATACCTTTTTAGTAATTTATTCTGAGCAAACATTTGTGAAATGAATGTTCTGTGTGATGAGATGACTATGGATCGATTTGAAAAAAGTTCCATATACTGTTTTGTTCTGTTAACTAAATGTAAAAGTCTGGAAATTATGAGATCAAAATTGAAGGTTATGTTAAAAAAATCTACCATTATGATTCTCACAGGTCTGGCCTTGATATTCTTAATTCTGTTACCAATGTTTTTAAGAGTTGGCTGCACACATTTACTAGACTATAGGGCATATTTTGAATTTCATCTGCGATTTATTTGCCACCATATAGTTCACATAACTACTTGATTTATATAGCCTCTCTATGTTACTGTACCATATTAGCATGCCACTGTGGATACTACGCCCTCAGTTTTTTAATTAGTGACATTAAGACAACTTGTTTATTAGATATAAAATGAACTAAGATAGACATGATCGATTTAAGAGCATGAGGGGGGCATATGTTTTGTTTCTGGTTTTCATTTTCTGCTTGTCATTTGTGTATGCTATTTGGTGTCTATTATTCACTTTTTGAAGTCATTGGTGAGCCCATTTTGTTCTGATAACTTGATTCTGTATTATAGAAGCTTGGTCGATTTATCTGGTCAGTGTTACAGATGGCCTTGTGTTACTATGGATCTTTTTTTGAGTACGTATCAGATCTAGATTTTAGTAGCAGCTGTAACTGCAATTCTAATTTGGTGCATTATGGCTGGAACTCTTTCAGGCTTCGTGTCTGGTCTTGGTGAAGTTCATGCACCTTGAGGCATCTGCAGTTCTATCAGACTATCTATTTGTATTTTATGGATAGTTCATTCCATCCATCCATCATCTGTAATATTGGGGGCTAGATGTAGTATGTTGACACAGAATAAGGAACTTCAAATATTTGGTAATTAAATGTCTAAGATGCAATTTGAAAGTAATCAGCAGTACAGTGTTGTGAATAAGTCTCCTTGCTCGGACTTGAGCTTTCCGTCGATAATTCTGTTGCTTGGCTTGATGTCACCATGAACCACGCCACATATTTGGCGTCACAATATGTTCTCCATGTATGTTATACTATACATGAACCACGTGTTTGGCGTCACTATGTTCTCCATATGTTCACCATGAACCATCGATGACCACCCGGAATCTTGACTTCCGTTTATACTGCACTAGAGTGTTTGAGCCTTCTCCGCATAGGCGCCTGGCCTCAACTCGCAGAGCAAGGAAAATACGCACTGGCAGTTTTGTTGAAAGATGAGATCCATTGGCCATTGCGGCTGCAGCTGCTGCTGGTATAGTTCAGTCTACTGCCACCGAGCACCACCGCTGATGGTTGCGGCTAAATCCTTTCCGACCCGCCCACTCGTTCAGTGTACTCTGGCGTTCACAGATTCACAGAGGTGGAGAAGAGTCGACGCTCCGGTGGGATCTTGCGGGCCCGCTTCGATTTCGTATAAGATTTTTGCGAGATTTGGCAGTTAGGAACGGAGGTAGTGGTAAGGATAGCAGGCCGCGTTAGAATCTTGCCAAGATTTGATCTGTTGGCGGGTGCAACGCGCCCGGCTCTGGAAGACCTCGTCTAAAGACTTAGCACAGATTTGGGTCATTGACTGGATTCTGTCACAGGGAGCAACATGATCCTTGAACCTCTAATTCTGGTGCATTCTCAGGAAAAATGCACGGTGATTACTTCTGAGCAATGCTACATGTGCGCACGTCATCTTACGAAATTGTTACGTACTGAGTGAAAACTGCTCACACCAGAGAGGGAGGAGGTTGGAGAAAGCAGGAGGGCAACACTCAGTTCGTAGGATCCGTTCGCAAGTCCAGCATTTTCTCATTACTTGTCAATAGTCTAGGGTTGGACAAGTACCTCGCAACGTTCAGTTTGTTGCGTATTTCCGGAGTTTGATTGATAAAGGTAGAGATCCCTGTATAGCTGTGTTACTGTTCTTTGGTCTTTGGCGTCTGTTATGACTTCCGTGCTTTGATCAGTATACTACTATTTAAAGCCGAGCACTGATTTCAGTTTGTTAGGCAGGACAATATTGCTTTGGTAAATTGTTCAGCAACTCCTGAGGTGCGTGATGGAGATGCTGATCTACGTCTCTCGTGTTGTGCTTCTTGTCAGTTCTGGGATTCTTATAATCTTATACCGAGACCACAAAGGTACAGGTTGCCTCGCCAGCAGCCCAGCACTGCTAATTGATGTCAGTAGGAAACTAACGACATTGACACTGGGGAAAGGTGACGTTCCACAAATGCATTATCTAGCTAAAGCAATTTTGTCCTTCATGCGTGTAGACTACTTTATTATTAGTAAAGAATAAAAAGTTACGCGTTATGTTTGCTGTTTTAGAAGGATGGATCAGCGCAGGTTTTGGGAAGACCCAAGTGAACATCGTTATCATTATTTGCTTTTGTCATTTCGCATTCAGATGTCTAGGACCTATACAAGGGGATGATGTATCAACTCACAACACAGGGAAGGATTGTGGATCATAATCAACGATAAGTTTGAGAAAGTGCGTTATCATTCAGTAAACCAACATCGTTTATACTTTTTGATTTACATAAGGTTTTGTGATTGTTAACGTTTGCTACCTCTATCCCAAAATATAAACATTTCTGAGTTTAATCAATTATTTAAATTAATGATGTTTTATTATATATAAATTAATGATGCTTTAACTTTGGCTATTGATAATAGAAAATTAATGATGCTTTATTATATATAAATCATGTTATTAGATTCTTTGTGAAACAAACTTTCATAACATGTAACTCTTTATATTAGAAATTATTTAAATTTGTAGATATGATTAGTCAAATTTGAGAAAATTTGACTTTGACCAAACTTAGAAATATTTATATTTTGAGACGGAGGGAGTACGATGTTACTTCATATATGTGGAGGAGCACCCAGGTTGTGAGTGGTGACTCCTTCTTAAAACAATGCTGGTGATGATTCAACAGAGGGATTTTTCGGATTGGTAACTACATATCTTAAACAGTTTTGCATTTTATTGTTATAGTTCATAAAAATTGATTTTCTAATATATGTTATTCATGAGTTTGTCTTTTAATGTGAAACTACTGAACTCAGATGTTAATGTGCTGAACCTTTTCTAGACGATCGTTTCGATAGTACATACTCCTATCAAGTTCTTTATAGCTGGTACTTTTGCCTATGCATCTTTGCAACTTTTATTCGATAGAGCAACTTAATGAAGATTATCAAAGATACATGATGAAAAATAATCTATTGTTGCTAGCATCTTTTAATGTTGTGCAATCATTTCCTGTGTGCATTTGTTCCTATCGCTGGTGCTGTATGTGCCCAGGAATCTGAGGTCCTAAAAATATTCTAGATCCATATCTACACACCCTCAATGGACATAAAAACATTGCTATGGAAAGAATACATTAAACATTTAAAAGTATCATGCCCTCGATTTTAGAAACTATGCAAACAAATCGAGATGACAGATTCTCAGATCGTTAGAAACATAAAGCAACAAGCAACTTAATGAAGATTATCAAAGATACATGATGAAAAATAATCTATTGTTGCTAGCATATTTCAATTTTGTGCAATTATTTCCTGTGTGCATTTGTTCCTATCGCTGGTGCTTATGTGCCCAGAAATCTGAGGTCCTGAAAATATTCTAGATCCATATCTACGCACCCTCAATGGATATAAAAACATTGCTATGGAAAGAATACATTAAACATTTACAATTGTCATGCCCTCGATTTTAGAAACTATACAAACAAATCGAGAGGACAGATTCTCAGATCGTTAGAAACATAAAGCAACAACTTTGATGCTGATTGTCGCCATCATGTCCTTGTCAAGGAGAAACTCTACTTTTCTTCACACGTCAGATTTCACAACTGTTCTACCTTCATTAATCCAGATGATATACTTCCACACGTTTTCAGCCCCTTTTTTACGGCTGAGAAAATTGTTACTATTTCTATACGCGTTTTCAGCCTGCAGCATGGTACTACTAGAGTCTTTGACATTATCAAGGATTTCTGCATCGGCAAATTGAAAGACTGATGATAAAGAGGAGATGCCATGGAGACTCCAAATGTGAACCCACGCGCTCCTCTACAATTCCTCGATGATGACAACGAGAGTAACCGTCTCCCTGCCCCAGATATGTGGTTTTGGTTTCATATTTGACCTGGTGCTTTTACCTGTAACAGTGTTTGAAGCATGAACCTCGGTGCTTTGCTAGCTTTGTTATAGTTGGGCTCAAGGGAGCAGGTTTAAAATTCTGATGAGCTCATACTTCTTCTATGTCCCTGGCATGACGAAATCAAAATCAAAATTTGATGACTGTTCAGGAATATCTTTATGATTGCTTAAAACAAATAATCACATGATCTTATTTTTTTCTGACATAAAAGTCAATAATACAATGGAGCACAACCATAACTAACTGATACAGTACTAGTAAGAACCAAAAAGAAAACAAAGGAGCGTTCACTATGCTCGTCTCCCTAGGATTACACCTGAACTCTGCTACTGACCCAGGAAGAACTTGTGCTTCTTCCCTACTCTGCCCCTGGAGACCAGAGCACAGAGGGATGGTCACATGTCATCAGCTGCTTCGAGCTCCCTATTTTTCATCAGCTACTTCATAACTGAGCGTCCCACTTGGATCTCACACAAAGAAGCTTGAAATATCGATGTCGACGAAGTCTTCGTCCATGTCAAAGGCAGGCGTCGACGGCGCTCCGGCGGCCACGAGCGCGGACACCACTTCTTGGAGCTCGGACTGCGCCCGCCAGTCCGCGGCCTCGAACGGGTGGAACGGGGAGACGCGGTTCGAGTCCGAGGTCGCCGGCGACACGCCCCAGTTGTTCACCGAAGTCGACGAGAAGCAGAGCGGCGTGGCGGTGGCGGCGCCCCATCCCTGGGGCTCTCCGGCCGCGGCCAGTCCCTCCGTGTTCACCGTGAGGTTCGCGCTCAGGTTCTGAAGGAGCGCGTGTGCCTCCGGGTTGCGCTCCGTTGGCGGCTGCGCGGCCTGCCCTCCTGCCGTCACGGCCGCCGTCTTGTTGTGGACGCAGGTGTGCGTGCCGAGGTAGATGACGTCGAAGAGGTTCGGGTCCTCGTCGGTGCGCTGCACCTGCTTGGTCGCCGCGCAGCCCTGGGAGTGGCGGTGCGTGCACCGGTAATAGCCCCTGAAAATTTTGCATTATTCGATTAGGCTCACGACATGATGATTACTAGCTTGTGAATTGAGTGGAAGATTACTCTAAAATTTCGTTCATCACAATCCGGTAGGAAAAATCTACCACTAGTATCCTACTGCAAACTGCAGCATCATTCGTACTATTGCCACATGCCAAGTGGATGACAAGCATTTGGGAGCGAAACAGCGGCTGTAACTTTCTCCAGAGAGACGCGACGGCCACAGCACCAATAAATAGCACGTGCAGATTGGTTTCCAAAAACACCAAATAAAAAATCTTATGCAAGAAGTGCCAGCCAACCTTGGGTGCTTGGCCCCAAGAATCTCCTTCTGGCCATACTTCCTCCAGCTGTGGCCGTCGTCGACCGGCGTGATCGCCTCGCCGTTGCCGGGGCTCACCCGCACCTGATGCTTGCTCTTCTCCATCATCTTCCTGCTAACAACAAAAATCACTCTCAGTAACTCAGTTGAGTAATTGGAAGAAGCTGTTGAGTTTGTTCATCCCGTATGCGGCCAATTGGTCACCTCCTTTTGTTGGTCTTGAACGGCGCATCGACGGCGTCGCTGAGGAGGCTGGGCGTCGCCGCCGAGGCGAGGCCGGCGTCGGCCGCGGACCGCTTCTTGAAGTCCGACGAGGTGATTATGCCGATGGACCGCTCGGCGAGGGAGAAGATCTGCGAGGCCAGGTGCTTGCAGAGGTCAGGCGACTCAGCCAGGTGCACCTCGAGCTGCGTCACCAGCTCCTTGATGTGGCCGAGCTCCGTCACCACATGCCGGCTGCCTCCGCCGCAGTGAACGCCGCCGTCCATCTCTCTGCTACCTCACCGACGCTGGGAAGAACGTGGTGTTGCTTGAGAGGAAGCGAGCTAGCTTGACTACTTCGCGCGCGCTCTCAGAACTGGAAGAGGTAGGCGCGGAGCCAGATGGGATGAGGTGGTGAAGCGAACGGGAGGAGCTCATATATAAGCCCAGAGAAACGAGCTGAGAGTGAAGACCGAACCGCGTTTCGGTAGTGAGGAGGAAGAAGCGATTGCGACGGGTGACATCGATTGGCAGGGACTGGAGCTCGATTGGCCAACGATCAGATCAGTGCCATGTCGGATCTGCTGGGCGGGAGGCCCGGAACGCGGAACACGTATTCAAGCCCCAATTGGGAGGAAGAAGGGGGGAAGAAGAGCTTCTTGGTTGCTTCCTTTTGGGAGAGCCTGCGTCGCCATGGGCCGTGGCAGCCCTTCATGGCAGCCATGCTCGCGGCGATCAACGTCACCGTGGGAACCAGGGTGAAAGTGCGTCACGGCACCAAACGCAAAAAAGTTGGAAACGAAATGTCGGACGTGATGCTATAGTCTGTAGATAGCATTATCTTTTTTTGGTGTCATTACTATATTCTAATGGAGTTTGCGCGTAGGCACTTGGTGTTGAATTAACCCGGGCCTTATCCATGCTACTACATCTGTCTCAATAAAAATTTATTTTTAATTTTTATTTTTTTACACTTTAATCAATAATTTTCATAAATTAAACTAACTTAATTAATATATATAAATTATATATTATAAAAATATTTTTTATGATGAATTTAAAAATATAAATCTTTAAATTAATTAAATATATAAAAATTATAAGTCAACGTGGCAGTAAACAAAAGTTAGAAATAAATTTCTATTACTAAAGAGGGAGTAGACAGGAGACAACCCCCCGGCGGGGGATTACGTATCCGTTGGTATAATAATGTTGTTGCAATCCTTCAAGCAAGGCGGCGCTTCTGAAGAAAACTTTCTTGGCGTTTTCAGTTGGAGCCTGTGCTGTGCGGATAAGACGTTCGTTTTCTTGTCTCGTTCGTACTGGGAAAATCAAGAAAACTTTTCTACTAGTAGTGGCTTGTGTATTGTTGCAATTCCAAACACGTCGCTCTCCCATGACGTGTGCTTGGGTTGGTGGTAGTTCCTCTTTTCACAGGTTTGTAGCATTCCTTTGGTTTTCAGCGTGAGACCTTAAAGGTACTCATTTTCACTCTGCATGTTCACACTCTGCAAAAAGCAGTATAGTCACAGACCAGCCGCAGTTTTGCCAAGTTCTGTCTCTACGATCTAGGACTAGTAGTACCGAGTAGTGAGTTGTGCAACACATTATGTTCGGGACTGGAGTAGAGCCGGCAAAGGGCGCATTGATCGTCATGTGTAGTTTCATGGAAAAGTTGGAACCAACAGCAAGACAGATGACGGCCGACCATATTGAATATTGTTTATTTCTGCGACGCCCTGAACTTTCTTCCCCTGTAGGAGTAATATTCAGCTAGCTTGCTCGTGGACTTTCTCCAGGAGCACCAGTTTCCCTTACCGATGTTTTAAGATCGGTAGGGACTATTGCATGATCCCCTCCCGTTTTTTTTTATTTTAAAGGAGGCGTCCCCGAATTATTAACTCTGTTTGAATCAATCGATTATATATAAAGCCGGTTGATCACATTGCTGATCGATGACGACCCGTTCAACGCTGTCCCTTTGCACGCCTCAACAGCAACCATACTATTAGCAGCGCTGTTCGTTAGCTAGACCATAGAGTGGACTTGGGTATAACAGTTTTCTTTGCAGGAATCTGTGAATAGATACTCATTTCGTACGAATTAAATAAATTAACGGCCAGTCAGATGAACAAGTTGCATCGTGCGTGCTCAAATATACGGAGTCCTCCGTAGACAAGAAAACCTTATCCCTTGTGTGAGGCAGAAGCGGGCTGACAGAAGCCGTTTCTAGAGGGATGAGAGTAGCGGCTACTAGGAGTAGTAGTAGATCAGAGAGGTGGAGTCAGAGCTCGTGCGCGATCCCATCGGCGAAGCGACGTGGAAGCTGGCCGCGTCTGTGGCTGGGAGTCGCTCTCCAGGCCCCCACCACTATCCGCGTAGCGCGGGGAAGGAGGGTGACGACCAGCGGCCTTGCGTCACAGATTACGCGCTAGCAACTGCAGTGCACCTGTGAACTGCTGCGAGCATCCCTATGTGCTTTGTTGCATCCATTAAAACCCTCATCTGGGATGAAGAATTTTTTTTTCTGTTTCATTCGTTTCTCCCTATGAAAATGAACTCATTTCTATGAAATTTCTAAAAATCTTGTGTTGCAAAGGAACCCTAATTTTTGCTTTCCTGCTAGACCCTCGAACCAACTCTACAACCTCATGACAATCACTGATACTACACTCCGTAGATGATAAGGTAAAGAGCAGGATAGGGCCAACACGGATTGACCGCATGTGCTGAAAGCTCTGCAACCCGCCAAGGACGTTAAGAAAACGATTTACGAAGGACAGCGCGTTGGCCGGCTGGTGGAGTAACTACCATGCATCCTCAACGCTTCTTTTTGACGAGTTAAGCAGCACTTTTCTCCGCCGCACGTCTGTTTCGTTGTCTTAATGCGTATACTTAGCCATAACTATATTATAGTATTACGTGCAAACATGAGCCCTGCCAGTGACAGCACAAGGTATGTGTAGTGAAATTAGGAGGAGAACATATGTACGTACTATATATGTATATGTTGTGTTTTATTAGTTCTCACATGCTAGTTGGAACAATATGTGTCTGTGGGTATACCCAAAGTAAGTGCCTCGTGATAGGGCATGAGTTCCTGCGCCTATGGAAAAACCAAAAACATAGAACAGTGTCCCAACTGCTGGTATCACCCCACCCATGGAGGCCATGGAGGATTATACAAATAATGAATGAACTCCAGAGTTCATCCATGCATCGAGGACAGAGAGAATTCCAATCCGTGCATACGTAATGCTACTCCAGTTTGCATGAATGCAGCAGGTTCACGCACCATCCCCGAGAGCCAGCGAGCTCGTGTACCACCAACCACCCATGGCAGAGATCGGAGTAACCTCACGTGGCCTAGCAACTGGCTGGCAGTCCATTGGCTCTTTGCCAATAACAACAACAAGCTGCTGGTACCGTACAATGATGGACCAGACCAACACTGATCAGCGAGCTTACCAGGTCGTCGGCAAACCGGGCGGCCGGCCTCGGGTTTTGTTTCCTGGCATGCGTGGTTGCGGTTATGGAGGATGGCCGCCCGGTCTCGTTGGATGCTGCCGCGCGGAGGTCGCGGCGCCGATCATCGAGCTACGTGGGGGCGCAGGCAACTTGGCCACATGCCACGGGGAAAGGAGCCGTGTCCCCTCACTAGCATCGTTCGTATCCTGTGCCGGCGTGGCGTCCAGCCTTCCTGACGCTTGTTGTCAGCATCTTGCGCAATGATATTATACATGTGAGGTTGGACCACGTCCTACATGCGTATGTTGTTACTATCTGATACTTATTTTTGTCAAACACATTGATCACCAACCCAACAATTTAGCCGACTTGTTTCAGGGATTTTGGATCAGGTCAATGTATGTCTTTATCCCCGTGGGTGTGGTACGGTCCAGTGATGATCTAGAGACAATGAATCAACACAGGAATACACGTATACTTGGCACCCAATGTATGAAACAATGTCGTTGTTCGAGTTAAGTACGACAGTGCTGTCACTGAAACAATGTCGTTGTTCGGTCTAATTTTCGTATTGCCTCTGTTTTTAGATTGATGTCATCAAGACAATTTATCTAAAAATTGTTGTTCTGACGACAACAATTTAAAAAATGGGAGGAGTTCACTTAATTGGGCGTTAGTATTATTCTTCCCATGACATAACAAACATGAATGACCCCATTACCTTGCATCCAGCCTTATTGTGACAGCGACAAAAGTAAATAACAAGCAGTGCTTTAATTAATTGAATAGTGATATCCATTGTCATTTCCGACTGGTTCAAAATCGACTACAAGTCAACATTATGTGTTGCTTGCAGAATTGAAAATCTTCTAGATGATGTAATACGAGACGAGAAATCTAAGGTAGTGAAATTAAGAGCTGTATTTTTATAGCAACACATACCTGTTAAATTGACTTTATGAACAGGTAAGCATACCGGTTAATTCAATTGACTTCATGAGCATGAAAGTATTGTATTTCATGTTACTAAATACAACAGTTAACGCTTGTTGTCAGCATCTTGCGCAATGATATGATATATATGAGGTTGGACCACGTCCTACATAGGTATGTTGTTACTATCTGATACTTATTTTTGGTCAAACACATTGATCACCAACCCAATAATTTAGCCGAGTTGTTTCAGGGATTTTCGATCAGGTCAATGTATGTCTTTATCCCCGTGGGTGTGGTATGGTCCAGTGATGATCTAGAGACAATGAATCAACACAGGAATACACGTATACTTGGCACCCACTGTACTACTATGAAACATTGTCGTTGTTCGAGTTAAGTACGACTTGTCATTGAATCAGTCTAATTTTCATACTGCCTCTGTTTAAGATTGATGTCATCAGGACAATTTATCTAAAATTGTTGTTTTGACGACAGCAATTTAAAAAACGGGGGGAGTTAACTTAATTGGGCATTAATATTATTCTTCCCATGACATAAAAAAAGATGAACAAACCCATTCCCATGCATCCAGCCTTACTGTGACAGCGATAAAAGTAAATAACAAACAGTTGTCATTTCCGACTGGTTCAAAATCGACTACAAGTCGACATTTTGTGTTGCTTGCAGAATTGAAAATCTTCTAGATGATGGAACATGAGAAATTTAAGATACTGAAATTAAGAGTGTATTTTGTAACAACCCATTCTAGTTAAATTTGACTTTATGAACATGTAAGCATACCGGTTAATTAAATTGACTTCATGAGCATGTAAGTAGTGTATTTCATGTTGCTAAAATAAAAAAACGTTTGAAAAAGTTGAGCTATACTAGTACCCTTCCTGTCCAATTACTTGCGAAGAGTATATGATGGGGACACATCCCTGGAGATAAGTATAAATCAAAATGGATAAAGTTGATCAGATTTGGCTCTTTACGTAAACACATCCTCAAATCTCAACTCCTTCCATGTCAATTAAGAGTCTGTTTGGCACCGGCGTAGATTATTAAAATATTGTGACTTTCCCTACCTCTGCATCTCTATCAGTTTGCTTACTTCAGCACGACGTGTCAAAGGGCCCGCAGCGTGACGTCACTGCCCCGCGCCTATCGTGGATGATCTGGAAGCCGTAGGGGCGAAGACATCGGATAGACGGACAGGGTGCATGCACCGATAGATTCCCTTTTTTGTGTTCCTCGATCTGCCGCCTGCCAAATAGACCCATGTAAATTTCCTGGAAAAACATCGCATGATGTAACGCTTACGGGACTGATGTACGCCCCTAATCGAAGATTTTGCAGAATAACGAACAATGGAAAAAGAACATGGTTTATCCGCACAAATTATTGAGACGGTGAAAAGGTGAAGATTTGTTGTTCGCTTTCGGTATTATAAAGGTTAAGGTTTAATGAAAGGCGTATGAACAGCATCATCAAAAACTTTATAACCAAGACAATGATTGTATAACATTTTTTTTTAGAAAATGAAAATAAGTTTTCGGCCTCTAACTTTCGGTACACAATTTTCGAATTGTTACAAACTTTGGTCTACTGTTGATACGGGGAACATCAATTATTTCGGAGCAAAATAAAGCAAACAACCGGAACGTACAGAGGCTATTTGACTTTGTTGTTATCAATCTCTCTAGAATACTCGATAGCCGATTTATGTTTGGACGAACTGCTGTAAAATGTACTCCTCCGTATTTTTTTTAATGATCATAATAAAAATTCAGATCTAACATGGATGCAGACAAAATTAAGCCATAGAAAGCTCCCATGGGTGTCAGGAGAGTCACAAGCTACCATAGGAGAGTTCCACGACGGGAGTTGTGTGGCTAGCATTCCGCAATCTCATGTTCCTCAAACCGAAGAAAACTGCATTACAGCGGGTCACTGGCTAGGTAGAAGCCAAGATCGCAACTCAAGTATTTTTCATCAACTAAATTATGATCTGCGCTCTCTTCTCACGCGAGGATCACGCAAAGAAGTTTGCGATAACGTCGATGTCGAAGAACTCGTCGGCGATGTCCGAGGTAGTCGCCGGGGACAGGCACCAGCTCACCGGCGAAGCCGAAGTGGAGCAGAAGGGCGTGGTGGTGTTGTCGTTCCCGTTCCGCGGCTCCGTTGCCGCGGCGAGCCCCTCGGTCTTCACAATCAAGCCCCCGCACGGGCGCCGCGGAAGGGTGCCAGTGTTCGGGTCGTGCTCCGGCGCCGGTGCGGTGACCTGGCCCGCAGTCGCCGCCGTCGTATCGACACAGGTGTGGGTGCCGTAGTAGATCACGTCGAAGAGCGTCGGGTCGTCGTCGGCGCGCTGCGCCATCTTCTTCGCCGTGCATCCCTGGGAGTGCCGGTGCCTGCACCGGTAGTAGCTCCTGCAAGTTTTCAGATCAGTTTGTGAGCCCAAATTGTGAATCTTGCGATGTAGTAAGTATATCTTCTTGTTGAAAAACTGCTAGAATCACTGATCATGTTGAAAAACTGCAGCGTGTATTGAGGGGTAAGAACTGAAATTTCTCCTGATCTGACAAGTGGAGACCAATTATTTGGGCACAAAACAGAGGCTGCAGCTTTCAGGAAACAAAACGGAGAGCCACAACATCCAAAGCCCCAAAATTAGGAGAAGAACATAGCAAACTGTTACTAGTTCATATGTAAGTATATTGTTTACGTTGTGTTTTATTAGTTCTCACATAGTTGGAACAATATGTGTCTGTGGGTATACCCAAAGTAAGTGCCTCGTTTTCCTGCGCCTATAGAAAAACCAAATACATAGAACAGTGTCCCACTTGCTGGTATCACCCATCGAGGCCATGGAGGATTATACAAACAATGAATCAACCCCACAGGTCATCCATGCATCGAGGACATGGAGAATCCCAATCCGTGCATACGTAATGCTACTCCAATCTGCATGAATGCAGCAGGTTCACGCACCATCCCCGAGAGCCAGCGAGCTCATGTACCACCAACCACCCATGGCAGCGATCGGAGTAAACCCCCCCCCCCCCCCCCCCCCCCC
>BCLF01000039.1:2436980-2470419 GCA_001602275.1 Zoysia japonica
CCCCCCCCCCCCCCCCCCCATTGGCTCTTTGCCAATAACAACAACAAGCTGCAGGTACCGTGCAATGATGGACCGGACCAAAACTGATCAGCGAGCTTACCAGGTCGTCGGCAAATCGGGCGGCCGGCCCCAGGTTTTGTTTCCCGGCATGCGTGGCTCCGGTTACGGAGGATGGCCGCCCGGTCTCGTACGTTGGAGGCTGGCGCCGCTGGCCGCGCGGAGGTCGCGGCGCCGATCGGTCGAGCTGCGTGGGGGGGCGCAGGCAACTTGGCCACATGCCACGGGGAAAGGAGCCGTGTCGCCTCGCCAGCATCGTTCGTATCCTGTGTCGGCGTGGCGTGCAACCTTCCGGACGCTTGTTGTCACCATCTTGCGCAATGATATGATATATGTGAAGTTCGACCACGTCCTACATATGTATATGTTGTTACTTTCTGATACTTATTTTTGGTCAAACACATTGATCAGCAATCCAAGAATTTAGCCGAGTTGTTTCAGGGATTATTGGAGGATCAGGTCAATGTATGTCTTTATCCCCGTGGGCGTGGTATAGTCTAGTGATGATCGAGAGACAAAGAATCAACAAAGGAATACACGTATATTTGGCACCCAGTGTATGAAACATTGTGGTTGTTCGAGTTAAGTACCACATTGCTGTCACTGAATTGGTCTAATTTTCATATTTCCTCTGTTTTTAGATTGTTGTCATTAGGAAATTTATCTAAAATTGTTGGTCTAATTAACTACAACAATTTTAAAAACCGAGGGAGCAAACTAGGTCGTTAATCCCATGACATAAAAGGGACGAATGAATCCATTCCCATGCATCCAGCCTTATTGTGACAGAGATAAAAATAACAAACAGTGCTTTAATTAATGTAATAGTGATATCCATCGTCATTTCCGACAGATTCAAATCAATTACAAGTCTACATTATGTGTGCATGTTTCTTGCAGAATTTTCAAATCTTCTAGATGGTGGAATACAAGAAAGCTAAGATGGTGAAATTAAGAACTGTATTCTATAACAACACATACCAGTTAAATTGACTTTATGAGCATGTAAGTACTACCTCCGTTTCAAAATATAAGTATTTCTAGCTTTGGATAAAGTCAAATTTTTTAATTTTTACTAATAATAACTAGAAAATTACATATTTTTAATATAAACATATATTTTTTATAAAAGCTTATTTTATGATGAATTCAAAAAATATAATTTTTATATGATAAAATATTTTTAAGTACATATTATTAATAGTCAAAGTGATAAAAGTTTAATTTGACTAAATTCAAAACAAAATGCTTACTCCCTCTGTTCTTAAATTAATGTTGCCGTTGACTTTTAAAATTAATTTTGACTATTTATTTTATTCAAAAATTAGTTTAAATGTGTAAAATTTAAAATTGTAGTTCAAATAACTCTAATGATAAATCAAATTATAACAAAATATATGATATTTATCAAAAAAAATTAAATAAGACAAATGGTCAAAGTTGATGTTCGAAGTCAATGACGATATTAATTTAAAAAAGAGAGTATATTTTGGAACATATGAAGTACTATTGTATTTCATGTTGCGAAAACAAATACTACAACGGTTGAAAAGGTTTAGCTATAGATAACAAGGTTTTAATTTCATACCCTTCCTCTCCAATTACTTGCTAACGAGTACATGATAGAGACACATCCATGGTGATAAGTACTCCACTAATCAAAATGGATAAAGTTGATCACATTTGGCTTTTTGCCTGAACATTCTTTACTCTTTCTACGTCGTCAATTGATGAAATCATGCCCCAGTGCTCCGACTTTCCTGCAGCCTCTGCATCTTTATCAGCTTGCTTGCTTCAGCACGACGTGTGAAAGGGCCCGCAGCGTGACGTCACTGCCCCGTGGCTCCTCCTCCGTTTTTAAATTAAATTGATATCGTTTTTAATTTTTAACATTAATTTTTATCATTCGTTTTATTAAAAACTAATTTAAATATGTAAAATTTTAAATTTTAATTCAAATAATTCTAATGATAAATTAAATTATAATAAAATATATGCTATTTATTAAAAAAATTTAATAAAATAAATAATCAAAATTAATATTAAAAATCAATCAGGAAGATCTCGCCGTAGGGACGAAGATATCGGATAGACAGACGGACATGTGCATGCACCGATAGATTCCCTCTTTGTGTTCCTCGATCTCCTGCCTGCCAAATAGGCCCATGTAAATTTCCTGGAAAGCCTTGTATGATGTGACGCTCCCCTAATCGAAGATTTTTCCGAATAAAGAGCAACGGAAAAAGAACGTGGTTTATCCGCACAAATTATTGAGACGGTGAAAAGGTGAAGATTTGTCGTTCGCTTTCGGTATTATAAAGGTTAAGGTTTAATGAAAGGCGTATGAACTAATGTTAGTATATACTCCTGCTTAGCACCATCAAAAAGTTTATAACCAAGACAATGATTGTGAAATCTTTTTTTTAAAAAAAAAATGAAAATAAGTTTTCGGCCTCTTCCTTTCGGCACACAATCTTCGAATTGTTACAAACTTTGTTATCTAGTGGTGACACGGGGAACATCAATTATTTCGGAACAAAATAAAGCAAACAGCCGGAACAGAGGCTATCTGACGCATAATGATCTGCACTTGTGTGGCTAACATTCTGCAATCTCATGTTCCTCAAACCGAAGAAAACTGCATTACAGCGGGTCACTGGCTAGGTAGAAGCCAAGATCGCAACTCAAGTATTTTTCAACTAAATTATGATCTGCGCTCTCTTCTCACGCGAGGATCACGCAAAGAAGTTTGCGATAACGTCGATGTCGAAGAACTCGTCGGCGACGTCCGAGGTAGTCGCCGGGGACAGGCACCAGCTCACCGGCGAAGCCGAAGTGGAGCAGAAGGGCGTGGTGTTGTCGTTCCCGTTCTGCGGCTTCGTTGCCGCTGCGAGCCCCTCGGTCTTCACCGTCAAGCCCCCGCACGGGCTCTGCGGAAGGTTGTGAGAGTCCAGGTTGTGCTCCGGCGCCGGTGCGGTGACCTGACCCGCAGTCGCCGCCGTCGTATCGACACAGGTGTGGGTGCCGTAGTAGATCACGTCGAAGAGCGTCGGATCGTCGTCGGCGCGCTGCGCCATCTTCTTCGCCGTGCATCCCTGGGAGTACCGGTGCCTGCACCGGTAGTAGCTCCTGCAAGTTTTCAGATCAGTTTGTGAGCCCAAATTGTGAATCTTGGGATGTAGTAAGTATATCTTCTTGTTGAAAAACTGCTAGAATCACTGATCATGTTGAAAAACTGCAGCGTGTATTGAGGGGTAAGAACTGAAATTTCTCCTGATCTGACAAGTGGAGACCAATTATTTGGGCACAAAACAGAGGCTGCAGCTTTCAGGAAACAAAACGGAGAGCCACAACATCCAAAGCCCCAAAAGCGCAAACCCAATGATTTCGATTCCTCTCTCTCTCTCTGTCTCTCTCTCTCTCTCTCTAAACGAACAAGTGCAAGCAAAACTATCTCCTTTTTTTTCATTCTTGAAGTGCCAAGTATGGTTTAAAAAGCTCAAACTTTTGGTGGGATCGATGCATCAAGTCCCAACCTTGGGTGAATGGATCCAAGAATCGGCTTCTGACCGTACTTCCTCCAGCTGTGGCCGTCGTCGTCGACCGGCGCCTCTCTGCCCTCGGCCGCCTTCACCCTCACCTGGTGCTTCCTCATCGTCTCCCTGCAAGTCGATCACGTGAGAACTTAGGAAACATACAGCCAATTTAACTGTTTAACACATCTGAGAATGCTGCTAAGTGGCACATGGTTCTGTTCGCGCTTCATATGCTCTGCTCACTCACCTCCGCTTGGTGGACTTGAGCGGCACATCGGCAAAATCGCCGAGAGCGCTTGGCGTAGCCGAGGCGAGGCCGGAGCGCTTGCGGGTGGCGTCGAGGCCTGCAGCGGTGATCAGGCCGATGGACCTCTCCGCGAGGGAGAAGATCTGCGAGGTCAGGTGCTTGCAGCGGCCGTGCGGTCCGTCCAGGTGCGTCTCCAGCTGCCTCACCAGGTCCTTGAT
This sequence comes from Zoysia japonica, assembly GCA_001602275.1. Lineage (NCBI taxonomy): Eukaryota > Viridiplantae > Streptophyta > Magnoliopsida > Poales > Poaceae > Zoysia > Zoysia japonica. The sequence continues at coordinate 2,441,039 of BCLF01000039.1, forward strand.
GTGGCTCAGCTCCGTCACCACCAGCCGGGTGCCGCCTTCGTTGCCGTGGACGATGCGCTCCATCGTTCGATGATTCTTGCGAAACTGGAGAGGCGAGAACGTGCTGTTGCTCGAGGAGACAAGATTTCCTCCGCGTCCTCTGTGAACCAAGCTGGAAGAGGGAAGTGGGGGAGTTGGGATGGTGTGGTCGGTTGCCTTATAGATATAACCCCAAAAATAAGGGATCGAAGCATGCGAGACTGGGAGGCCCTGCAACAGCCTAGGCCCTGTTTGGGTGGTGTTGTTTCTAAAAATTATAGTATTCAAAAACTATGGTTTTAAAAAACTAATACTATAGTATTTAGATACTAATTTTTTTTCAGTTTTAGAGTAAACCGTGTCATATTTGGGTGCTAAAGTATTTTTACAGTATTTACAAATAATAGTAGAATTTTATATAAATTGAACAACAAAAATCTCCTTAGAGGTTTATACTACTATTGTATATGTACGCAGCAGCCTTCAACTCACGGTAGGAAAATAATTAGTACTGTAGCTGCAAGCTCTTTTGCCAACATGTGAATAATAGAAGGACTAGTGCACCAACGAAAACACAGTAAAGACCAAATTCTTTTTGCTAACATGTGATAGGAAATTGCTGGCAAGAGGAATTAAGAAAGCTGCCGCGGCAGCAAAATAAAATATGTCGGGAGCCAGGGAGAAGTTGGCAGCGCTGGGGCGAAGAGAAAAGTGAAGCGTGCCATTCCTCTGTTTAGGAAAAAAGAGGGTCCATGTGAAGTTTCTAAAACTGCAAAAAATTGAGGTTTTAGAAATACTACAGTTTTAAAAAGGGTAAAAGTAACTGTACCAAACACCTCTTTAGTTATTAAAACCATAGTATTTTGTAAAGTTATGATATTTTTGTAAAATTAAAAAAAAAACTCTGTATCCAAACAGACTTTATTGGACCCCTCGTTTGGGATTAGTAGCATCAACGGCGAGCTAACCCAGTCGCGCTCTACCGTAATACTCCGATATGATTTTAGGTTGATTTTCCTAGAAAACAGCAATGGGAAATTCCTGAAAAGCTTCCTTCATTCCGCGCACACGCAAAATCTCAGTATACCTGCTGTTTTTAATAAGGATTAATTTGAAGGCCAGTTCACCTGGCACTTCTGTATCACTCTATGGGCCTCGGTGACAACTTACCACGCTTTTACAGCCGGGCTTTTCTTTGATTCTAGCGTTTGCAGTGGAAGACCGTGAAGGTCCGCGCCGCTCTCTTCCCCACGGCCTCCTCTAGGATGCGGTGAATTTAATTAGATTTAATGTCTTTGTTGACATACCACGATGTAAGATAGGATAAAATGATAATGAAAACGAGAGGAGAGAAGCATATAGAAAAGGCACAGAAAAGTAGTATGACACGAGAGGAGAGAAGCTCCAAAGCTTCACCTGTAGTTTAGCTCACAACAAAACATTCAGATGTTGCGATTTACTACTTCTCTGAGTAACTTTACATCTATATGTTTGTTCAAATATATCTTTGACTAATAATTTATATGAAGATAACCAACTTTAATAATTTAATACATATATTAAATATTTTTATAATAAATATCTATAATTTAAATATTATAAATAAAAACGATTATAAAGTATCTGTTTTAAAGCATCTCATAGAGCACAACCATTCGAATCTTTAAAAATTAAAATTACAAGATTTTAAAAAAATAAGTTTAAAGCACTATTTTTACAGAACCTGCTGAAAATGCTCTTATTAATTAAATTTGATCGAATATATGTCTAACTTAGATACTAAGTAGGATCATACCAATCATAAAGTTATATCGGGGTGGAGAGGATCAATCAGAGACGGAGAGACAAGAAAAGGACTTCCATCATTGATTTCGTGGAAAAAAGGCACATAACGGTTAGTAGTTCGTCATTGATTTCGCGTCAGCTGACCGGGTACGAGTTGGATGATGATTAGAAGGGTACCGGTTGTGGTATCACTCGTACTCGTTCGGTCTCAAAATAATCAATCTTTTGAGTTTTAGACACGATCATTTATGTTATTTAAAAATTCATGAATAATATTATTTTATTTATAGTGAAGTATTTTTAATTAAAAATACTATAAGCATAACTTATTGGATTATATTTATGTAATTTTTTAATAAATTAATATCTAAAATAAAAAATGATACATATTCTAAAAAAAAAAAGAGTCGGTACATTTGTGATCCGTGCATGGATTATGATGGACTAGGAGGAAAATTCCTACATCGAGGTGAGAATTGGGAGGGGAACACGATAAGCTCAACAAAACCAGATGTGATGCATGGATTCTGTTGGAATGGGAAAAAAAAAGTCTTAGATCAAGGTGATAATTGGGTGGGGAACATGATAAGCTCAACATAACCACATGCGCTTCACGCCAAGTCCAGACAACCCCATGGACCCGTTAACGAAACATATACTTCCTCCGTTCTGGTTGACATTGACTTTTAAAATCATTTTTAATAACTTATTTTATATAAAAATTTAGTTTAAATGGATAAAATTATAAGTTGTATTATAACTTATTTTATTTAACAATTTAGAAACAGATCGACAGAATACAAGCAAATCTAAAGTTGAATTATTGATTGCTGGAGGAGTACTGGCGCATGCGCTACTGGACGAAAACAAACCTCTCAACCTAGTACGGCCTAGTACGGGCTGCATGTGCTCTGCTGGCCCTATAAAAGTTGATAGCATCGCCCAACAATGGCCACCCGCACACGGTTGATTAGCTGTACAATTTTTGAATCACTAAAAGCGACACCTATGCGACCAAAGTACTGTAAAGGGTGAGAAACCAAACCTGCTTGGGAGGGGCCAAGTAACTTTCACTTTATTAAGTTGGAAAAAAATTAAAAAAAATTAAAAGTGTATACAACTATATACTCCATCCGTTTCTAAATTGTTGTTTGACCATTCGTCTTATTTAAAAAATTAATTTAAATAAGTAAAATCATAGCCCATGATTGAAACAACTTTAATATAAAATAAACTATAACAAAATATATAATACTCAGTAAATTTTTTTGAATAAAATAAATAGTCAAAATTAATATTAGAAGACAGCGGCAACAACAATTTAAAAACGGAGGTAATATGTAACAAAAGTGACATTAATTAATTAACATAAGCAATTGTTGTTTAGCTCAAATCTCCTTAATTTATTTAGAGGCTCGCTTTACTAAATCAGTCGAAGAATTGCTCGTCCTGAAAGCAATGTTCGATATTGTTTTGTTAGAGTATATGGCATGATAAGGATTGAAACTAATCTAACATATACTCTAACAAGTTTCACTATTTTTAGCCAGAAAATCAAGTCTAGTGAAGCCAGAGTCTAAGTGCATTTATGAATACATTGCATTTCATATTGTCACAAAAATAGAAATTAATGGAAATTATATATTGAAAAATAGATCATACCCGGCTCTAGCCTGGACATTTTCAGATAACAAGGTTTTTAATTCTCAGCCTGTGCAGTGCGATCAGCTTGTTTGCTTAAGCACGATTCGCGTGTGGTCCTAATTAAAACGATCGAGACAACACTGCATTCGTCTGGGCTCTGCCTTTCCTGGAAAGCCTGGTATGGACACGACGGGTTTGTCATGTATCCACACTGCTGACACTGTAGCGGTACATTAACCTTTCTGAACGCCACAGAAAGTCCAGATGATAGGAGTACAGTACGTAGTAATACCAACTAGCAACTACCATTAGGAAAGTAGCTCCCTTTTTTACCAAAAGGAACGAAATGCAAAAATTTTGTCCTCTTGGGGACAGATTAGTTGTAAGTAGAGACATAAATAAAGCATCACAAGATCCGAAAGAAGCCACAGCTCGCAGTCGAATCTCCAGCTGAACTCACTTTCTCGGAAAGAATAATGGAAGTTTGCTTCCCTACTGATCGATGCAAGGACAGCTGAATCAGCGTGCAGGAGAGCTTTTGGCTGGCATGAAACTGTTTTCTTTAACAAAGCTACTCGTAGTACTTTGGAAAAATCATCGGAGCACTAGACTCAAAAAAATACACTGACACTGAAAAGGAGGAAGAACTTGTGCTTCTTCCCTGCTCCTCACGCGATAAAGGAAGCGACAGAGGGTACTTTGATAGGCCCACATATCAGCATTCAAACATTCTCGCAGGTACGGTGCTACATCTATTTCAACATATATATATATATGTATATATATATATATGTATATATATATATATATTGTATATATATTGTATATATATATGTATGTATGTATGTATATATATGTATGTATGTATGTATGTATATATATATATGTATATATATATATTTATGTATATATATATATTTAAGTTTGAATAAAATTAATTTTTTTAACTTAATAACATCTAATAAATTACATAATTTTTAATGTAAAAATATATATTTTTTATAAAAACTTATTTAATGATGAATTAAAAAATATAATTTTTATATCATAAAATATTATTAAGTTATACATAATTAGTAGTTAAAATAATAAAAATTAACTTTAATTAAATTTAAAAATAGTTATATTTTGAAACAGAGAGAGAGAGAGAGAGAGAGAGAGAGAGAGAGAGAGAGAGAGAGTACTACCGAGAAGTTCGATCCACTTCGGTAGTCCTCCCTTCATGTGGTCGACTGATCGTCGGTCACCTTCCTAAGAATATTCTTCCCACAATCTCACTTGGAATTGGATCACGCAAAAAAGCAAGAAACGTCGATGTCGAGGAGCTCGTCGTCCGTGACGTCCATATCCACGGCGGTCGCTGGCGGCGCGCCCGCGACCACGAGGGCGGACACGACCTCTTGGAGCGCGGACTGCGCCCGCCACTCGGCAGCCTCGAACGGCGGGAGAGAGGCCACGTGGTTCGAGTCCGAGGTGGCGGCCGGGGACGCGCCGTCCCAGTTGCCGGACGCCGAGAACGCGCCGAACGGCGTGGCGGAACTGATCCAGCCCTGTGGCTGTGTCTTGACCGTCAGGTTCAGCGGAAGGTTGCGCCTGCGCGCGTCCGTGTTGCGCTGCGGCGGCCGCGTGGCCGCGGCCGCCTGGTCCGCCTCCGCGTCCTGCTCACACTTTAGATTATCTAAAGAAATTACTTGTTCAACTAATTTATATAATTTATTTTTTATGTTAAAAGTGTTTGACAAAATAGCTTATTCAATATAGAATGTAAGTGGTGAGAATAAAGAAGTGGTAAAAAACTACTGTTTATAGCTTATGAGACTATAAGTGTTAGTACAAAGTATAGAAGTAATTATAGATGAGTGTATGCATAATTATTTATGAGTTTTAAATATTTAGTAAATATTATAGCATAAATTATAATAATCATTCGCAAAATCAGCCCCTCATAATATTCACCAAAACGGGCCTAAATAACTGCCTCTTCTTCGTTGCCCTTAACGGCTTGTCATCGTCGAGTTCACCGAGAGAGCCGGGGGTCACCGCGGTGAGGCCGTCATCGGCCGCGGCCCGCTTGTTGAAGTCCGCGGAGGAGATTATGCCGATGGACCGCTCGGCGTGGGAGAAGATCTGCGAGGCCAGGCGCTTGCAAAGGTCGCGCGATCCACCACCCAGGTGCTCCTCGAGCTGCTTCAGCAGCTCCTTGATGTGGCCCAGCTCCGTCGCTGCCAGTAGCCTGCTGCTGCCACTACCTCCATTGCCGTCAAAGTTGTCCATCGCTTGGTCGCAAGGAGCGCCCTGACGATCAGAATGCGCTGCTTTTTTTTTTTTTATCCCAAGGGAGCAAGTGCTTCTCTGAGGCGTGTCGATTTGGAGACGAGGCAGGCGAGCGATGGAGCGACGCGAAGGAGGGGAGCTCTCATATACACAAACCGAAGCATGAAACGTTGGGAGAAACAAAGCGCGTAACGGCTTAGACAAAGGAACACATTTGCCCAAACAGTGAAGAAGATCGAGGGTGGTCCTGATCGACAACAGCATCCTGGAGGCTTCGTTGGGAGCTTGGCTTCCTGCGAAATTTCAGTGGGCGTACGTCGATGACATTCTCAAAGTCCATATGACGTCTGTACCAATCTTTGGATTGATTATCAGTTTAGAGTTTCTGGGAAACTTGGCACACGTGTCCGTTGGCGCTCTCCTATCTTTGGTGTGGCCGTGGAACCTGGCCAATCACATTCGCTCCTGTATTAAACGTCAATCATAATTTTTTTGACAGCCTGATTCTTTAAAAATTTCTGGTTGTGTTACGAACTTTCCTAGTAGCAGCTTTCCCAGCAATTACCTATTTTGATAAATATGTTACGTAAACTTCAACAAGTGGCACTGTTATCAGATCAAACTTGATTTCTACGCAATTGGATACGTATATAAAACCAACTGATACGCTTCCCAATCACTAATAATTAAGGATATTACAGACTTCCAGTTGCACACAATGTCGACGCTGACCGATTCCATCCTGCCCCTTTTCATGCCTTAACAGGGGGCCAAGGCTAGAAATTTGTCCAGTGGACAATATAGTATCGCAACCTAACTGTCGTTTAGTACTGGCAGGGACAACGTAACAACATAGTAAGTACAGATGCAATTATGTGTATGCACTGTTTTTGATCCGCAGGCATGTTGCTGATATTACACACACTAGGCTAGGTTTCATTTATTTAGTACTTGTGGGCTAAGTATCGATCAGGGAAACAATTGTGTGATACCAATGCTACATGGCACATGGTCTCAATATTAGTTTCTGTGTTAGTATAGTACTGGTAGTTAATATTAAGAGCTAGTGTCACATAGCACCCGTGCTACATTATATTTTCTCGTATTGATCATGTGCTCCCTGTTGATGCGCATATTTTTTCAGGCGTCATTTCAATGTTTTAGGTCGGTTAATATGACAATTGAGTACTTCATCCATCACATTTTATCTCTCGCCTAAGCCTCTTTCAATTATCTCAAATTAACTGTCATTCTCACTTCTCGATATACGCCTCTCTTTTTTTAATGCATCTTTATTTTTATTTTTCTCCTTCTCATTTTCAACATATTTCACCTCTCTTAATTTTTATGCCCCTAAAGCTCTCATACTGGCGAGGCAAAGAAACGTGGAAGCTGACTGGCCGGTTGGCAGGGCATCCTCATGGCCATTTACGAATTGGCCGATGTGGTGAATGGGGATGAAAATGAGATGGCAAATTCCTATCATGTCTCTGTTTTAGAACCCTTTTTTTCGACCGTTTTCGATATGATATGAGCAAAATTTAGACGGGACGAGAACGGAAATGAGATTACAGTGGTTGGGACGGGAACAGAAATAGAATGAGCGTTTTTCCACCGTTTTCGAATTTACCCTTTTTTGTTCAATATTTTTTCGTATTTTTTTGTATTTCTGTTTTATTACATTTAAAATAGAATTAAAACTCGAGATAGAAAGATTTTTTCATTCAAACTCAACTTAAGCATGCCCATATAAAGTTTTGAACCCTAATCCCATCGCTTAGGTGGATAACACCTCATATGACCATAGTTTGACATCAAGTGATCATGATTTTATTTCTCGTTGCATTGTAATTCACTATTTAAGTTATCTATATTATTGTTTAAAATTATATTTAACAGTTAAAACTTGTTTAACTCTATTTAACTATATAACTTAATGTTATTATCTTTTGAATTATCATTTTTCGTCTATTATCGATATTTTTATGTTTCGATATATCCGTTTTCGTATTTTTTACTATCCTGATCCCGTATTTCGATCTCGGCTTTTTTGTTTTCGTTTCCGTTCGACTGATTAAATATGAAAACAAAAATGAGAAAAGCATTTTCTCGATCATTTTTGTGGGTTCTCATCACTAGTGGTGAATTCATCAGCACTGAAAAGGACGCCATACCAGGAGCAATGAAAAGGACGCCATACCAGGAGCAATGAAAAGGACTCCATACCAGGGTTTGTGATTTCATTTAAACCGTAAAAATTGTTTCAAATCAAAAATTCAAAATTTGAACGAATTACTACAGTAGACCGGTCGGTTTTATGGTTTACCGACTAATTTCTTCGGTTTTCACGGTTTTAGATTTCAAATTTTAAAATCTAACAGTTTCACCGGTTTATCGGTCGATTTTATCGGTTTTCGATATTTTAAATTTTTTCAAATTTTAAGTTTTTTTACATTTTTAAAACGAAAATTATTCATTCGATAAAATCAAATCGGACCGATTTAACAAAAACTACGAAAACCAACCGGTTTTGAACTGTTTTGTAAACCGTGCGCCATACGTCGTGGAGAGATGATGGAGACAGCGTTGCACACAAAATCCGCTTATCCTGCAAGTGTGCAGGTAGAACGCGGCAACAAAAGATGCTGCGCTTTTTGTTCAGTTTTTAGCATCGGAATCGTTTGTGTAAGTTAAAGGATGCGGGCCGTGGATGGATTGAATGACCAAAGCATGCGTACACAGCTGCACTGTACCAGTCCATACGAAAACCTGTAGCACCCGCGTGATGTGAATGTTGGTGCGCTGTTCATCCTCGGCTCCTTAAAAAATATAATTAGGAGGCTAGTAGTAAATCCTAAAGCTAGCTCGACAGACAGGCCGAAACTCGTGTATCACGTGGCCGGCGGCTCAAGTGAATTTCTTCTCCAAGTGGTACGTCCGGCCGGGCAACTTTGCTGGCAAACCCACGGCGCGTAGTACTCCAGCGTACTCCTAGCTTTAGGCGCGTAGTACTCAAGCGTACGTTTCACCACTTTTATTATTCAATTTTTTTGCAAATATAAAACAAATAAGTATGTTTATAGTATTTTTAATGATAAAATAATTCACAATAAAATAAATTATATTTTCAAATTTTTTTAATAAACGAGTAGTCAAATTTGAAATCTAAAAATAAAAAAAATAATTTTTTTTAATGTGATAGAGGGAGTACAATGATCGACGCGAACACCTAGCGCGTGGACCACAACCGGGAACCATGGAGCTTTAGGCAAGTACGAGTTCCGCTACTGCTACGTAGTACTGATGGTATTTCTATCTGCACGGACCACCAAGATAACAACTGCACGCCACCTACTGCTACCTACTGATGGTATTTCTGGGCTGTAGTTAATCGAAAGGGCTATATGGGCTAAAGGCTGGCCTAGAGTTACACCCATCCAGTATTTGACAGGCCCATCCTCGAACAATGGGCCCTGAACGAAGCTTAGCACGTATGAATCGTGTGCCCATACTGCGTACTACCAGTACTAGTAGTACATTTTACGAAAATTGACAATTCTTATGAAAATTTTGCGTTTCAAAGAGCTTTTATTTAAGATAGGAAACAGGGAAATGAAAAGGTGCTCAGATCGATGTGTTATTATGATGGTTGGACACACTGAGGAACTGTCTACACGTGACTGATAGGAGCAACCACGTTTGATGTCATGTGATTTGGGTTAATAAATATAACCAATAGTACCACTTGCACCTAAAGCGCATCTCAAAAGAATGTTTACTCGCATCTCGACATGATATAGCATGTGATACTGCATGTAATTTGCCCCCAAAAAATGTAGCATATCCATGGCCGCTTGCTCCTGTCATCATTCCTTTCTTGATATATCTGCAGTAAAATAATGCTTGTGTGCATCATGATTCGAGTTCAAACTGAATGCTCCCTTTGGTCTTGAGATATTATCATTAATTATCATAATATTTCTACTTCAAAAATAAACTTCATTTGTTGTGTGCTAATATAACAATTAAAACAAAGGATGTATTATGTGCATAGAGCTCGTAATTCACAATGAGGTAATTTCTTATTTATCATTGGAAGATAGCTTGATGCCTTATAAGCAATTAAAAATTTGAAGTTCCTTATATCTTCCATCGGATCCGAATTTCATCCATTACATGGCACTACCACGAATTTACTACTATTAAACCGAGTTTAAAAAAAGATAAATTTAATATTTTTTTGACTAGATTTTTTCATGGCACTATACTTGTATACATAAGTGAATATCTACATTTGTAAATATAAATGATTATGTTCTATTCATCCTATTATAATTGTGAATATAACACAATATTACTACACATGTATGATTATGAATGTCTATTATCAAGAAATATATTAATCATATGAAACAAATACTATTCCCACCGTCTCATTCATTTTAAGTTGATAGAATTGAGCTTGTTGTATGTTCTACTACATGGGAAAATACACAATAAAAAAGAAGTTGCTGATAGAAATGAGTTTTTTGTTCTACCATATTGGTCTACTCCATATGTCCCGATTTATTTATTATTTTGGTTCTAATTACGGTAATTAAGGAGAAATGAAAAAAATTGATGTACTGAAAACAAAGAGAACTTAGTATTTGTATTGATAACAAAGAATGGTTTATTAAAAAGTGAGGACGATAAATAAATCCGAAAAACTTTTATGAGTTCGTGACCGGCGTCCTCCATCCCCTCAGCTTGATCCGCGCGCTGACTCTAGATCGGATCGTCTACACCCTGGGGTCATGTGGAGGACCATGGTGATGGAACATGGATAAGCGGATCAACAAGGGGAAGAAGGGACGGGACGAGGAAGACGGTTATGCTTGACGAGTGGCCGGCCCGCCGCCGTACTCCCTTCACTGGCCTTTGCCATTGCAGAAGACATGCTGGCAATAGCAATGGATTTGGAGCTGCGGGGGAAAGGATTAAGAGGTCGGTGACTATCAGATTGGGAGTAGTATCACGTGAACAGATTGGGAGTAGTGTCACGTGAACCGAGCGAGGAAGGTTGGAGCAAGGCAGACGCGGGTTGCGACTTGCGAGCTCGGGTCCTAATCGTGAAGTGAGGCGGCAGCGAGCATGGCGATTTTGAGAGGTGGCACTTTGGTCGCAGCGATGTCTGGAAAAGGAAAGCGAGGATAAGCTTGTGGTGAGGATAAGGTTAAGTGCACGCAGTCATGGTAGGTGCATACCCCCTTTTTTTTAAAATTGATGTCATCGGTGATTTTACCATTCGACTTATTAAAAAAAAGTTTGATGAATATTATATTGTTTGTTATAGTTTACTTTATCATTAAAATTAATGTGCCTGTACCTTGACATCTTTTGCCTCCACTGCTAATGGAAGTTTTAGGTGGGGAACTCTCCTCCCCCCGTTGATTAAAAAAACAATTTATAATTTTTTAGATTTGAATTAATTTTTTTGAATAAAACGATGATCAAAGTTGATGTTAAAAGTTAACAACGATATTAATTTAAGAACGGAGGGAGTAACATTTATTTGAAGGGGTACATTTTTTATTGCTGTGCGCAATTCAGGGGCGGACCGAGCCAACCGAGTGAGTCCCGTTCAGTAATCTTCTTTAGACTGCTTCAGTAATTTCTCGCATTCAGTAATTTTCACTTCCTCAATGGTTTTTATTTGGTTCCTTCGGTAATTTCTTTTCCTTATTAATATTGATTCAATTTCTTCAATAATTCTCTTTTAAATCCTTCAATAATTTTTTCAGATTCATTCAGTAATTTTTCAATTGTTTCAGTAATTTCTTCAGATTCTTTCAGTAATTTCTCTCTCTCAGAGCAAATCTCATCATTCTAGGTTCCGGCGAGCTCGCGGTGCAACCGCCGTCGTCATCGTCACTGAAGAATCCTTTAACTGTATGAATTTGTACCTCAAAGCTCGTCCTCTCCATCGCCCTCTGACCCGAGTGTAGAATAGGCTAGGTGTACTATATATGTGTGTCGGGGGCGGGGGGGGGGGGAGGAGCACGCGTGTCTTAGTAATATGAGTAATAGTACGTAAAAATATAAGAAAAGATTCACCTTAACCTAAGTCCATGTTAATTGACCCTATAATAATTGAAATCTAGATCTGCCACCGGTGCGCATAGGGAAAAGAATTTGAGCAGTTTGGTGTGTGACAAATTAATTCTAAAATACGGAATATGTGGTCATTTTCATTTCAGAAAATACACTAAGCAAACTAAGCTGGTCCACTAAATCTACAAACACCAGAAGCAAGAGATTTTAATGTCTCTAGATATTAAATTTAAGGTAACATGCATTTCTCGTATTCACCGTGGCAAAGCACGGACGTGCTGCTAGTATATTCAGGTCCAATCGAATTTGTCAGGTCCAAACATTTGCTATCATAGCTATTTGTATTCTATTTACTTATCATATCCATGTAATGTGGTCCATATTCCAGTTTATAATAATAACATCTATACCATAATGTCACAATTAGCATTTTTCCATAACAATATACTTGACATCAAACTATTATGTTGTGGGCCAACACGACATGAGCCCTCATCTGACCGTGTGCATGGGCCTGGGTACATGCCCATAGACCAATGAAACCCATCTATAGGGTAGGCAGCTTAGGTGGGCCATGTCAAATGGACCATATATACACTGGCACACCTTTCTTCATTTTCTCGGGCTAAAATCATTTATGTAATGCAGTTTGAGGAATTCGATAAACCATGATGACTTGCAAATAACATCATAGGTTGTCATTTACTGAGCAAAACAATGGATACTAATACACTCACTAATGCTTTGAGAAAGAAGTAATTGATGAATTGTTTAATACTCCCTGGAACTCTATTATTATGATGGCTACAAGTTTCAAAACAAACAATAATCAACAAGAAAAAATTAAACTACAGACAAAGTTGACTCAATAACGGATACTCCCTCCATTCTAAAATATAAGCATTTATATATTTGACTAAAGTCAATCATTTTAACTTTGATTATTATTAATAAAAAATTTAATAATATTTATATCATATATAAATTATATTTATGAGTTCATCGTGAAACAAACTTTTATAATGTGTACTCCCTTCGTCCCAAAATAAGTGATATTTTTTGACTTTTTAAAATCGACGTTTGACCATTTGTCTTATTCAAAATATTTAGAAAAATACAAAAATAAATAAGTTAAGTTTAAAGTACTTCTAATAATGAATTATTTCATAATAAAAAAATAATATTTTTATAACTTTTTAATAAGACGAGTGATCAAAGATAGAAGTTTGAAAATCTAAAAAGACACTTATTTTGAGACGGAGAGAGTAACTCTTTATATTAGAAATTATTTAATTTTTAAATATTATTAGTAAAATCTAAAAAAATTTGACTTTGATCAAATCCAAAAATACTTATATCTTAGAACGGAGGTAGGACATGGTTTGCGTTAATATCGTTCTCCATCCCCATCTTACCAACAAATTACTCTTAAAAACAGCTAGTTGACTTTGTTGACATTTAGTGTAATATTTGATCATCCATCTTATTAAAACAATTATTAGTATAATTATAATGCTTATTTTAAATATATTTAATAAGATGAATGGTACTCTCTCTATTTTAAAATTATTGACACCATCGACTTCTAACATCAACTTTGATCATTCGCCTTATTAAAAAAAAATATTTAAAATATGAAAATTTTTATTATTATTTGCTTTATCATTAATGATATTTAAAATATGACTAATAATTTTACATATCAAAATAAATTTTTAAATAGGATGAATAGTTAAAATTGATGTTAAAAATCAACTGTGTCAATAATTTAAAAATGAGGTAGTAAAACATGACTCAGAAAAGTCAATGATGTCAAATATTTATGAACGGCGCAAGCAGTGTCCAACGAGATCCCACAGCCGTCACAGATATTTTGGTCAGGAAATGAGCCAGTTTCATGCTGCGGCTGAGCATGCACAAGGTGTTCACAAACCACCTCTTGCTTTTACCAAGCAAGGATTTGACCTTTTTTTTTTTTGCCTGATTTGCCATGGAAAAGGTCAATTTGATCAACAAATTATAATATATTAATCACAAATACACAATCTTACTTATGAAAAGAGTAAGTAGAAATATATAGATCTCTTAAAAACGGAGTAGAAGAGATTGCGCAGAGGATCAAAAGTCTCTGATCACATCAATCAGCTATGGTCCAAGTCATGTCTCCCTGGAAGATCCAATGGCACACCTCGATCTCACCAGGTTTGCCACCAAGCGTGATGAACGCCCCGTGATTCGGGCTCCAGTCCGACGTCTCGAGATGGCAGATGGCCACCCCATGGTTGATCTTCTTGTTGGTGTCGACGTCCAGGATGTCGGCCTCGTAAAGCCGGACGCGCGGCACCGAGTGGCAGTAGTACACCAGGTACGGGAACAGGCTCTGGTGGCACGACACGGACCGCGTCACGCTGCCGCCGGCGATGCCGGTGATCTTGCCCAGTCGGACGTCCCCGCCGCTGCCCACCGTGGACTCCGTGCTTCGCACCGCGATATTGCTGCCCAGCATCTCCACGGCGAAGTCCAGCATGTCTTCGGCCGACGTCGTGCACCTCTTGGTCTCGCCCCGGCTGGGCGCGCGTTTGCACTCGGCCACGGTGGATGCGACCACTTGCCTCATTGCTGTTCCCGGTGGCGCGCCGAACAATGCTGACACGGCCTCTGTCTGGAACGGTATCTTCACGGCGATGTCCCGCGGCAGGAACGCCCGATGCGGCATCTTGTCGCTGATGTCTGGCATTGGCATTCGGTTCCCCATCATGAGGTCCCTCTCCCGGAAGAACTTCCCTGGCTCCGGCGACCATTTTTTCAGATGGTGCCCTGGCTCCGTCACTGCCACGGTCGTCTTGGACACCTCCATTTTCGACATGTTCTGGTACTCCTTGAACTCCACGCCTTCGTTGGCGTACGCCTTGAAGCTCGTGTTGTCGCCGGCGTAGTGCGTGAACCCGATGTGGTGGTTCGGGTTCACGCCCTCGCCGTACCCTTTGAACGCCACGCTCCCTGGGTTCACGGTCTTGCCGTAGCTGTCGAAGTCGGCGGCGGCACCATTGGCGTTGTTCGCGTAGGACGTGAAGCTGTCGTCGCCGACGTTGGCGTTGTCCCTGTACCCCTTGAACTCGTCGACGGCGGCGTTGCTGTCGGAGCCGTAGCTCCGGAACGTGTTCTCGGGCGCGTTCCCGTCGGGGCCGTAGGACGTGAACGTGTCGTTGAAGCCGTTCGCCTTTTCGCCGTAGTTGATGAAGCCGGAGGCGATCGTGTTGGAGCGGTTGCCGTATTCCTGGAACGACTCGCCAACGCCGTTCGCGGTCTTGCCGTACCCGGTGAAGGTCTGGACGCCGGAGTTCCCGTCCTGCGCGTACGTCGCGAACTCGCGGGCGCGGCCGTTGCCCGTGTTGTCGTAGGTGGCGAAGGTCGAGGCCACCGTATTGGTCTGCCCAGCGTAGCCCGTGAACTCGCCAGCGCCGCCGGTTGCACCGGTGGTGTACGAGGTGAAGCTGGACGTCCCGATGTTGTTCTCCGGCTCGTAGTTCGCGAAGGAGTCGTTGCGCCCCATCGAGCCCTTGCCGTACCGCCGGAACGAGTCCACGGGGTTGCTCTTTCCCCTCGAGTAGAGCGCGAACTGGTCTGTGCCGCCTCCGCCTCTATTGCCGTAGCTGCTGAAGTTTCCGTTCTCGTAGTCCTTGAACGGCGCCGTGCCGCCAGAACCGCCGGAGGCGCCGGCGTCCGCGGCACCCTTCATGGTAGACGGCGACCCGGACCAGGACGCCGCGGGCGTCGACGGGCAGAGAAGCGACGCCGCCGCGCAGAAGTCGCGGATACGTGAGGCCAGCTTGCCCGCGGACGCCAGGGTAGAGAACGCAGCGGCGTCGCGCGCCGAGAGCGGGGAGAGCTTGGCGAAGAAGAACGCCGGGTGCGGACGCGTGCTGTGCACCTTCCTGTTCCAGTACCGGATGAAGGCCGCCTTCGCTGTGAATGGGTTCACCGGCATCGACCACGCCGGTATTAGCCGTGGCAAGCCCCGTGGTAGCTTCCGCGGCATGGGTGGCGTCGGCGGTAGCGGGGCAGGGGACGGGGCGGCGGCATCGGACGACGGCGACGGCGAAGCTGAAGTTGGCAGGGTCGCACATGTCAGGTGGCATAGGAGTATCAGAAAGGTGATGATCAGAATGAGGTGAGCGCGGCGAGAGAAAGCCATTGCTGGGGATTGCAGCCAGGGGTTTGGAAGCGACGAGAAGTTGACGTGGTGAGCGAGATTTATTTATAGATTTTATGAGTTTGAATTTGGAGGGAAGGCGATGGGGGCGTGATCTGTGAAACAGGTGAGAAAGTTTGGGACGTGGTAGCGCTGGAAGTAGCACCGGCACACTGATGCCATGCATTCGAGGAGTCACAATTCAGAAGAGGTGTTAGTCTGTTCAAACTAATCAGTCCTCGTCAGTTCAAGCCAGAATGTGAGTTGGGATTATTTGTTTTCACATTTCAACATTGTATTGCTTTCACTACTTGATACTACATCCGTTCCAAAATATAAGTACTTTTTATTTAGTTAAAGTCAAATTATTTTAACTCTTACTAATAGTATCTAGATAATTACGAGTACATAATTTCTAATAGGAAAAAGTCTAGATGACCCACTCAACTGTGAGTAGATACTTAACCTTCCAAACTATTAAAAACCGTCTAAATTACTCCCCGAGCAGTTTCAAAAGCAATTTGAGATCAAGTAGGAGAGGATGGCTCAGTGGGTCGTGTCCCGTCCATTTTTTTCTCTCTGGTGCCACACTCTCTTGCTTCCATTTTTTTTCCCTCTTTGGCACCGTCGCTCTTTCCCAATCCCACGGCTCACGGATCCGCTCCTCTCCTGCTTGATCTCCATGCATGCGCTCTTCAACACGTCTGAAATATTTCAGGGAATATTTCAATGGTTATCCAGACAGTTTTTTCATACATTAGAGGTTAAAAGTCTGATTTTTAGAGTTTAAGGGGTATATTAGACCATCATTGATAGTTGAGGAGGTGAATTAGATCTAGTGTAACTTACATGTGAATCATGAATAGTAAAACACCTTTGAAACCGCTCAGAGGTAATTTAGATAGTTTTCAATAGTTTAATGGTTAAGCATTCGATTTTAAAGGTTGAGAGTGAAGCCCACCCTCATAGTTAAGGGGTCATCTAAACTTATTCCTTTCTAATATAAAAAGATATTTTTTTATGAAAGCTTATTTCACAAGAAACAAAAAAATATAATTTTTATATAATAAAATATTATTAATTTTTCATTATTAATGGTTAAAATGATAAACATTTGACTTTGATCAAAACTAAAATGCTTATATTTTAGAACGGAGGGAGTAAGTCAATACAACAAGAATTAATGACTTTTCAAAAGATACAAATGGAGATAATAATTAACACATGTATTACCTCCAATCTAGCAAGTACTAAGTCACTCTAACCATTGCGATCTAGTTAGACGGACAGTTCACGGTTATTTGTGTGTATCATAAAATCTATCACTTATACACTTAATTAAAAAAAACGTGGACTAGATATTCATTCGGGTCCGTGAAAAAATTTCTTGTGAAATTAAATTTATTCTATAAAATTTATATGTGATTCCTATGAAATTCTTGCGCTTCAAACGGGCTCTCCGGATATTGCCTTTCCTATGGACCAGATATCCGTGGGACAGTTTCACTTTTTTTCAGAAAGTGATATCAAGAAAGGTCTTTTTTGATGAAGGATCAAGGCAAGTACTTGAAGTGGAGCAGGCAGCAATATGGAAGTTCCTCTGGTGGTCCGGCATATTGTCATTTGTCAGTTCATGTTTTTGTCGACCAGAAAAGATAATATGAGAATTATTGAATTTTCGGTTCCCTTTGATTCTAAATTGTTGCAGTTTGTCTGTTAAAACTAGACTAGAGTGCTGCGGATCAGATGATCAGGTACCATCGATTACTGAACCTGACCCAAACTATGATCAGTTGCCCATAACCGATGCATCCTTTCTCCAATTCTGCAAGCCAAGAAAAGCCCATGTTCCTTACCTTTCTTACATGCACGAGGCAACACCATTTTGCAAGCAATCAGCAGCTCAGGAGCATAGAAAACCTAAAGATCCTTAATACTATTACTAGATAGCTTCATGCCCAACACGAGTGCAGTTACAATTGTCTCTCCCACCAAGGCCATCAACCCAAAGGCAGCCATGTCAGGGCAACAGGCACCGACATCGTCGCCGATGCCACCGCAGCCACAGCTATTCCGCTTCTGGCTTCCCTACAGAAGCACTGTGGGATCGTGGCGGCAGCAACCACGGCCACCAGCATCGCGTCCAGTGCCACCCTCACCTCAACCTCATCAGTCACCTCCGTCGCAGCCGCCAACTTCGGCAGAACCTTTGCATTCGCGGGGACATGCCGTGGAGGAAGATATCCCCATCGAAGCCGAGTCGTCGGATGAGTCGGACACGATTCCAGGGCAAAGGTCAGGTTCATCGCAGCTTCGTGAAGAAAGACCTTCCGCGGCCGACCTTGAGCTCACGCTCTCCGGAGCGCGGCCCGCCGGCCAAGAACAGAGCTCGGGCAGAGATGTCAACCGCGGCAACGACACCAAGATCGCCATCTCCGGCTTCCCGAGGTCGCGCCTCTTCGATGGTGCCCGCGCGCCGTACCGGAAGGAGATCGAGGACAGCCTCAAGTGCCTCGCCGGCCGCGGCACGCCAGCGCCGAGGCCGGAGAACGGCCAGGGATACCGCGTCATCACGCTTGCCGGCCACAACGTTGGCGCCAACATGGTTGTCGGCAACGGAAGCTCCAGAGACGCGCACTCGACGACGACGCCTATAGCTACCGAGCCGGAGGACCCGGGCTCGACCGCGAAGGCGAAGCCAACGGCAGTGGCCGCGAACGTCAACAGTAACGTGCAGAACGTGAACAACTCGTCGATGGAGGGCAGCACGTGCAGCGCCGGCAACCCCGGCGTGCACGTGGACATCAAGAACGGGCGCGACGAGCCACCGGCTGCGACGCCGACGACGAGGGTGGACGAAAAGCCGAAGAAGAGACCACCACTTGCTGTACCCGCGAAGACGCAGGACATGATAACAGCGCCAGCAAGTTCAGCCCCGGCGGCGGCGAGGCCCAGGCGGTGCCTGCGCGCGCTGATGATGGAGAACGGGAGCGACACGGAGGCGGCGCGCAAGCCGAAGCCCAGCGCCTGCCGGTTCCAGTGCGTGGCGGATCACGCTCCGCCGGCGACATCGACGAGCAACGGCGGTGGCGCTGGCGGTAAGAACGCGGCGGGTGGCGGGAAAACAGGCACGAAAGAGGCAAATTGAACCATGTGTGAGTGATGGGCTAATACTTTGATGAAGAGCATCCATGTACATAGGATGAT
Source organism: Zoysia japonica (assembly GCA_001602275.1). Classification (NCBI taxonomy): domain Eukaryota; kingdom Viridiplantae; phylum Streptophyta; class Magnoliopsida; order Poales; family Poaceae; genus Zoysia; species Zoysia japonica. The sequence continues at coordinate 2,460,252 of BCLF01000039.1, forward strand.
TTCTGATGCTGAAGTCACAGCAGACTGTATGTTCCAAACGACATGAATTATGATATCGAATATCTTAGTATGTAGATCGTTGATGGTAATGTTTATCATAAATTTTATGAGATACTCAATATCATAATTTATAATTATGATATCGAGTATTCAAGAACAAAGGTGTGGTCGGTAAATTTTTCATTTTGGCCGATACCAAATTTGCCAATGAAGAAAACCATGGAAATGAAAGAGAGCAAAAGGAGGAAAAGGATCGATGGAATAAAAGGTAGTATATGCATTGCGCCATCGAGATATCCTTTGCTTAGCAAGCAGGGCCTTTCAGTCGTTCAGGAGGCGTATCCCTGAATAAAATTACATGCAAGGGACAAGCTCTTTGTAGCATCCTGAAGGCCGCAACCGTCAGCGCATCTGCCGTGGCAGCTCAGATTCTTTGCGCCAGAACCGGCTCTAGGCATTCTTTCGTGCGACCCTAGCAATCTAGCATGCCTCTTAGGGTGCTTTTGATTAGGGTGCCTTTGTTTGGGGTGGTTTTTGGTGGCTTCTTTAACTGAAAAGTAAAATAAAATTTTAAATCTAAAAGGTAAGATTTCAAGAAAATAAACTAAAAGTTACAAAATTTATAAAGAATTACTCTTTGCTTCTACTTTGCTAATATCAAAACCCAACAACTTAAAGCTAAAAGTGAGAAACCCAACATGCTCTTATGCACTCTTTTCCTTGAATGCGTCTTTCCAAAAACCTGTCTTAGGTGAATATTTTTCCCTAACAAATGAGTTGAGAAATTTTACCCAAGTTGCAGATAGTTTAAAACTCAACTAGGATAAACGATTGCATACTCAAAACATTATAAATTTAAAAAGTCTAATTTAATGGCAGTTCATAGCTATATTCTATTAGTAAATTATAATCAAATATACAATATATTTTATTTTCATGCGATTATATTTTTGCAACAATAAACCATGGCAATGATTCTGTACAAACTATGCAAGACACCGAAAACACACCAGACGCACAGACAATCCGATGCGTTTCCCACTCTAAAATAGGGAAACGCCGCCGAAGCACCGGCTTCTCCGAGGAAGGGGCAGAGCATCGTCTCCTTGAGTCCTTGGGGCCAAACAGAAATGGCGGCTTCTTGCACCTTCACTCTCCCTTCTCCATCGTTCGTCTCTTCCTCCAAATCGCCTCGTCGCTTCAGGTGCGGCCACAACCATCTTCACCGATCAAATCGATCCATGTGTTCGTGTGCAGTAACTGACGAATCTGGGTGGGTTTGGCTTCGTTTTGCTTGAATTTAGGCGCTTCGGAGTGGTGGCCATGGCCAGTGCTGGGCAGAGAGTGTATGCGCCCGGCGTGGCGGTGTCGGAGGGCAATGGAGGGCTACCGAAGGTCGACCTGAAATCCCCTCACGGAAGGTAATCCTGACTTTTGTTGATTTGGAACTTCTAGCCATCTAGGTGATTTCCTTGTGTGTTTGCGCTATTATTGGAGGGATTATGTTGCTTTTGTTAAAAGAGAGGAGATGGTGTTGCAAAGATGAGAGCTTGGTCTGGCCATTTAATTTTGGTGAAATGAGGTTTGTATTGGGCACTCAACTGCTTATTCAGAGTAATCACACAGATTTGGGCATAATATGGAGCTGTTGTATTGTGTATGTATACGATGGAGAAGCATGGTAAAACATCACATACTTGATTGGTGTTGAAAATGGTTTGGCTTTCCATAGCGGAGATTGCTGCAATAGCTTCACAAGGGTGGCAAGTTCCTTATTCAGATAGTGAGGCAAGTATGTGCATAAGGGTGGATGAAATTCGAAAATGATTACACTGCTTTGTAGGTACCTGATACCTGATGCTTTGAAATGACACTTTGTGTGGTCTAGTCATTTGCTAGACAGTCAACTGATAAACCAATTTTGTACACTGTCCATTGGCGTTTTATTTACATTATAATTAGTTATATAGGATTTCTACGCGCTTAGCTATCCCTAGCATTTCCTTGTACTTATGTATTGAGGAACACATTCCTGAAGTTCTCTTTACCATTGTATCAGAATCAAATTTATCTGGCATTCTGGTTGCATTGTTTTTGGTTACTGCCAGCTAATTGTCAATAATTCCATTCATGAAGTGAGGCTGAGATCTACTTATTTGGAGCATGCATCACTTCTTTGAAAACCCCTAATGGCAAGGATCTGCTCTTTGTCCGACCTGATGCTGTGTTCAATGGGACGAAACCCATCAGGTTGGAATTAAAACTACCTGTCATAAAACTTTAGTTGCTTCACCAGTAGCAATGCTAACAGTCTCCTTTTCTCAAACTAGTGGTGGGATTCCACATTGTTTTCCCCAGTTTGGCCCTGGCCCCATGCAACAGGTATGTGAAATGATTTTTTTTTTTTTGTTATTGCACTAGCGCACATGAACAGAAAATAGAATGGAATATTGAATTTTTTAATACTAAAAGAAAATAGAATATTTCATATTGATATCACATTCAAATGTCTAACATGTCTAAAGCATCGGCCATTGTAGAGGCCTGAATATTAATCAATATATTTCATTTTCTACTAAAAACATGTCTAGTGGCAAATCAAGAAATGACCCAAGTTAACCTTTCCTTTTCTACGTAAAACTCCTTCAGTTACACTACTTAGGAGGTCGTTCTATTCAGTTTCAGTGTTTGGTATATCATTGGTGCAGTTATGATCTATCACATTTGTAATCAAATGAAGAAGAATGGAATTGTTTTGCATTGTATGCTTTCACTTACCAAGGCTAACTTCATTTTGACAGCATGGGTTCGCTCGGAACATGAACTGGTCTATCACAGATTCGGAAGTCACTGAAGGAAATCCTGCTGTAACTTTGGAGCTGAAAGACGACTCTTACAGTCGCTCGATGTGGGATTATAGCTTCCAAGCTCTGTACAAGGTTAAAATCAGAGTATTTAGGTTAAAGTCCTATGTGCAGTAGCTGCACCCTTTGCCCCTTATAAGATGAATGAATTTTAATTTTTGAAAATATTTTGTAGGTTGCTCTCCACTCTACAAGCTTGTTAACTACTCTGAAAATAATAAATACAGATGACAAGCCTTTCTCATTTAACTCTGCACTCCATACTTATTTTCGTGTAAGTTGTAGCTTTCTGGGACCTAGTATATTGTTCCTCTGATGAGTACCATCCAGCTTTAACCTTTACATCTATTTGCTTATACAGGCCTCCATAAACGGTGTTTCTGTTAAAGGTCTAAAAGGGTGCAAGACCCTAAATAAAGATCCAGACCCTAAAAATCCCTTGGAGGGAAAAGAAGAGAGGTCAGTTTGAGTTATTATCAATAGCTATGAGGTTATCTCTCTTTTATATTGATACGTTTAAACTTCGCGATTCCATTTTTCTATGATTTTTCCTATTGTTTTGAGCCTCATCCCTGATTAAGATTAGATTCTGGATTCCAGCATTGTATCAGATTTGCTAATCTATGTAGAAGTTACTCAAGAACACTGTCAAATTTAGATTTTCTTCCTTTTGCCACTGAATATGCTCTTGTGCGTGTGCGTGCACACCACAAAATGTTTTATTTGTTGTACGTGGTGTTCACAGCTATAGCATTGCCAGCTGATCATTGTGATGGACACACTAATTGCAGCATTATGCATTCTATAAGCTAATGAGCACTAACTTTTGAGCTATTTATTTAATGTATTACAGGGAACAAGTAAATTTTCCAGGATTTGTTGACTGTATTTACCTTGGTGCACCAAGTGAGCTCACCCTGGACAATGGATTGGGTGACAAAATTATCATTTCCAATTCAAAGTATGTTGATGCTTATAAACAAAATCGTCTTTATTTAGATTATGAAATCAAATGACTAAATTTTACTCATTTCCAAATTCAGTTGGTCAGACGCAGTGTTGTGGAACCCTCACTTACAGATGGAGGCATGTTACAAGGATTTCGTCTGTGTGGAAAATGCCAAGGTATTACAAAAACATAACTAAATTAATGCACATGAACTTTAATTACTATTTATGTACTACTGATGTTTCCTGATTTGGAATCATGTTGGCATAATACATATAGTTACATGATTGCTGCTGATGATATGGTCAATTTTATTTTGTAGATTGGTATGGTACAGCTGGAGCCAAAACAATCTTGGGTGGCTGAGCAGAAAATCGAACTAGTCTGAAAATACTAAGAACATCGAATACAGAGAGATCCATTGTAGGGGAGAATTTTTCCTTCTTTGTATAGCAATATGAAAAATGTTGTTTCTCCAATGTATTTATAATCTACATATAAATTTTATGCTATATCAATAAGCTTCTTCGGTTCCCCTTACCTTTTTGGATTCTCTGCTGCATTGAACCTCGGCTGGGAGCTATTATTTTGTAAATTCATTACTCGGAACAAGACTATGAAAAGAAAGGCAATGGTCATTTTTATGTGCCATATCTTGTTGAGTGGTTAAGCATTTTACATGGCCCTGTTCTCTTAATCATTGGTAAGTGCAGATTTGGTAATGGTATTGATAATGTTGTCAGCTGCATTTCATATTATGATGTCAAGTAATTACCTAACATAAAAGTAAAGATACCAAGTGATTGTGTGTTAGAGTTAAAGTTCTTGCTTGTGAGTGCTCGTTCAAGGAGAAGGTTAGTAACTGGGCCATAAGATGGGTTCCAAACAAAAAAGTTTTATTCAAAGAGCTGAAACATTGCCAGGCATATAATATTTATTGAGAAAAAAATATGGTACACTCGAGCTCTCATACTGCTAAAATAAAGCGACGATCAAAGAAACAACTAATTTACAAGCGGAGAGCATTACAAAAGGTTATATTCTAGGGGTTCAGTCACTCGAGCCATAAACCCGTTTTGCTGAATCAAGTGTATTGGCAAGCAGCATCGCAATGGTCACTGGTCCCACTCCGCCAGGAACTGGAGTTATAGCAGAGGCCACCTTCATTGCTTCTTCGAAGCAGACGTCTCCAGTTAGGCGATAACCGTAATCACTGGTTGGATCCTGAAAAAAAATTATATGATAATTGCTGATGGCCAAGATAGAATACACAAGGATTAAAAAGAATTCGTAACACCACTAGCTATAAAGTTTCTGAGACTTATAACTGGGAAATATTTTTTAAAAAATTACAGCTTAAATATGTTTAGTGCTTGTGGATTGTTGATTACCATAGAAAGCCTGTTTACAGGAAATACATCATTAAGTTTACAGTGGACTACCATCTAAAAAATATCATGATTGAACTAAGATTTTGATTTATCGTGTGTTTTCCTGCAAGGACTATCTTTATCCAATACATTTCTCTTTAAGAAAATTTGTATCAATAAACAACTTTGGGATAATTTTAAGAAACACTTGACAAATTAGAAACCATTTACATCACTATGTTGAACATATTAGTAGCTAGGGATAGAAATGGTTCTGATAGACAAGCAACACTAGTGAGAATGCACAAATAATATATCACAACTTTATAGCAAAAGTAAAACTAACACTACCATGTTTACCTCTATTGGATTGGTCCCAACATCAATCACAACTGCACCTTGCTTTAACCAGCTTCCTCTTACAAGATTGGGCACTCCAGCAGCTGATATCACAATGTCAGATTCACGTGTAATTGCCTCTGGATTTGTTGTGAAGGCATGAATAATACTGACAGTTGCATGATGCCTCTGAAAAAAAAAATATCAGAAAACTAAAAACATCCATGCCATGAGGCAAAAAGGCATCACAAAAACAATTTTGACATATTTTTTACTTGTAAAAGTAAGGAGGTGGGCAATCCAACAACTTTACTTCTCCCAACCACAGTCACATGCTTTCCCATGAGCTCAATCCCAGATTGAAGCAATAACTCAATGCAAGCCTTTGCCGCGCAGGGCACAAACAAAGGTTTTCTGCTTCTAAGAGCAAGGTTGCCGACGTTCAGGGGATGGAAACCATCAACATCTTTCTCTAGGCTGATGGCGCTCAGAATCCTTTCCTCATCCATATGCTGATTTAAGTACCAAAACAAAAAAAAAATGTACAAGAAGTTCAGCAATATATTATGTTGAATAATGAGAATACTATAGCAACATATGCAGTAAATTATGATGAATGCTGGCTACATATGAAATGGCAGCTAAAAGGCAGTTTTATTCATCAAGAAAAAGCTTTAGTGGTGCAAATGAAAGTTTTTTCATGACACAAACCAATTATTTAACAAAGAGAATCATCCTTACTTGTGGTAGAGGTAGCTGCACTAGAATTCCATGAACGGACGGGTCTTCATTATATCTTGACACTGAATCCATCACTTCATCTTCAGTACAGTTTCCAGGCAACTTCGTCAACCACGATTTTATTCCAACCTCCTCACAACCTTTTGTTTTGTATCTCACATAGGACTCAGAATCTCTTCTATCACCAACCAATACGACCGCTAGACCAGGCACACATCCAACTGCGCTTTTCATTTGACGAACTTCTTCAGCAAGATGTAACCTTATGTCCTCCGCAATGGACTTGCCATCGATAATGGTTGCGGTACGATCAATATTAGCTATGATACACAGAAATACAAGTTCACAGAATCATATTTCAGCATACAATATCATACAGCAGTGAAATAGATGTGCCTATGCCCTCCACCATTGAACCAAGAGCAGAAAGTGTGAATTTGAAATTCCGAAATAACTTTGCATCAAACACATATATACTTAGTGTAGCTATTCAATCACAGAAACATTTACACAAGAAAGGTTTCAAAAATTTGGGCAGCCTCTCCCAGTGAATCACATCTCAGAACAACACAACTAGCAAGGACACACCTTTAACCAGAGTATTTACCAAAGAAGTAAGCCTCGCTCACCTCCGTCGCCCCGCGGAGGATGCGGCTGCCCCGCAACGCGAGGGGGAAGGTGCCAGGTGTCGGGAAAGTCCGGTCCAAGAACGAGGCTACTGCTGCTCCTCCGCCGCCGACTTCGCGTACCCGCTTTGTCCTCCGCCGCTGCCGGCGCGGCTGCCGCAGCGTCGTTGAGCCCGCGCGCAAACCTGTAAAGCAATGATGTGAGCGGGGCAGGGCCTCGGCGTGCGGCGGCCCCGGCGAGCACGGCCGCGGCGGCGCCACCCATCTCAGTTGATGCGCCCGCCGCCCGCGTCGGGAAAGAGAGGTTGAAGGCTGTTTAGGCCTTTCGGGCCACCTGGGTCTAAGTGATACTTTTCTCACACCAAAGAGAAATACAAGTGTTCTGTATATCTTAAAAATAACTGCATAATACTTACTACATCTATTTTTACATAACCTTTGAAATATTCATTTTATTCAAAAATTTATATTGTATTTATGAAACCAGAGTGCTAAAGATGCTCGAAGAGTGAGCATGCAAAAAATGAGCTGACGGTGGCTTATTTGTTTGATAGCAAAGTCATAGGCATCATTTTGAGTGTTGCTAGCCGCAAGGCTTCACAATTATAAATAACCATTAAAGCTCTAAATTAATATAATTCCAGCCCTATCTAAAGGAAACTATCCTTTAAACTATATAAAATAGACCCTAAGATGGTTATACAAGACATACTCATACTATCAGCTTATAATGTACACTTTATGCAATATACTCTTGATGAACTCGTGTACTATCAATTTAGATAAGTACTGGTAGAACGTAATAGCCTCCAGACGTCTCAAAATCTCTGCTCTTAAAAAGAATAGTTTTTTTTTCTATATACACTCATAAAAAGTTTTTAACAGAGATAGTTACACTACATGCACATCAAATCTTTCCTCAGACACCTCTTACAGTTAACCTCTTTCAGATCTCCCTTTTTTTTTTTTGCCCACAATAACCATGCTTAGTTAACAAAATACAATTACCCGGAATAAATATATAAAATTCAAAAAAAGTTGTTGGAAAACAAATATATAGAAAATCACTATGTTGGTTTTGTTGGATAGAAAACTACTGTGATTAGTTTTTTATTAAGAAAGCTACGGTGATCAGTTCAGATAAGAGGCCGATGATATGGAATCTTCACTGAACCGATGCATGTATAGGGATGATAAAACGATTTGGCCTACAGATTTTTTTTATAAACTAAATCAGTCTTTATTAAATTTTAGTTTAATAAATCAGCCATCTTTATTTTTAGGGCCTGTTTGGCTCCTCGGAATTGGGCCGAATTGAATCCAATTCCAGGTATTGGCCTGTTTGGATACGCAAGGAATTCATTTGATGATTTCAGCCCATTTTCAACAGTAGAATTGGAGAATTGCTCTCCATTCTGACCCAACCCGACGGAAACCCTCAGAATCGGCCTGCCCCGAGCATCGACTCCCCCTCGCACAGCACTCGCAGCCCCCATCGCCTCCACGCCGCTGCCACCACCCTTCCTCTCCTCCTCCTACACGAGCTTCTTCTAGAACTACCACCGTTACCACCGCCGCTACTACTACCACCCGGCGACGCAGCCGGCGCGGGCGCCTGCTCCTCCTCCTGCCGGCGCCGCCTACTTCCTCCAGTTCTTTCCCACGCCACCGGCCGTGCTGATGGTGCCGTATGCCCCGCCCTCGCCACCGCTGCGGGAAGCACTGCCTCTCCTCTCGCTGGCCCCCGCCTTGCGCGAAGAGGAGCCGAGCAAAAGTCGAACCGAGGCGGATTCCGCGGAAGACGACGAGGAGGAGGAGGACGCAGGGCCGGCGAGCATCAGTAGCCACGGCCAGCAGCGCGTGGGTGGGCTCATCGCCAACCTGAACGCCAAGGCGCCAGGCGACCCGATGGACGTGGAGTCCGGCGCCGGCTTCGGCGCGGGAGATGTGACTGTAGTGCTGCGCATCGGCTTGCCGACAACCAGCGCCGGCCGGGCCGACCTCATCTCTGCGCTCTCGTCTCGGCAGCAGGCTGATGGAGAGCGGCGGTGGTGCGGAGGAGGATTTTTGCAGTTGATTTTAGCAACGTGTTGTTTTTCTTTGATTTTAGTTTTGGCCAGTACAAACGTAGCTGATTTTAGTTTTGGTTCAGATCAGGCTGTTACAAACATAGCACTAGGCAAGTGAGTAGAGCAAACAATGAATTCTTGATGCAATTACCCAAACAGGATCTTGAATTTCATTCCAAGAACTGAATTCTGAATGGAGCCAAACAAAAATAATGGAAATAAATCCATTTCCAGCTGATTCAATTCCAAATAAATTAATTCTTAGAATCTGATTCCTAGAAACCATTTCAATTCAACAGGCCCTTAGTTCATTCGCTCGATCGTGACGAGACGGCCAATACCAGTCTCGAGCCGCCACTTTGGGTTCTAGATTTTTTTCCTTGTGCCTCACGGATTGCTCAGCTTTTACCGGCGGAGGTAGCTATCATCGTACTGCGTGAGTGGCGGGTGGCTCTAATCAAAATGTTATTAGACTTTGACAATTTGACACTTGATTTGCATATCATCTAACTAGGTGATCCTATATTTCATATATACAGTTACGTCAAATTGTCAAAGTTCAACGAACCGAGTTCTCAATTGTCGGAAAGAAAAAAAAAGGGCCTAGAGGCCTATCTGAGAGTCAAAGGGTTTAATCCGAGTTCTCCTATGAGAGCCTTGGTACTATGACTGGATTCATCTGTCCCATAGCATCTTAATGTAATATGCTAAGCTAATATGATCTCTTGCGCTTTTTCCATTGGATTCTGTTTTCTCCGGCGAAAAAGAGCAATCTAGCTGAGGTAGAAGTGATGCTTTCCTTTTTGGTAGGGACAATTTTAGATTCATATAGTTCTTGAGTTGATATTTTTTAAATTAATATATTTGTATGATAAACATACCCAAAAAAATACTCGAACAAGGAGAAAACTAGAGTCATACATCCTGAGTCTATCATCTACTCTCGATTTATAAGTCGTTTTAAAACTAGACACGAGAATTAAAAAGAGTGGAAAAAGTAAGATGAGTTGAAAACGAGAAGAAAAGAGATAGAGATAAATAAATATTAAGAGAAGAGAAAGTGTATTGGGAAGTGAGAATGACTTATAATTTGAAAAAATTATTAAATCTAGAATGGCTTATAATTTAAAACAGAGAAAGTAACATGCATCATATGTAAAACATGACAGAAAGTGTGGGATGGGAATATACTCAGGATTAAATTTCTGCT
>BCLF01000039.1:2470530-2489080 GCA_001602275.1 Zoysia japonica
TATTTTTTTAATTTAATATTTTTTCTTAGACTGTAGTATTAGCATAGGCATCGGTGTTATATGGATAAATTTCGAGTGATTTCGGTGTTTACATCATTTACACGGAACATGAAGAGTGTGGTAGCCTCTTATCCTAAATTTCAGAGATGGTATATCATACTTCAAACCTCAGCTTCCCACAAAATGACAGTTGTATCTATAAGTTACTAAAAAACACGAGGTTAGTTTTTGTTGGAGAAATAAAGACAAGTAAATAAAGATAGATTTCTTATTGTGCAATTCAATAAATTTGTTATTAGGAGCAAATATGTATTTTTCTATAACATTTATCACCATTTTTCTTTGAAATTTGACGGCCATGGCCAGTAAGTCAAAAATGTTCTATTAAATGATGGCTAATATAAACTTAAATTTATTTTAAGTGGCTAATAAAAAACCATAATAGTATTTTATTTGCTGGTGCATAAGACTAGATTTTCTCTAAGATAGAGTTTGACTCATTGGAAATGAGCATAAGATTAGATTAGAGAAATTATTCGAGAAAATCTGAATCGTCCGTTCATCTATTCTATTCGGAGTACATTTTATTTATTTTATTTATTATCTAATATTAAACCCTATCTTTATTTCTTGTTACCCAAACACCGCCTTAAAAATAAAAATAAATGATTCGTCTTTTGCTGAATGGAAGCTCACAAGGAACGTGGCATCCATGTTGCCCTCCCGCCATCTTCGCGCCGCCGCCCGGCAGCGCAGCCACTGTCGCCCTGCGGCCGCCGGAGACGCCTGCTCATCCAAGCCCGAAGCGGAGGTGATCCGGCACAACAAGGCCATAACAGCGCACATGCGCGCGGGCCGCGTCCCGGAAGCCGAGCGCCTCTTTTCCGCGATGCCCCGCCGCTCCACCTCCACCTACAACGCCATGCTCGCCGGATACGCCGCCAACGGAAGCCATCCACTGGTTCTCACGTTCTTCCGATCCATACCGAGCCCTGACGCCTTCTCCTATAACACGCTCCTCCACGCGCTGGCCATCTCGTCCTCACTGGCAGACGCACGCGCCCTGTTCGAGGAAATGCCAGTGAAGGACTCCGTGTCGTACAACGTTATGATCTCATCTCATGCCAACCGTGGGCTTGTCTCACTCGCCCGGCACTACTTTGACCTCGCCCCAGAGAAGGACGCCGTCTCGTGGAATGGCATGCTTGCTGCATATGTCCGGAATGGACGGATCCGAGAAGCAAGGAGCCTATTTGATTCAAGGACAGAGTGGGATGCAATTTCTTGGAACGCTTTGATGGCTGGATATGTGCAATGGGGTCAGATGTCTGAAGCGCGGGAGATGTTTAATAGAATGCCACAGAGGGATGTTGTGTCCTGGAATACTATGGTTTCTGCTTATGCGAGGAGAGGTGACATTGCAGAGGCGAGAAGATTGTTTGATGCTGCTCCAGTTCGGGACGTGTTTACGTGGACAGCTGTTGTGTCTGGATATGCACAAAATGGGATCCTTGAAGAGGCCAGGAAGGTGTTTGATGCCATGCCAGAGAAGAATGTTGTATCCTGGAACGCCATGATTGCAGCATATATCCAGCAGCGAATGATGGAGGAGGCAAAGGAGTTGTTTGATGTGATGCCCTGCAGGGATGTGGCTTCATGGAACACAATGTTGACTGGTTACGCACAGGCAGGAATGCTAGAGGAGGCCAGGGCAATATTTGACATGATGCCACAGAAGGATGCGGTCTCATGGGCTGCAATGCTGGCTGCATACTCACAGGGTGGTTTCAGTGAGGAAACTCTGCAATTGTTCAAAGAGATGGGACGCTGTGGTGAATGGGTGAATAGGTCAGCATTTGCTTGTGTTTTGAGCACATGTGCCGACATTGCTGCTCTTGATTGTGGAATGCAACTACATGGTCGGTTGATTAAGGCTGGGTATGGCGTGGGCTGCTTTGTTGGGAATGCACTCTTAGCTATGTACTTTAAATGCGGGAATGTGGAGGATGCTCGCAATGTATTTGAAGAAATGGAGGAGAGGGATGTAATTTCATGGAATACTATGATTGCAGGCTATGCACGACATGGTTTTGGTGCAGAAGCACTTGAGATTTTTGACAAAATGAGGACCACATCTACAAAGCCAGATGATATTACTTTGGTAACATAACTCATCCTGGAAAGTTTTCTTTTTAAGTTTGTTAGTTCGATAACTTACAGTGGATGAAATTACTGTTGCTTAACAGAGCAGATGGTACTTTTTTTTTTGCACTTCAACTTAAATCCATAGATTCTCCTTGTTGTTATTTCTTAATAATTTATGTTTGTATCTGGTTGCATCCTTTCCTCTTATCTTTTAATAGAACATTTACTGAAGCAGCAGCTAGTAGGAAGTTGGCTAGGTGCAGTCCATGATAAAAAATGAGAAAACATATTCTCTTGCTCTTGTGATTGCTAAGTTTTGGTGCATTTGATTTTCAGGTTGGAGTACTTGCAGCATGTAGTCATTCCGGCTTGGTCGAGAAAGGCATTTCATACTTTTATTCAATGCATTGCAATTTTGGTGTGACAGCAAAACCAGAACACTACACCTGTATGATAGATCTCCTTGGACGAGCTGGAAGATTGGATGAAGCACTTAATCTTATGAAATACATGCCGTTTGAGCCTGATTCCACCATGTGGGGTGCCTTACTTGGTGCTAGTAGGATCCACCACAACACTGAGCTAGGCAGGAGTGCAGCTGAAAAAGTATTTGAGTTGGAACCTGAGAATGCTGGCATGTATGTCTTGCTTTCGAATATATATGCATCCTATGGCAAATGGCGTGATGTGGACAAGATGAGGCTTATGATGCATGAGCGTGGTGTGAAAAAGGTTCCTGGATTCAGTTGGATTGAAGTACAGAAGAAAATCCACTCTTTTTCAGTGGGAGATTGTGTGCATCCTGAGAAAGAAAGCATATATGCATTCCTGGAAGACCTTGATATCAGGATGAAAAAGGTTGGCTATGTATCAGCTACAGATATGGTTTTGCATGATGTGGAGGAGGAAGAGAAGGAGAACATGCTCAAGTATCATAGCGAGAAGCTTGCTGTTGCTTACGGTATTCTAAAAATTCCTCGTGGTAGGCCCATCCGGGTGATAAAAAACCTGAGGGTGTGTGGAGACTGTCACACTGCTTTCAAGTATATATCTGCAATTGAGGGAAGGCTGATCATATTGCGTGATTCTAACCGTTTTCACCATTTTAGAGATGGTTCATGTTCATGTGGTGATTACTGGTGATGTTGGCTAGATGTTTTGTGCGAAGAAGTCCTCGAGGGACTCCGGTTCACCATTATGCCATGCAGGCTACAGCAAAAAGATAGTAGGCATCCTTGTGTCCGGATCTAGCTATGATAACGACAAGGTTTGCTGCTCTACTATTGACTAGAGTGTTCTTGGTTGTTTTTCGTTGTTTCAAGCTTTCAACCCATTTGTTCTTCCAGAGTAGAGAAACAAAACATACATAGAGATCCTACAGCGTGCACGTTGCAGACTCGATGATGAAGCATTACTTAATCCCTCTGCAACAAGATGGAAAAGTCTCGGACACAAGTATGCTAATCCCTTATAACTCCTGAATACTTAAGTACTGAAAAACAACATCAAAGTAGCTTCAACTTTTGCCCATTGAAGAACTAAATTTTTTTGAAACTAACTGTTTTCTTGATACCAGGTTTGGAATTGGAAATGCCTGTTGTTGCCTAACCAAGGAAGAGAATGCAATTGCTGAGATAGTTTGGCATGGCATATCCATCAGAATAACAGTATGGAAACATGTAAATATTCTTCATTGGCTCAGGTATACTCTGCAAGCTCAATCAACAATCAAGTACTGCTATGCAGTTTCAAGAGTATGCATGATCTGAATTTGGATTCATGTATGCATCTGATCTTATTAAAAGCTATGAGCGAATAACTGTTCAGTCTATTGGGTGGATATTCAGAATCTGCAAATAGTTCTGTGATGTATGTTGTTGTCATCAACAAGGCCCTTGACATCGGCAATGACCCTGCTGCTCCACCAAGAGGACATACCATCAATTTTAGTGGCAAGGATGATGTCTCAGCTGTGAATGAGTCAGGATGTTGCTCATCCTAGATTCCATATTACCATCAAAATTGGCAACTCCCTGATGTTTCCTGACCAGGTCAGTTATGAGATTATCTTTGTACCCCAAGAAATTCATTTACTGGTCAAGGATATCTAGTAATTTAATCGAGACTACTCCCACAGCTCATGTGGCATACCCTGGTAAAGTGCTGTAGCCGGAGTTGTCTCAACTTTTCTTGCGGTAATTAACGGTGATGATATGTCTTATTACCAAAGGGATATGTTCCTCTCAGTAAATGTCCATCTGTCACTGCAGTAAGAGGTATTTTAGAGGTTTATATTGTATAATTGATAATTCTCTCAGATGTATAAAATTTGGATTTAAGGTTATTTACATTCACTGTTCATGATGTTTAAGCCAGTTTCTACTTTTTTTGTTATCTACCTTTTATATCAATGAAATCTGCACAACTGTTAGTGGAGACTAGGCAGTATCTGTACTGATCTGCGTGTGCAAAGGAAAGGGGTTTGAGTCAGCTGGAACAGTCGGTTCTTCAAGCTAACTGCAGAAACCCTTAGCAACACAAAATTCGCAAAACTTCCATATGTTAACTGATTTGCTTGCTTTCAGGTTTCCTCTTTCCTTTGTCAGTTTCCCTTTTCAAATCCAATTTTTGTCAGTTGCAGTAGCGTTACATGATATATTTTAATTTTTGAACTCAAATGACGTTTCAGTTACTGAAATAGTTTCAGGAATGTGATGTGTTGAAGTTGCTGCAGGCTGCCATGTACTTATCGTGATGGCAATATCTGCATTATTCCTTGCGCTGCGTACTGCTGATGCGATTGCAATTTGTAACAATGTGTAACAATTGGTAAAACCTTACAAATGTTAGAACAAAACATCTTTGTTGAACTTGCGATGTCGGCCTCTTGCTTTCAAGCGTGAACTGGTGCCAATACGGTGGGCATTGTCATGGACTTGCTGTCCAGCATGTGGAGTACGCCCACGTTAGGCACGGACCGTGGTGAGGTTGAGCGCCCAGAGTCCCGCCTCCTGAATATTCTTGATTCATGGGTTTCATTTGTTTACTTGCTTATTCAAAATCCAAGTGAAATCATTTAACAGGCTTTTGGTTTTTTAAAATATTGGGCAGGTCTCTTGAAAGATCTTTCTAAGGAGGATTTGATTTGTGGGCTGGAGAGCCTCCTGCAGACAATTTCAGCTGTTGACATGTTTCAGCAGAGACATCCAGCGAACTCACTGCGATTACAACTCCGTGGCCCAGAAGAAGATGAAGAGGAAGAACAAGTTCCTGAGGCGTCAAGTCAAGAAGAGAGCTGAAGCACCAAGAACTTTATCTGTCGTTCATTTCTGGTGGGGAAGCTGGTTTTCGGTGTGCTCCGAATGCCGTTGTAATAGGTGGCTATGCGGTAGTTGTTGTGTGTTTTGTGGCTTGCGGTCGTGACTTGTAAGCTTTTCTTATGTCTGGTTCTGATCGTCCACTCGGACCTGTTAGGGAGTGGTCGATGTGTTTTGTAAGACTCATTATTCCGTTATGATAAGTAATGGAATTGGGGTGCCCACTCGTCGAAAATTTTTGTTTACTTGCTTAGTTGCTTTAGGATATGATATTGTTAATCTTTCCCTTTGCGTTTCTTTGACTGCCCTGATAGCGGTTCAAGTATCATTTATGACTTAACATTATCAGATCAAAGAAACTCATATCTCAACCGGCATTTACTTTTGCAGGGAGCAGATATCATCTGTACAAGTCGTGGAGGAAAGGGCGATTGGCTCTAAAAGAAGAGACATAAGAAATGCTGCGATTGCAGTATATAATTAATGTTGTTAAAAATATAGGCATGTAAAGGTTCAGCATTTTGCGGTCATACCACATGTATCCATATATCTATCTATAAGTCGAACTGTGGCTTTGCTGCGGCCTATTACTAATCAGTGATTGAAAAGATAGACAGATATACCGCCATACTGAAATGCACAAGCTTCGAACGATTAATGTGCAATTTTTCCCTTGTTTTATCCAACCTATCGGTGGCAACCTGAAAGTCCAAGGTGGCTTACATACAGTTGAAAATGAAATCTGTCGTTCCAGGCATAAAAAAGGATGATGTAAACCTTCTATTTTTAAATTGTTGTCACCATTAACTTTGACCATTCATTTTATTTAAAAAATTAATTTAAATGTGTAAAATTATAAGTTGATTCAAATAACTTTAATGATAAACTAAATTATAATAAAAATATATTATATTCATCAAACTTTTTAGTCAAAGTTGATATTAAAAGTCAACAGCAACATCAATTTAATAACAAAGGGAGTAGATCAGACGGCTGAGATAAATAAAGCGACGTGGTGCAGATGATTGAAGAGATAAGCCAAACTTTGGGGGCAATTGTATTTTTACTCCTACTTTGAAGGTTTGTGATTTTACCTCTGATTTTCAAAAGTGAAGTGGAGTTTAGGTGGAAATGAGTTTAATGGGTTGGGTTGATATATGGGTTTAAGTTAGACCTATGAGTATAGGTTTTATTAAGGTCCTGCTTGGTAGAGCTGGCTCCTCTGAAAACGGCTCTGGTTTTGATTTTTTTAAAAAATAGGCTTTTATGGCTCTGGCATTGGCTCCTTATAAAAATGTTAGTAGGACAGCTTTTTTTGTGGGTTTTTTTATTTTGTAAGAGTAGTTAACAAAGAAAATACCACGTGAACGAAGAAGCCACATTTTCGTAGCTCCTGGCTTCACCCCTAGCTTCTTCGTAAAAAGAAGGAAAAGCGGCTCTTTCTAAAACTATTTGATATAATTTCAGTTGAAGCCGGTAAAAAAAACCCTACCAAACGGAGCTTAAGTATTGGGTTGAGTTAATTGGGTTCACGATAAAAACGGGTTGGAATGGGTCTTCAAATATGGGTTAAAATGGGTTGGAAACCCATGGTTAAGTTTGGAAATTTATCCATGCTGGTGAGGGATAGGAGCAGCGTACGTGAGGCATAGGAGCTCAGATGTTGCATAGGAGCTGAAGCTTCGTACGTGAAAATTTCGGTTTTATTAACTACGTACGTTGCATAGGGGTTTTATTAGCTACGTACGTGGCATCGGTTTAAAAAGTTTTAAAAAAAATTAAAATTTTTAAAAAATTGAAAATTCAAAAAACGATCAAATCGGTTGGTAAACCGGTAGAAAACCGGTCAAAATGATTTGGTTTCAAAATTCAAAACAAAAAAAAAATCGGTCTGTAAACTTGAAAAATCGAGTGACAAAATGGAAAAATCGAACGGTTTTCGTTTCAAACCTTTTTTTACATTTGTAGCGGCAATGTTAACCCTAGTCACACCACATATACCTGACCACCAAATGGACCAACTCGAGGACCGACCATTTCGGCCCGACATGATGACTAGTCAAGCCGAGCCGCCCCGAAGCACGACACAGTCATGCCTGATTCTATTGTAGGCTCGCTGGGTCAATCTGAGCACGGCCCATTTAAGGTGGCCCGACTAAGCATGACATCAAACCGTTTAGTCCAGCACGATCTAATAGCCCTTGAGATTTTTATTTAAAATTTAATGTTAAATCGGTATAATTTGGCCCATTTATGTTTAAAATTTATGTTTTTAAATATTATTTAATTAAATATATGTAATTTCTCAGAAAATATGATATTTATTTTTTTTCTTCGAGACAGCCCATTTTGATGGTTAGAATAATGGCAGGTGCCTTCCTATGTATGTGTGGACGCCTAATTCTGTTCTTAGCATCGAAAGAAAAAGAGAGGTGGTGATGATGATGTGAGTAGATAAATGGGTTTGATCCATAGGTTGAATCCAAGGGTGGGGTTGATTTGGTATGATTAAAGCAAAAGGTTTGGATTGGGTTGGGTGAATTATTTGATTTAGTGATTGTATTGGGTTGGAGGAAGGATAATATTTTCTTTGGTTTGGATTGGGTATGGGTTGGGTTTCAACTCATTAGCAGGCTTAGAGTTTATCTTTACTCTGTTAAAACAACTTAATAGTGTTAAATATGATATTTACAAGAGAAACTACCCTTGATTTAACTTTTTTTTGGGAGATTATAATTTTAACTTATTTTGTATGAACATTGATAATATTTTGGCATAATATCCAATAGTGTTTTGTCAATATTTGGACTATTTTTGACATATTTGATAAATTTTAGTATAATTTACATAAATTTTCATGAATGTATTGAGTTATAGATGACAACAGAGGTTGGGAGGGAGGGATACAATGATCCTACTCTATTTGAATTTTTCTTATTTTCTTTAATTTTTTTAACTGAAGCTAACGGTATTAAAAGTAGGGATAAACGAATTGTTTATTTTCAAATAGTAGAGGCAAAATCACAAAATCTAAAAAATAAAGGTAAAATCACAATTGAGCTTTAAAATAGGGGTAAAAACACAATTGTGCTAGAATGGAGGGAGTTTTTTTTTTACTTTTTGAACTAGGAGCGGGAACAATGGTCTTTCATTTAAGGAGAAAGCAGAATTCAGGGGAGATGACTAATCTGTCCATTTTCCAAAATCAACGAAACAGAAAATGAACAAGTTAGACATTGCAATCTTCACAAGGGGAAAAAGTTAATACAAGTACAATTGATTAAAGAAATATGATTGAAGAGTTACCAAAATTATTTGATCATGGACATGCAAAAAAATAATTTGTTCATTTTATAGCACAATAAATTACAATAATTGGACTTGGCAGTTTGGCACAACACGCCCGCTGGCAGTTTAGCCATTGTCCGAGCTGGACGCGATCACGTTCCGCGTTCTCCCGCCCGGCCGCCCGGCTCGGCCGGTCACCCCCCATCGCGTGCCAGCAGCAACCCAGCGCGCGCCACTCCTGGCCATGGCGTCCGGCGTGACCCATCAACAACCTTCATTGGAGACGCGGTCACCTCCGTCGCTTTCCAGCTCTGCACCTCGCGTTGCCACGTTCCCTTCAGTTGCGCGTGCACCGGCCAAACGCAAGACCAGTGTGCGCGTTGTTGCCGTCGTCACCGTACCGCGCCGGCGGCGAGCAAGACGACAGCACCTGTCGCACGAGCGGCATGGTTTCGGTCCTTTCGTAACGGAACGGTAAGGCGCCATGGTTGTTCTGCCCTGGCGCGAGGCGATCGCCTCATCGGGACCATGCGCGCACGATCCCCAGTCCCCAGAGCACGCTACGAGTGCGACACCTGTGGCGGTTTTCACAGGGCCGCGGCCTCGGCCGCCTCGGTTTCCGCGCGCTGCCGCCGCGCCTCGCCACTGCTGCCGTTTTCCGTGGCCCCTGGACGCGGCGCCGGTGGAAAAGTGAGACCGAACGGGCGGGAGTCCACGGCCCGGTGCATGGGCGATAACCGCACGGCAGAGAGGCCTCCGCGCCATGCTTCCCGCATTTCTCAAAACTGATCGTTTGCGTGGGAACCGGCGGATCCCTGGCGCTGCTTCGGCCACACAGGGATCGCTACCAGAAAAATGCTCCTGTACCAATTCAACATTAGAAATGACTGATTCTTGAAAAATATATTAAAAAAACATGAATGACTGATCCCCTTAGATTTTCTCAATTCTCTATCAAAACCTGATCATTGCCTCCGCACTTGATATTCCATTGAATTGATATTAATTGAAAGATGTACATACAAAAAGAATATTCCATTGAATTGATATTAATTTTCTCGCTTATCTGAAGCGATCCTTGACTACTTGATTTTTTTATTTTTTTTCTTTTATTTCAGTGTGGATCCATCCTACTGTTAATAAACATACATCTAAACAATTATCAACTGTTGTTAACTCTACTTTATCATTACTAATATCACTCTATAGGCATGTTTTCCTTCTGATAAATGAAAACATTCACCTTAAGAGTTTAGAGTTTTGTTAATAAAGCAGTGGCAATAATTCATATCATTACTCTTAAAAATCATATCTTTAACAATCAATTACTACTGCACTCCTATTTTTTCATCTTAGCTACTCCTAACAAATGAGCCATGCACCCGGTGGACAATCTTTGGTGTTCCTAGCAAAATCCTCTCAGTTTCGCTGTGCTCTTCTCCCCAAGCAACAACCATGGAGCCCTTCTTAAACCCCCGCTCACTCTCTAGTCTCCACTCTCCACCAGGCCCCCATCACCGCCCCATGGCCGCCCTCCGCCTCCTCGCGCTGCTCTTGCTCCAACTCCACGCCATTGTGGCGGGTTCCTCCGACGGCGAGCTCCTCCTCGCCGCCAAGTCCGCGCTCTCCGACCCCACCGGCGCGCTTGACGGCTGGCAACCAGGCTCCAGCGAAGGTTCCCTGTGTCGCTGGCAGTACGTGTCTTGCTCCAAGAATGCCGCCGGCGCCGTCGTCGGGCTTGACCTCTCCAGGCTCTCTCTCGCCGGCCGGTTCCCTGCCGCGTTCTGCTCGTTGCGGTCCCTGGAACGCCTCGATCTCACCTTGAATGAGCTCGTGGGTCCGCTGCCCGCCTGCCTCGCCGCACTTCCGGCGCTCACGCACCTCAGCCTCGCCGGTAACAACTTCTCCGGCGAGGTCCCGCCGGCGTGGGGAGCGGGGTTCCGGTCGCTCGTCGTCCTCAACCTGCTCAAGAACCTGATCTCCGGCGAGTTTCCAGCGTTCGTGGCCAACCTCACGTCGCTCCAAGAGCTCCAGCTCGCCTACAACCCGTTCTCGCCGTCGCCATTGCCGGAGAAGCTCGGCGACCTCGCCGACCTCCGCGTGTTGTTCGTCGCCAACTGCTCCCTTATCGGTAATATCCCTTCTTCCATTGGGCTGCTGAGGAATCTCGTTAATCTGGACCTCTCGTCGAACAATCTCACCGGCGAGATACCAAGAGGCATTGGGAATTTGGCTTCTCTGGAGCAGATTGAGCTCTACTCCAACCAGCTCTCAGGAAAAATTCCGGTGGGGCTGGGTGCCTGCAAGAAGCTCCGTATGCTGGACATGTCCATGAACCAGCTCACCGGGAAGATACCGGAGGACCTGTTCAGGGCGCCGAGCCTCTTGAGCGTGCACATATATCAGAACAATCTGACCGGGCGCTTGCCAGTGACGCTGGGGATGGCGCCAAGTTTGTCTGACCTTAGGATTTTCAGTAACCAGCTTGAAGGGCCGTTGCCACCGGAGTTTGGGAAGAATTGCCCTCTGGTGTTCCTGGACGTGTCGGACAACCGGCTGTCAGGTCCCATTCCAGCGACGTTGTGCACTTCGGGGAAGCTGACGCAGGTTATGCTGTTGGACAATGAGTTTGAGGGTGCCATTCCGGTGGAATTGGGGCAATGTCGGACGCTGAAAAGGGTCCGTCTGCAGAGCAATAGATTGTCCGGCCCTGTGCCATCGGAATTATGGGGACTGCCGAGTGTCATTCTGCTTGAGCTTCATGACAATGAGCTATCAGGGACTATTGATCCTGCCATTGCTGGTGCCAAGAACTTATCAAAGTTGCTCATACAGGATAACAGGTTCTCTGGTGTTTTGCCAGAAGAGTTGGGGAGATTACCCAATCTGCGAGAGTTTGTGGCTTCGAACAGTGGCTTCTCCGGGCCGCTGCCCCCGTCACTTGCTGAGGCTTCTCTACTTTACAAGCTTGATGTGAGCAACAACTCTCTTTCTGGTAGGATCCCGCCTGAACTTGGTAAGTTAAAGAGACTGACACAGCTGGACCTTTCAAATAATCACCTGAGTGGGAGTATCCCTCCAGAGCTTGTAAGTTCTGGGGAGATAAATTCACTTGATTTGTCAAACAATGAGCTTTCTGGTACACTGCCTTTGCAGCTGGAAAATCTTAGGCTGAGTCATTTCAATGTATCTTTTAACAAGCTTTGGGGGCCTATACCTGGTTACTTCAACAACTTCCAGTTCCAAGATAGCTTCTTGGGTAACCCTGGCCTCTACCATGGGTTCTATCAGAGCAGTGTCAATTCCAGTAGCAACCGGCATACCCTTGTCAAGTCAGTTGCCGCCATTCTTATTGCCTCAGTGATCATACTACTCATCAGTGTTGCGTGGTTTGGTTATAAGTGTAGAACCCACCAGGGTATTGCTGCCGAATTGAGTGATGGAAAGTCTAGCTGGGCACTCACATCCTTCCACAAGGTGGATTTCAGTGAGAGCGACATAGTGAACAGCCTCCACGAGAACAATGTGATTGGTCAGGGTGCAACAGGTAAGGTGTACAAGGCTGTTGTTGGGCCTCACGGCGAGGCAATGGCTGTTAAGAAGCTCTGGGCGAGCAGTGACACAAGCTTAAGGAATGACTGCTTTGAGGTGGAAGTTGAGACGCTGAGTAGGGTACGGCACAAGAACATTGTTAAGCTTGCTTGCTGTATCACAAACAGATTCTGTAGGTTGCTCGTCTATGAATACCTGCCGAATGGCAGCCTGGGGGATTTTCTCCACAGTGCAAAAAGCAGCATCTTGGTCTGGCCGATGCGGTATAAGATTGCTTGTGATGCAGCTGAAGGACTCAGCTACTTGCATCATGACTGTGTACCCCCAATCATCCACCGAGATGTCAAGTCAAACAACATTTTGCTCGATGCGGATTATGGTGCTAAGGTTGCAGATTTTGGTGTGGCGAAGACAATTGGGAATGAGCCTGCCACTATGTCGGTCATTGCTGGCTCTTACGGATACATCGCTCCTGGTGAGTTACTGATGCCTTATTTATTTCTGTAATTCTGACATAAGGTTTCTGAGATGGATTGTAAAAAACACATTTGGTGTTTGGTTACTGCAGCTGATTGATCTTTTGTGCATTGCAGAGTACGCTTACACTCTCCGTGTCACTGAGAAGAGTGACATATACAGCTTTGGCGTCATGATTCTGGAGCTTGTAACCGGTAAGAAGCCGATGGCACCGGAGATCAACGAGATGGACCTTGTGACATGGGTTTCTGCTACTATTGAGCAGAATGGACCAGAGTCCGTGCTCGATCACACCCTCGCTGGGCAGTTTAAGGATGAGATGTGCAAGGTTGTGAAGATTGGGCTGCTCTGCGTCTCAAAGCTTCCAAACCACCGCCCACCGATGAGGGTTGTGGTGAAGATGCTGCAGGAGGCCAAGGGTGCAAGCCAACCGAAGGTGGCATTGCCTGCCATCTGAACTGAGGCAAACCAATCTGAAGAATACTCTGCAATAAATAAGTAGCACTGTATCCTTGGATGAAGTACTCAAAACCAATTGGAATTATTTCTGATCCATAGAAATGCACTGCTGATAGCAGCTGGTATAATTCTGAAACATTTGTAGTTCAGTGATTTTGCGAATGTTCTGAGTGTAATACCCTTTTGCTCTGAATGAAAAGTGCCGGTTGCTGTCATGATATCTGTGACAAAAGATTTTGATGTTCATGAGTTACTAATGCCATTGTAGGGGGCTACTTCCATCTTTTGTGCCTATTTCTGATCGTGAAAGGTGTATTGTGCTTCTATGAGATACTATGGAGCATCTTTTGGAGTTGCTGCAGTGCTCAGTGAAGTACAATTTCCATGAATTCTAGAACATCAATACTACCTGTTAGGGCGCATTAGCTTCAAGCTTCTTTCTGTCATGATGCCCCATGCCCCCATCACAACCATGCCACAGCAGCTCAAGTACTAACAAATGATTTGTTTCGACCGCCATCGCTGACTGCATACTACTTTTCTTTTTCTTTTTCTTTTTCGATTTCTGACTCGAAGTGATTCCTCCAAATAAGCAATATGTTCAAAGAACCCCCTGTGACAGAGGATTTCTACACCCCCTTGGTCCCTTTGATCTTTCATGAATGGCTTTTGTTTGGCCCCTTCCTTTTAGTTCTGCTATTGCTAGACGACACTGCACTCCAAATTATTCTAACTTCATGGGTGCTGCGGTACAATCAGGAGAAGCTGAAGCTGCACATAACCACAGATTTCTCCTCTCCTTTTGCAGCTCATACAAATCATTGGATTGTGCCAGAGACTGCAGAACTGTGGAACCACAGCACTCGAACCTGGAGACATGGAAAGAATACACTTGTGCTTCAGTTGTTCCTTGCTAAATCTAGTTTCTGGAAGGAAAAACTGAAGTAATAGAGGAAAACCTGAAAAAGAAAAACATTAAAACCCAACTGACTAGTTCATTTTTGACCTTTTGAGGAGGCCCACTGCTACAAATGTGAACACACAAAGTCGTCCCGGTGAAGGCAAATTGAATAGACAGTCATGAACTCATGAGGCGTATGTTTTTCTTTGCATGTATGTGAGAGTTTCTGATTTTTTTTAAAAAAAGTTTCTGAACCTAGTTGGGCAACAACTCAACACAGAACAGGTTGGTCTGATGTCGACCAAAAATCCCAACAGATTATTAGTATCAGGTTCAAAAGTTAACAACAGCTAGCTGCTATAATTCGACACTTAAATTCGTGATGCATCCAGTCTTTGCTCTCTACAATGATTCCACTGGGATTTTTTTTTGTTTCATCTGTGTATAGGCATTTCCAGTCAAATAGCAGGGTTTACGCGGCAACCATTTGAAGGCTCGGAGCAAATGTTGGCGAATCATCAACGGGCCGTGGTTTGATGTGGCCATTAGCCCGCGCACCTGTGGCCTGTGATCGATCAAGCTGATCGCTGGACTCTGTATTTATCCTCTGAATCGTACGGTTGGGCTTTGTCTGTTCTAAACTACGTATGAAACGTTTCAGATTCAGGGGCAAGTAAATTATTATCCAAAACATAATAAGCGCTACACTGTCCATCCTTCTGTCAAAATGAGAACTAACAACAAAGAATAGAAAAAACTTGACGACGACATTCGTCGGATCGTCTGGGTGGTGTAGTTGGTTATCACGTTAGTCTCACACACTAAAGGTCCCCAGTTCGAACCTGGGCTCAGACATATTCTTTTTTTGTTTCTTCAACATCTCCTTTTCTTTTTTATTTATTGTTAATTTTCCATTTTGCTGAGAGATCCTCCTTATTGTACACAAGTACTCTCTCTAGTTTTAAATTATTGACACAGTTGATTTTTAACATCAACTTTAGCTATTCGTTTTATTCAAAAAATTTGTTTCAATGTGTAAAATTATTAGTCGTGATTTAAATTTCACTAATGATAAATCAAATAATAACAAAATTTTACATATTTGAATAAATTTTTTTAATAAGACAAATGATAAAAATTAAAGTTAGAAGTTTACGGTGTCAATAATTTAAAACCGAAAGGAGCAGTATTCATGTGTTTTGTAAGGTGAGTCAGGAGTCAACAACATACGCAGAAGATTTTCTTGCTGTTGGATGGTGTAATCCAGCGGTCCTAATTTTTCTTCCTCCTCGTCTTCTTCAACCATGGAGGAGCTCGCACTCTCTTCCCCGCTCGCGGCATCCTCTAATCCCGAGTGTCTCCTGTGAGCCTCGAAACCCCCAACAGCAGCTTGGGTGGCTAGTGGCTAGCGCAGCCGGCGTGCGAGCGGCGCGCCCGCGTTCGATTCTCGGAATCGCAATCCGGGTGTTTTATTTTTCTAGATTTATTTCTGTGATTTTTCGCCTTCACACGAATGTTTCAGATAGAAATATGACGTCTTTGTCACGCACAAAGTTGACTTTGTGTACCTTTCAGTCATGTGCTTCGTGTTTAATAGAATAGGTTGTAGGTTTAGCTTATGTATTAAAGTGAATGCGTGCATGCGGTGTGAGTTAATATGTAAGTTCGGATACTATCGCTTATAATCAAAGTTTGAGGACTGAAGTCCTTACCCCCATCAGAGATTTGGTAGGAGCTGGCAATGGAGCTAATCGAAGACGTGGCCGGAGTTGGAGGAGTCCTGGCCCCTAACAAAAAATAATGAGTTATTTTGCTCAATGCCATTGCAAAAGTGCTGAAGTTGTAAAAAACTGAGTTGAGAAATACCATCCCAAGTTATTGTTAGTTGCACAGTGCTGTAGCCGTTACCTTTTCTGTCAATGCAAACGGAAAGTGCTCCTCTGGAAAGATTTTTTTTGTCAAAAATGACTAACTCGCCCCCTGTAGACACTCTTCCTACGTATCTGAACTCAAAATATAGATCAAGAGGAAGAAACTATACTAACAGAACACATAGCGATTAAAATCATGGGCGGCCTTTTTTCCAACAATAGTTGCAGTGTTGCACCTTTCGTAGCAATCAGCTGGATGCCGAGCTCTCTATCTTTGCCGATGTCCATGTGTGATGTGTCGCGCCCTGACTGATCGATCCTATGAGGCGAACACTTTATATTGTACTAGCAGTCTCTCAGACTGATGTGAGATATCGATGCCGTACTTTGCAGGGATCTCGAAGGAGGAAACTGGTGGAAACTGACAAGACCCAGTTGTCCGGAATTTGAAAGATGGCTTAGCGAACTGGATGATAAGAAGAAACCAGCAAATGGAATATTTACGAAGAGAAATCAAAGGGTAAATGCATCTTTCCGCAGCCTCTTTATGCTATCTAGATGGAAACAGTCACAGAATGGCTTTGGGCAATTCAAAGATACATTGCAATAGTATTTTTCAACTCAAGTTCTTTGCGATTGTATTTTACAACTCCACTATCTTTGCAATGGGCATTGAGTAAAATAACTCAAAAATAATCGTGCGTAATTTCCTGTTTCAGTTAGAACTAAAAGTAAATATCTTTGCGAAAAGGAAAAGAATGCAAAACACCAAAGCCGCCGGGATGGGCAACCGAGGAGAAAAATCTGATGTGCGAGGACCACGTTGCGAGAGCGAGACACCAGTACACCACGCGGCGTCGCGAGGCCACGCGCGACCCGTTCGTCGGCGCGGCAGGGGGTTGGGCAGGCAGCCTCCTCATGCAGCACCGCTCGACCGTTCGGGGCACGGACACACGACGACGACGACGACGACGCTCCTCGTCCCCGCGCTGGCACCTGCCTCTCGAAGTCGCCAACAGCTGGATCGCCGGGGGAGACACCTGGAGCAACACCCGCCGATCGAGCAGGAGCGGCAACCGAACCGGGCCAGACCAGGAGGTTCCTTGCGCTGTCTCTCCTCACCCTGTTCCAGCCACCAATCTTTCTCTCCAATCTACCACCTGTCGTCGGTTGGGCGCCGAGCCCGTCCCGATCGATCAACCGGCTACCACCAGCTGCTTGCCGCGAACGAACCGATGCCCTGTGCCTGCGCAGGACACACGCAGGTTCTTGGAGCGCACAGCTTCGCGAGGCCTTTCTTCTAGTGCCCGTCGTGTCACTTGGGCTCTCTCCGGGGAAAAGGAGCGCGACGAGATCGGGCAAAATCGCCGAGCCGTTCGTACGTGTCCGCTGCCGTGGGGAGAATCCCGATCGCTATCGCTCGCCGGCCGGCCGGCCGGAGAACGAACAACCAGCTGGGCGCAGCCTGCTGGGAGCTGTTTCGTGCTCGTATCGGCTTCTTCCACGTGGAAGGGCCGCCGAGAAATATCTGATGAGTCGCGTGGTTGCCAGCTTCTTCCCACACGCGACGCAACAGGAGTCTTGTTGGGGTTGAAGAGTCTGTGCGCTTGTAGCAGCCGTAGGAGAGTGTAGTCGTAGTAGCAATCGGAAGCTTGATCGGGGTATCGACCGAATCCAGCATCGTGCGGACGATGTGTTTTGCACCCAAGTACCCAACTCGAGTCGTTTCATCACTCAACACGGCAGCCAATGGAACAGAGGATTCGGTCTCGTATCTGAGCTAGGAGTAGTACTAGTCAAGACTCAGAAGAGTCTGTCCATTGATCTCGCCTTTTAAATCTTTTAGACAGTTCACAAGATTTTGCTTAAATTTCCTTTCATTCCAATGGTACCCAGATTTCAAATCCCGAGTTACAACAGTTTGATTGCTCTACATCCCACCCATAATAATTAGTGCTAATCTAAGCTATCTGCTCCGCTGAAACTCTGTTGATTCAGGGAGAAATAGAATTTTTTTTCAATAAAAACCATTCATTAGGTTCTGATTCTCCTCAATCACCGCTAGTCAATCCCTACCGCCATCCAATTGATTCCTTTGTTCACCACCTTCTACTGCTTCCTTGGCCGGAGATCGACGACGACAACGGATACGTTGTCGGCGCTGCGGCGGGCGAGGGCCAGCTTGGTGAGCAAGGTGGCGGCCTCGGCGCACCACTTGTCCCTGCCCCTGCGGAGGCAGGCGCGCGCCACCTCGCACGCGGCCTCGTTGCTGACGACGTCCCAGAGGCCGTCGCTGGCGATGATGAGGCACTCGTCGTCGTCGGAGCGGTCAGTGACGGTCACCTCGGGCACGGCGGACACGTAGGGCTTGAGGTACCCGTCCCCGATGGCGCGCGACATGGCCAGCACGCCGAGCACGCGCGCGCCCTCCCAGAAGATGACGCGGCCGCCCGCGGCCTCGATCCGCGCCAGCTCGTCGGGGCGGTCGGGCTTGTGGTCGGACGTGAGCGCGACGGCCGCGCCGCCCGCGCGGCACAGCA
>BCLF01000039.1:2489482-2511863 GCA_001602275.1 Zoysia japonica
CGCCCGCGGCGGCCGACACCTCCGCGTCCATCCGCGCGAAGCTCCGCTCCATGGCGGCCGTCCAGCCCGCCTCGGACAGCTCGCGCGGGCCGTCGGGCGCGGAGGCCACTGCCGTCGTCAGCTCGTCGGCGAGCAGCTCGTGCATCCGGTCCCGGCACGCGTCGGCCACGTGGGAGCAGCCGTGGCCGTCGAACACGCCGTAGAAGTCGCAGCGCCCGTCGGCCGCTGCGTGAGGCGCGGCGAACGCCTCCCGCACGGACACGGCGTCCTCCATCTCCCTCCGCCGCCCGGGGACCGACGCCGCGCCGTGCTTGCGCGTTGTTGGGTGGTGGTCGCCCTCCACGCGCCTCTTCCTCGTGGCGACGGCCTCGGCCCCGACTCCGCCGACAGCCTTCCACCTCCCGGCCCCCCCCGCGCGGCGGCGCCTCTCGGCTCGTGCTCTGGCCCTGACCTCCGCCTCCGGCCCCCGGCCTCCACCCACCACCGCCGCCGTCGCCGCGGCCGACGAGTCACAGCACACCTGCGCCATCGACATCAACTTCGACCAAGCTTGCCTTCCTCCTCCGCCACTGCGAACTTCTTTGCTCCGAGAGAGAGAGAGAGAGAGAGTAAACGAGTCGCAAATGAATGAATTGAGAGGAGAGGGGTCCCCGGGCGCGACGCGGTTGTTTTTAAAGCAGCACGGCAGGGCGCGTGGCGCGCTGCGCGACCTTTGAGGTTTGACGCTGCCGCCGGGGTGGGCGCCACCACCCGCATCGGGGCCGTCCACGACGTCCACACGGCACCGGCTCGCGCGACACGTCGCCGCCGCACTCCGTGCCGGGCCCCGACACGTGACGCGCGTCCGATCCTCACCGAAATAAAATCGCGCACCACGTTCACGCCTAGTAATAAACCAACAAATCTATTCCAACTCGCCGTATCTTAATCAAATCCAGACCCGGCCGCCGAACCGAACCAACCCAACCCAACCGCTGATGGCGACGCGCCATTGGCCAGCTCCAAAAGCGGCGCTCGGCACGGGGGCGACGTGTGCCCCTCCGCTCGGCGGCAACGAGGACTTTTTTTATAAAAAAAAAACTTGGTCATCGTTTGTTAATTAATCAAAGAAATTCCCGTTGATTGATTGATCAACTCCGGAGAACAAAATGCCGCCTTGGTTTCGGTTGTTAGCTTTACTCGAAAAGGCGGTCGCGAGTAGGCGTGCCGGGCCGCCATTGGCCGAGGCCGCCACCTGTGCTCGCACGAGGACTCGTGTCCCGGTTTGACCCCGCGGTTGGCGGGACCGGTGGGTGTGGCCCGGGGGAGACACGACAGGCTGTCCCTGTTCCTGTTCGCGGGGGTTTGCTACCGGCGATTACCGAGTTAGCCAGCGCTCGATGCGTGTCGATGGAGCGATCAAACCGGGCAGGCCATGTGGAGTCACCTCTCACCACCTAGTCCGGATTTTTTCCCAGGCCCCGTTGTCCGGTGGGGTGCGGCTGTTGCTGGATATTTGCATCGTGTGGGCAGAATGTGGCCGAAATTTTTTTTTTTCAGAGGGCCCAATTCATAGAGAGTGCCGGAGAGACCACCGGATAACGGTGCCCCGAATTTTCGATTAACCACCCCTGCACCGCCGAGGAATCAATCAGCGAACGCTCGCTCGGCTTTCCTCGGCGCCGTGGTGTGCCGTGTCGGTCCTTCGACACGTCGCGGGAGGTCGCTGTCGTGGTGAAAAGGAAACCGCAAACCGGGGCGCGCTGCTCGGTGACCGTCTGTTTCTTTCGGGGTGATTGAGGTGGCACCTGCTGAGGGCTAAGCTCTCGATTCTTTTCGGGAGTTGGGTCAGCGGTGGTGCCGTGTCGTGTCGGGGCGAGGGATGGAGGGCTAACCGGATTTGGTACTAAGCCTGCTCACATGCTTCTTACATCTATCACCTTCGGATCCATGTATACAGATAAGATAAATTTTTTATATTTTAAAAAAATAAATCTCATTTATAAATCAACGTATCATTCACTATTCACAACTTAAATATATTACTTACTTTCTTTTTCACTCAACTTTTACGGAGATTTGAGGCGTGGCGCCACGCGGGGGATTCGGGGTCCACCGCCAGTGCCAAGAAAAATTGGTTGTTCGTGCGGTGGGCTCTGTGGGGACTGGGGAGACGGGGGACGAGGCCACCATCGCGGAGCTGGTGCTCTGTGGGAGCCGGACCAGCCGGTGGAAAGGAGGAAGAGCGGTGGGGTCGACGTGGACACGTGGCGTGGGCATCGGTTTGGTTCACAAAGTAAAATTATAAACATGCTATGGCCCAGCCCATGTAAAGAGCTCTTCCACAGACATAGGAACAGGGCCTGGGCCGAGGTCCGGCATCCTTAGGAGCGGTGTCAGAAGGTAGTAGGAGTAAATAAGAACTATGTTGATGGCGTGTCCACAATACGGCCATTCCTTCTTTTTACTACAGCTATCTGCAGTGTTGATGTTCGGAAATACTGATAGTTTTTTAGTAGTTGTTTGAACAGTTCATTACAAGACCTAGCCCGTTCAGGCCTTTTTTGGAACTCAATTTTTCGTTTTCTACATTTTTCCTATTAAATTGAACTTTCCTTTCTGTTAAATTCTTATGTTCTAAAAGGCTTTTTAGAATGTGAGAATTTTTTTCGTTTCTATATTTTTTCCTGTGAAATTTAATCGTGAAATATCTTATGACATTCATCCACTGACGGATTCTCTGAAAGTGGCCTTGCTCTTCATTAATTCTATCAAGTGCCTAACGATCTTTCCGGTATAAATTGGTATAGTCCCAACAATGGCGTTGCCCGCAAAGTTATCAACCATAGTTATGAAATACACTTCGCTAAATATAGAAAGAACGGTTGGACTCGTTAGAAACACTGTTGCGAAAGATTTTAATTCTTCCAGGGGTTCTGCGGCTTTCGTAGATGACTGCTGGGGGTAGTGATTATGATGCGAATCGTGAAGTTACTTTCTGGCAATGACCTGCTTCTTCTCTATGTGTAGATTGAACGTTGCCGAGTCTTCTATCGGTCCAGTTTTTTTTTTAAAACTTTTTCTACTAATTACAATGTAGTATCTGTTTATTATTGGTCTGATTGAGACTATAACCTGTTGTCGGTATCGCACATATGTCGATAATACTAATTCTTGTGTACTACTCCATATTAACGCTAGGGTTTTATATAATGTCATTTAAGCTCTGCTGTGGTAGCTGCAGAGAGTGGTCCGTAGCGCTCTTCGGTCACCTATAAAACAACAGAAAACGATCTCGCAGTCCAATATTTTTTCAAATGTCTAAAATTGTTATCTTGTTTTAAAATATATTCAATGCAAAGGAAATAACAATAAAATTTATGATTATTATTATATTTTTGAATAAGACAAATATTTAAAAGTAATATTAAAAGTTAACGGTGTTATATTTTAAAATGAATCTCATGGTTTTTAAGACCTTAACGACAAGCATAGAAAGCCAATGCAGTACTGCAAACGGAGGTGGTTTCAATTTGCCGAGAGGACGGAGTCACGTGATCTGAATGCGACGCTAGAACAACAGCTACCGTCACCGTCGATCTCTGTCCTCGTATATGATCTCACCGTCGATCGTACCAAACTTTGCTCGGCTCGGCACCTGCCTCCAAATCGAGGGGAGGGAACGGAGGGAATACTCTTCAGGCTTCAGCCTATTATCTGATTATAAACCACAGGGCACAGGAATCAAAGCGCGCAATCGACACGTGCTCTATTTCCTCCAACATTACCGGCGCGAAAAATAAAGAATGCCAATCTCAACGCCGCCGTCACAGTCCGGCGAACCGGCGGCGAAGCAGACGATCGTATTGGTGGCCCTATGGGGAGTCAGCCACTTCGCACCCATGGTCGAGGTCGGCAAACGCATGGTCGAGCTCAGCGGCCGCTCCCTCTCCGTCAACGTGCTCGTCGTTCCGTCACCGACGGGGAAGTGGGAGGCCGAGCTCTTCGAGCGCATACGCCTGGAGGAAGCCAGCGGGCTCTACGACATCCGCTTCCACCACCCCCTGGCCGTTGAACCACCCACCGACCACACCGGCATCGAGGAGTTCGTCTCCCGCTACGTGCAGCGCTACGCGCCCCACCTCAAGGAGATCGTCTGCGGGTTGGCACGCCCGGTTGCCGCCGTCGTCGTCGACATCTTCTGCACGACGCTGCTGGATGCGCCCAAGGAGCTTGGCGTGCCGACCTACGTTTTCCTGATCTCCAGCGCCGCGATGGCCGCTGTCTTGCTGCGCTCCCCGTCGCTCCACGAGGAGGTGCCCGCCGAGGTTGAGTTCGAGGACCTGGAGGGCGGGGTGAACGTGCCTGGGTTGCCGCCGGTGCCCGCGTCGAACCTCCCGTCGGGTCTGGACAACAGGAAGATCCTGACGTACAAGTGGTTCTTATACAATGGAAGGCGGTACCTCGAAACCAATGGCATCATTATCAACACCATTGCCGAGCTCGAGCCAAGCGTTCTTGCTGCCATTACCGACGGGAGATGCACGCGCTGAATCCCCACCCCGCCGGTGTACACGATCGGCCCGGTTGTGGCCATTGCCCCGCCCGCCGAGGGGAAGCACGAGGTTGTGCGGTGGCTCGACTCACAGCCAAAAACAGCCTCCGTGCTGTTCCTATGCTTCGGTGGCGGCGGGGGGTACTTCCGCAAGCCCCAGGTGCACGAGATAGCGCAGGGTCTGGAGCGCAGTGGGCACCGCTTCCTTTGGGTGTTGCGCGGGCAGCCGGAGCCCGGCACGAAGCTGCCCACGGACGCGAACCTCGCAGAGCTGCTTCCCGACGGCTTCCTCGAGAGGATCAAAGACAGAGGCCTGGTGTGGCCCACGAGGGCGCCGCAGAAGGAGATACTGGCCCACGCCGCTGTGGGGGGCTTCGTCACGCACTGCGGCTGGAGCTCCATCACCGAGAGCTTGTGGTTCGGCGTGCCGATGCTGCCGTGGCCGCACGCCGCCGAGCAACACTTCAACGCGTTCATGCTTGTGGCTGAGAGGGGCGTTGCCGTGGGGATGAAGGTGGACAAGAAGAGGAACAACTTCGTGGAGGCGGCCGAGCTGGAGAGAGCGGTCAAGGCGCTCATGGACCACGGCGAGGTGGCGAGGAAGATTAGGGAAAGATCCGTGGAGATGAAGGCCGCGTGCCGCAAGGCTGTCGAGGAGGGCGGATCGTCGGTAGTCTCACTGAAGAGGCTGTATGATGCGCTCATCCAAGGCGCGGTGGAAACTAAAAAGTGATGTCACGGCGCCTGTGCCTCCGAATTATCTGCTTGGGTCATGCCTCCATGGATCGGAGCTGGAGCTTGCTTTGGTTATCGTTTCTAATTAAACGTTTTGTTTGTAATTCATCAATAATAATGTATCTCACTGCATGATCTTTGCCGCTAATGCATAATCCATTGACTCGAAGCACCTTGGCGACGAGCTAAAAACTTGACCATGCCTAGAACTTACAAACACACACTCCCTATTTTTTAAATGGTCATTGTTAGAACGACAATTTTAATTTATTTTTAAATTATAATTCTTACCCCAATATTAATAATCTAAAAATAAAAAAGGAGTTAAGATGAAAATATCAGTTTGGTGAACTAAGGCACAAATAACTTTAAAACAATTGCTCTATACGTACATGTAGATCCATGACTATTGTTAAATGGGATCTATATACCAACGGACAATTCTCTGTTCAATCCATGTACAATCAGTTGATGGCTAGTGTCGTTGTTGTGCAAGCACAAACCCCTTTGGAAATTAAATTACCTTCTAAGAAAGATTTTTTCTTGGGATATTAAAGGAAAGGGTGACTCTAACAAGAGATAATCTGGTTCGCAGAAATTGGAAGGGTAGCCGTAAGTGCACTGACACTTCGCTACGTCCATATGTCAAGTAATCAACATAGCTACAAGCATCACAAAAACCGAATAATGTTTAGCACATCATGACGGGGGATAGGTAGAGAGCTTGTGGGAACAAAAAGAAAAGAACTACTCCTGCGCTTTTGGGGTTATTGCTATTTTATCCCTTTTTCAAATTCTTTCTCTAGAATGTGATGTGCTTCAGGGTGTGTTTGGTTAAGCTGTGAGCTGTGAAAAAAGCGAAAAACTGTTTGGTTTAAAGCAGCTGTGAGATTGTGAAACTGTAAGATAATTTATATGTAAATTGATCATAAAATAGTATATTGTTCATTTATTATATAAAATAATATAATTATATTACATAATTATTATTATATAATATAACTATATTTAATTATAATTATATTACATAATTTAATTATATTATATAATTATAATTTTGTAATATAATTATAATTATATAATTGTATTTATATATTGACTGGCGCTAACAACCGGTTAAAGCAAATTCAGACTTGCTTTTACTTTTGAATTAAGTAAAAACTGCTTTCTAAAAAGAGCTTTTTGCAAAAATTCAACCTTTGGTCCAGTTGAGGCACACGTTCTCATCGTTTCAGGCTTTCATCAGCAGAGGCATGGAGGCACCGGCTGTCGGCAGAGGAGTACTAAATTAGCGCAGGGGTAGCTGCGAAGAGTGGCCTGCGGCGCTCTTCGGTGACCTATAAAGCAGCAGAGAGAACGATCGCTCAAGCCATCAGTCCGAGGTACCCGATCGATCTGGCACACAGACGCTCCTCCACTAGGCGCACCGGTTTCTCGTAGGTCCCTTTCGCGCAGCGACGAGCCGGCGACGATGGCCGCCGACTCCTCCTCCCGGCGGCAGCTGCATGTCGCTATATTCCCGTGGCTCGCCTTCGGCCACCTGCTCCCCTGCCTCGAGCTCGCGGAGGGCCTGGCGTCCCGCGGCCACCGCGTGTCCTTCGTCTCCACGCCGCGCATCCTCAGCCGGCTCCGCCCGGTCGCGCCGGCGCTGACCTCGCTCGTCGAATTCGTGGCGCTGCCGTTCCCGCGCGTCGATGGACTCCCGGAGGGCGTGGAGGTCACCTCCGACCTCCCGCCCGGCAAGTTCGAGCTCCTCCTGGAGGCCCTGGACCGACTCGCTCCGGTCTTCTCTGCCTTCCTCGACGCCGCGGGCGCCGGTGACGGCAAGGTGGACTGGGTGATACTCGACAACTTCCACGCGTCCATCGCCGAGGTCGCCGAAGGCCACAAGGTACGTATGATGCTGACTTTTTTTCGAAAAAGCTATATTATGCTTACTGACTTCGTTACTTGTAAAAGAATATGAATATGATGTGGTAACGAAAATTCAATGACAGGTTCCATGCATACTGAACATGCCTTTCTCCGCGGCGTCGTCAGTGGACTACGGTATTCCTGACCCCTCGGCATCACCGATGTCCCGGCGATTTTTTGAGACGTTTGAGAAATGCAAGCTCATCGCTTACCGCAGCAGCTTCGAGTTCGAGCCCGAGTCCATGCCTCATCTGACAAAGATCTTCGGCAAGCCTGTCATCCCTGTCGGCCTCCTCCCTCCTCCCGCCGGAGCAGCGCGCGACGACGACGCGTCCCTGTCGTGGCTCGACGACCAGCCACCCAAGTCCGTGATCTACGTCGCCTTCGGGAGCGAGTACCCGATGACCCTCAAACAGCTGCGCGAGGTCGCTCTCGGGCTGGAGCTCGCGGGGACGCGCTTCCTGTGGGCTTTCAAGAGGCCGAACGGCTTGCCCCCAGAAGAAGACCTCCTGCCGCCGGGGTTCCAGGAGCGCATGCGTGGCCGTGGCTCCGTCGTCACGGGCTGGGTTCCCCAGACCAGCATCCTGGGGCACGGCGCCATCGGCGCGTTCATGATGCACTGCGGCTGGGGCTCCACCATCGAAGGGCTTCAGTACGGCCATCCGATGATCATGATGCCGGTCTTGGGGGATCAACTGTGCACCTCGCGACTGATGCACGAGCGGAAGATCGGAGTGAGGGTGCACAAGGATACGAGCGACGAGGCGTTTCTTGGCAACAACATCGCAAGCGCAATACGGGCTGTCATGTTGGACGAAGAAAGTAAGGGAAACTTTGCGGCCAACGCTAAGAAGATGCAGGAGGTTGTGGCAGACGACAAGTGCCATGACAGGTACATCGACGAATTCATTCAGTGCCTGAGAACCTACAAGAATTGAAACAAGATATCGATGCCTTATTTTTCTTTTTACAGCAGCTATGTGCAGTGTTGGGCCTGTTGGTGTTGGGAAATATTGATATTTGTGAGTTTTGTGTGTAGCGTTCTGTCTCTACCTAAGATCTTGTGCTACTTATTCGTGCATGAACGTCGTTATTATGATGTGAACAATATTGCAGTACTGTTCGTGGAAGTTTCTTTCTGTCAGTTGACCAATAGTGTTATTACATTGAGCTTGTGCAACCTATGGTGCATGTCAATCATCAGCAAGAGTTGCATATATAGCAGTGAGAAATGCAAAAATATTTTGGACAAACATGTAATTGAGTTTTAAAATAAAAATTTATCGTTACATTGGCTTGAACAATATACAATTGGGCCCACAATATGGCCTATATATGTCGAACCCTTTTTAAGCTAAAAATAGCCCGACAAATTTTAGATAGCCTTTATGACACTAATCACAAAATTTATTGTGCTGTATTAGTGACGCGGCCCCATTGTTTGCACATGGCGATATAAGTGGGTACTCACGAAATTTTACGGGTTTTTTTTATAAATTACATGTAAAATTTATATTAGATGTATGGTCACAAATAGATCCACTTTAAGCGGCAAGCGTGGGAAGCTGACCTAAGAATCAAACCGGATGAGGCCCAAGACATGGTTCGGTATATCATATACTCAAACAAGGTTGTTTGTACTGTTAACTTTTAACATCATTTTAACTATTAATATTACTGAAAATAGATATATTGTTATACTTTATCATTAAAGGTACTTGAAATATGATTTATAATTTTATATATTAAAGTAATTTTTAAATAAAATGAACGGTTAAAAATCAACAACAACAAAATAACAAATGCAGCGATTATGTACCTCTAGTAGTGCCCGTGGCAAAAAGAAAAATGCTGCAAGTGGATATATAACACATGAGACCATATGGCACATCTCAAAATATAAAAAATTATAATGTTATATATATATCAAATTAATCCAAAGACAGAGGCCATGGCAACTTGATCGGATACATCTTGAAATGTGCGCTTCGATCACCTCTTCTTGATGTTCTAGATTTGAACGCGCAAGGTCTCCTCAGGGTTTTGGAAACAATTTTAATTTCAAAAACCGGCCGGCACTGATTTCGTCGGTTTTTGCAAAAATCGGTAAAACTGTTACAGTAAATTGGAAAAATTAGACAAATTCAAAAATCAATTTTTTGAGTGAAAGCCGCTTACCGGTTTATCGCTCATTTTTTCCGGTTTATCTTTTTGAATTTGAAATCAAATCAATTTGAGCGGTTTTCCACCGGATTTCCGATTTACTGACCGATTCGACCGGTTTTCAAATTTTCAAATTTTTTTGAATTTTGGAAGTTTTTAAAAATTTTAAATAAAAAATCGATCGCTTAGTGAAACCGAGCCGGACCGGTTTCACTGAAAACCACAAAAGTCGGCTGATTTTCATCGGTTTTGTAAACCCGTCTTCTACAACGGTGGCATGGATGGCAGGGGGCACCGCCTCTTTCATTTTTTTGTCCCCCCTTAAAAATTTTCTTTGCGTGGTTGTCTGGTTGACAAAGCTTGATATCGATCTGTCATGCGTGCCGCGCCCTCCAAGTTAGCTAGGACTCCAAAATGAGTCAACTATAATACCGATCGTCTCGCCGGACCGATTTTACTGAGAACCACAAAAGTCAGCCGATTTTCATCGTATTTGTAAACCCGTCTCCTATAACGGCGGCATGGATGGCAGGTGGCACCGCCTCTTTCATTTTTTGTCCCCCTTAAAATTTTTGTTTGCGTGGTTGTCTGGTTGGCAAAGCTTGACATCGATCTGTCATGCGTGCCACGCCCTCCAAGTTAGCTAGGACTCCAAAATGAGTCAACTATAACGATTCGAATCATGAATTATGCGCACGAATCATGCATCTTGTAACAAAAGAAATTAGAGTATCGATAAGATGCAGCTCCATAAATATGAAGCACTGATTACGCTGTTCGTCAACGGCATCACACTGATCTGATCACTCGCGCGCTCTTCTTTGACTTCCGTTAGCTAGCTTACACTAGTTCAAAAGAGAGGGCTTAGTGTCTGCATCCATGGGAGGCAGCCGGCGGGACAACAAGGTCAAGGTCAAGGCGAAGAACAAACGGAGAAGCAGGCAACCGCCCGCCGCGGCGACAGGCATGCACGATCTCCCCGACGACCTCCTGGACCGCGTCTTCCTTGGCCTCGACTCACCGCTCCACCTCGTCCGCGCCGCGGCCACGTGCAGGCGTTGGCGCCGCTCGATCGCGGACACCGGCTTCCTCGCCCGCTTCCGCTCCCTCCACGGCGCGCCCCCCGTTGCCGGGCACTACTACGTCGCGGAGACTTTGCCATCGTACGCGACAGCAGCAGACCTGCGGGGCCGGACGCCGGAGAAATCGGCAGTCTTCGTGCCCTCTAATTCGCCGGCAGCCGTCGACGACGGCGCCCGCTTCTCCCTCGACTTCCTCTACGAGGCGCCGGTGGGCGAGGGCGACCGCCCGCGGTACACGCGCAAATGCATCAACCGTCCACGGCACAACCGGTGCGGGGAGGTGGTCGATAGCCGCGGCAGCCTCCTGCTTCTTAGAAGCTGGCAGTGGTGGCTGTGCTTTCTAGACGGGCGGCACTGTTCCTACGACCTCATCGTGTGCGAGCCCCCAACACGGAGGTGCCAGGGGATCGCGCGGCCGGCGAGCCTCAGCCATTTCGAATACATAGGCGCCTTCCTGCTCCATGGCGGCAGTGGCGGCGCCGATGCCGGCATGTCAAACTTCAGGGTGCTATCGGTGCTCTACGAATGCCAGCGGCCACATGGCGGCGTCCCACGAGCTTGCGTGTTCTCTCCAGGCTCCGACGGCGGGTGGCGCCTCGGTTGGAATCCTGCCACGGACGACGCCGTCGTGGAACTCCCATCGGTACCCCAGATCCACTTCGCCGGGCGCGCGGCCGGGAGGATCTACTGGGGTATCGAGACTGGCGACGTGCTCGTTCTCGACGAGGCCACGCTCAAGTTCTCGCTCCTCACGCTCCCGGTCGGCATGCGGTGGCCGTACAGGAAGACGAACTTCCGGGTGATCGGCGCCGGCGCGGAACTGGAAGGTTGTGGTTCCACCGTCCGTGTCGTGCGTATCGACGGCGAGGAGCTCCAGATCTTTGGCCAGGTCCCGTGGTCCGGGGAGTGGGTGATGGAGAAGAGCGTTCGACTGAGGGACGCGGCCGCGGGGCTGCCAGGTTGGAAGAACACTTTTTTGATGCTGCCGGCGAGGATCGTCACGGCGGGGGATACGTTCGTGATGCTGACGCCGGTGGAGAAGACGTGGCTGTTCTCCGTCGAGCTTGATACCATGGAGCTGGAGCGCGTGCACGAGAGAAACAGGCACGTTGGGCCGGCGTACCCGTACAGGCTGCCATGGCCTCCCGTTCTTCAAGCTTGCGTGGATCGCGGCTTTGGTGGTAGGCGGCGAAGCTGATTGAGGACTTGTTTATGTTCGTTGATTCTCTACTCGTTATTCCACTGTGGGAAGAAATGCAAGCACCCATCCCAGCTTGAATGTACTTACATTTGTATTTTTTTAAAAAAAACATGCTCTGTAGTCCATGGTTTAGTGAACCATAAATTACATTGTTGTTTTTCTAGAGAATAATTCTTTCCTGCTGCAGGTCATAATTATTCAAGTAACCACGTTAGCATTAGAGTTATACTAGAATCTTTAGGGCTCGTTCGGTTGTGAGGGATTGGAAGGGGATGGGGAGGGGTTGATTCCATTACTCTATAAGTGTGAATTTAATCTCACTCATTCTCCTCCAATCTCTTTCATCCCCTTTCAACCCAACGGTGCCTTAGTGGTTGGCAAGATTTTATTTAATCCAAGCCATCAGCTTTGAAGGGGAGAGAAAAAAATAGGTGAAAATCGGCATGGTCCACACGTTCCTTTGTGCTCGAAGGCCGAAGCTCTGGTAAAACCCACCAAAAAAATAGCCGGCCGCTATAGCCCGCTATAGTTGATTTGGAAGGACTACCGCTAAGATATATCATTTTTGCAGCTATCATTTAGCTACCGTTAAAAAAATGTTATAACCAGAGATAGTCGCTATTAGTTCTTTATTTAGCCTCCGCTAAAGGCCCAAACACAAAGCGTTATGCTGAAAACAAGCTGCGCACAAAGTCTAGATCCAAATCGAAGTTGCCCGACCCAGAGATTGAACGAAGGGAGTGATGTCCGACGGGCTTTGGCTTGGTGGAGTTGATCTGCGGCCTGTGACGTGATGGGCCGCTCTTCGTAGTTGAGCTTGTCAATTGGGCCAAAATCGTGGATACCCATGGTATACGATTTCAACAGAAAATATTAGCCAACTCAAGTGTGGCAGCAGCTGTTGCGCTCTCATTCAACTCTCAAGAGGGTAAAGAGGTGTGTATTTGTTTATAAATTTCAGATATTTATCCAATTTAAAGAATTGAGTATTGTAACTTATTCTACTTTTTGTTAACACCACTAAATGACTAGCTTTTGCTATAGCCGGAGATAACTTTTTTTAGTTTTTACCGAAGACTACCGTTAAATGGCTTAACCCGCTATTTTTTTTCATGGGGTAAAACACACTATCCTATGACGTATACACCAACTCCGTAGACCCAACTCGTCCCCTCTTCCAAACTCCCTCGTCCATGGACCACGCCCAGGGAGCAACTACTATCACTTCACCGTAGGCATGGGGATGAGGTGCGCAAAAGGGACAGCTGCTCTGCCTGCCTTCCTGCTCGCTCCTCGTGGCGAGACGGAGTGAAGTGAAGGGAGCCCGTCGGTTCCGCGCCGAATCAATTGGAGGATTCTGTAAGATGATCGGCAAGAGAAGGCCGGATCATCTCCGAACAAGGCACAGATCACAGAAAATCACCCACAGCCCATTTTGGCTCCAATTAAATTCCTAAAAATCTCAGAAAATTTCTATTTTCTAAGAACACCCCTACATTATGGAAATTTACTTACCAAACCTGTCACCACTATAATTATGCACTTAGGTCCCTCCACTTCTTAGGAATTTACAAAAAAAATCCCCCACACTTGTATTTAGCGCCGTTTTCACGTAACACCTCCGTTCGCCGAAATTTCTGCACCATTAGAACCAAGACTCCGAACCCTTTCTTTTACTCCGAGATTTGTTTGATTCTTTATTTGGTCACCTTGCCTTTCATCATAGTTACGATTACTCTCTTTGTACCATGTAGACGAAGAAGCGTACGAAGGTGAGGAGACCGACGATCCGGAGTATGAGAAAGAACCCGAGGACGCCTACGAAGGCAAGTTCTAACCCTTTGACCATATTAATCCTAATATTTGCTATACTCCTATAGGACCATTTATGCTTGCATGATTATGTTATTTTAAAACCATTGTGTAGAAAGCAATCTACTTGTTACTAGAGTATTTACATTTAGGATGGCTCTATACTTTTACTAAGTATGAATACTAACTTGCCACCATGGTTGTTTAATATACCTTGTTAATCATATGAACTCCGTCCTTAATTCTTTAAGGGTCAGATGGTCACCTTGATTACTAGAACGCTTAAGACTTCCCCCTCCCTTTGTGAAGCTATGCTTCACTACATTGTATATTCACCATTTTTATCAAACGTGTTAAATAGGGTTTGGTGGTGTGAGTAAACCTTGTAGGACTGGGTGACTAGTGAAAACTGTGCTAGGTGATGAGATGGGATTTTTGGAAACTCGGCTGTGGGGCAGGCTCCTAGTAGTATGTGTCTGTGTGTTGGTGATAGACTTCGGACTAGTCCACGTTGTTTCGTGCGTGCCAACTACTGATCCAGGGATTGGCACAGTATACACGAAAATATCTCAGAAATGGGGTATGACAGCCAACCTTACGGACAACCTTGAAGGGCCCATAGAATTTAAAAGCCAGCTTAGGACAGGGTCTATTAACCAAAGAACTCTGGGCATAAGGTTGCAGTTTGAGCAGAACTTGATCACCTACTTTTAAGGAGCGCTCAGAACGTTTTTTATCAGCGTGGTGTTTCATCCTGGACTGAGCCTTGGCCAAATGCAGTTTGAGGAGTTCAGTGAACAATTGTCTCTCCTTCTGTGTGTCAATGACCTCCACATGTTCAGAAGTGTGCAATGGAGGCGAGAACCCAGCAGGTGTGTCTGTGCCATAAACAGCCTTGAAAGGAGAACACTTCAAGGAAGAATGGAAACAAGTGTTGTACCATAACTCTGCCAAAGAAAGCCACTTCGTCCAGTGTGTAGGAGTGACATGTACTGCACATCTGAGGTGACCCTCTCAGTTTACCCATCGGTTTGAGGGTGATAAGCAGAACTGAGTTGCAGCCGAGTGTTCAAAAGATGGAACAATTCCTGTCAGAAGACTTGTGAACACCTTGTCCCTGTCCGATACAATGGTGCTTGGAAGTCCATGTAATTTAACCACATTCTGAAAGAAGAGATGAGGCACTTGTGCAGCAGTGTAAGGGTGCTTCAAGGGGATAAAGTGGGCATACTTAGTAAACCTATCAACTACCACCAGGATTACAGAGTACCCAGCAGATTTAGGTAATCCCTCGATGAAGTCCATGGAGATGTCAGTCCAAGAGCTAACAGGGATGGGCAGTGGCTGTAAAAGACCAAGTGTTTTAACATGCTCATGCTTTGCTCTCTGACAGACCTGGCATTGTTTGACAAAGGAGTCGACATCCTGCTTAAGGCCTTGCCAATGAAAGAGCTTCTTTATCCTCTGATAGGTAGCCAATTTGCCAGAGCGGCCCCCTACTGCAGAAGCATGAAAACAATTTAGCAATTTACTATGTAAAGCTGAATTGTTGCCGACCTAGATTTTCTTCTTGAACCTGATAAGGCCATCAGTGAGGGAGTAGCCCAATGCATTGGGGGACTGAATTGCCAACTCAGTCGGTAGAGCTTGAGCTTTTGGATCTGTAGCATAAGAGTTAAGCACCTCTTGGACCCAAACAGGAACAACAGTAGAGACAACAGTAGTATGAAAATATTGGCCCACTCTAGATAAAGCATCTGCTGCCCTATTTTCAGTACCCTTCTTTTACTGAAACTTGAACTAAA
Source organism: Zoysia japonica (assembly GCA_001602275.1). Taxonomy (NCBI): domain Eukaryota; kingdom Viridiplantae; phylum Streptophyta; class Magnoliopsida; order Poales; family Poaceae; genus Zoysia; species Zoysia japonica. The sequence continues at coordinate 2,504,729 of BCLF01000039.1, forward strand.
GTCCTGCCAAATTGGTCATGGCTTTTCTTTGAAGATCAGAGGATAGAGTTTGATCTTGCAAGTAGCAAAGGCTCTTGTGGTCAGTTTTGATGATGAATGGACTTCTTAACAGATAACTTCTCCAACGGTCCACAGCCATCATGACAGCAAGGAACTCCTTTTCATAGGTGGACAACTTTTGGTTAGTTGCGCTAAGGGCTTTGCTAAAAAATGCAATAGGGTGGCCACCTTGAGAAAGCACAGCACCAATCCCTAAGTCACAAGCATCAGTTTCAATCTCAAATGACAGAGAGAAATCAGGAAAGGCCAGTACAGGGGTGTGAGCCATAGCAGACTTGAGCTGCTCAAAAGCTTGCTGTGCTGCAGGAGTGCAACTAAACTGCTTGTGTTGCAGTACGAGAGTCAAGGGCTTAGCAATGATACCATAGTTCTTCACAAATTTTCTGTAGTACCCAGTGAGCCCTAAGAAGCCTCTCAGTTCAGTAAAGTTAGCGGGTATGGGCCAACCCAACATGACCGAAGTCTTAGAAGGATCTGTGCAGACACCTTGATCTGAGATAATATGACCTAGATAGGACAAAGTGGTTTGAGCAAGAGTGCATTTACTGAACTTAACAAAGAGCTGGTGTTCTGCCAGAGTAGCAAAAACCAGTCTGAGGCGATCAATGTGGTCAGCTCAAGATTTACTGAAGACCAAGATATCATCTATGAATACTAGGACAAATTTTCTCATGTACTTGGCAAAGATGGAATTCATCAAGCATTGAAAAGTGGTAGAGGCATTAGTGAGCCCAAAAGGCATCACTTTAAACTGAAAATGGCCATGATGAGTCTTGAAGGCTGTCTTGGCTTCATCTTGAGGTTTCATTCTTATTTGATGAAAGCCAGATTTCAGGTCAATGGTAGAGAAATACTTAGCCCCAGATATCTCATCCAAGAACTCATCTATAATTGGCATAGGAAATTTGTTTTTCACTGTCACAGCATTCAGCTTTCTGTAGTCCACATAGAACCTCCAAGTACCATCTTTTTTTACTAAGAGGACAGGGGAGGCAAAAGGACTGATACTAGTGGTAATAAGTCCTTTATCCAGCATTTCAGAGACTTGTCTTTCAATTTCGTCCTTCTGCTCAGGTGAATATTTATATGGTCTAGTATTCACTGGTGCAGCATCAGTCAGAAGAGATATAGAGTGATCATAGGCTCTGAATGGAGGTAGAGAAGATGGCTCTCTGAAGATCCCTTGGAACTCATGAAGTAATTGCTGAATAGGAGCTGGCAAGGTAGCTGCTATGACAGGGACTGAAGGGGCCTCAGGCTGAGCCTCTTGCACTAACAAGACAGCCCACAGATCATTAGATTTGCTGCCCTTAAGGATTTGATGACAAGAAATCTCAGAGAGTGTTGGAGTGGTTGATGGTAAAATGCCTTGCAGCTTAATTAGTTTCCCTTTGTAAAAAAACTGAATCCACTTATGGAGCCAATCACAATTCATAGGGCAGAACTGCTCAAGCCAATCCATTCCCAACGCAACGCTAGATCATAAGCTCCCATATCCAATACTTTAGCATTGCACTGAAAAGTGTTGCCTTGCATGTACCACTCAAAAGGAGGAATCTCAGAGGTGGACTGTAGGAAAACACCATTTGCCACTTGCACCATCATAGGACTCATAGGAGATGTGGGACACCTAAGTTTGTCAATGAGTGCAGAGTTGACAAATGTGTGAGAGCTTCTATAGTCAACCAAGATAAGCAATGTCTGATTCTGTACTAAAGCTTGTAACTGAATGACTTTAGTATCAGTTTTGCCAGAGATGGCATTCAGGGACATGTAACCTTCCAAATCCCCAGGCCTGGTCAAAGAGCCTTCCAAGATATCCAAGACTTCATCAGATAAATAAGCTCCTCCATCTCCTGTCACAGTCATGGCCAGAAGTTGACCCCCAACTGGTGCAGCACACTTATGAGTGGGACTGTATTTCTCTCCACATCTATAGCATAAGCCATTGAGGCGTCTAAACTCCTTTAGCTGCTTGGCCTTCCACAAATCACCACTATGTGCAGATTGCCTAGCATCCTTGACAGCAGCAGTGACAGAGGATCTAGGAAACTGTCGACCCCCAGTGGGCTTCATCTTGGAGATCAACAGTTCTTGGACCAAGGCTAATTGAGCAACATGTTGCACACTCAAGGGAATAAGCATTTCCACCGAGGCACGTAACTCATCTTTTAATCCAAGCAGAAACTGAGAGACAAGAAGAGTTTCATTGATAGAAGCATCATACTGCCTGATGTGATAAACCAACTGCTCGAAAGCAAACTTGTACTCTGAAACGGTGCCAGTCTGTTTCAGATTCAAAAGCTCCATAGTTTTGACACGATGCACATTCACATCAAATTCCTGCAGCACTGCAAAGACAAACTGATCCCAAGTGTGCAGCCTCTCTACATGTTTGTAAGCCTGAAACCAGTGTGCTGCTCGATCGACTAAATGCATGGATGTAGCAGTGACGCGGAATGAGGAGGTATCTGGTACAACTGGAAATATGCAGCACACTTATCCAGCCAAATACGCACATCCGAACCATCAAAAAATGGAAATCCAATTTGGGTAACCATGATCGACGTGCAGAGTTGTACTCAAGAGTCTCGCCCGCACCAGAGACATGATCAACAGGAGCAAGGTGAGGAGAAGGATGAGGCACAACTTGCGATGGACGAGGAGCACGTGGTGGGGGTTGATCATTTGGTGAAGGAGCCATGACACCGTCATCAGGAGCACTGGTGCTAGTCGGGTTGGCCATCGTCTTCAGGGTGCGTGCCACATGAACTTGCTCCTGCTGCAGCAACAAGATCGATTTCATAGAGAGGTCCGCTTGATTCTTCACCATAGCAACATCACCACCGAGCATGTCCATCTTCTTGTCCATGAGAGCCAACTGCTCTGTCAGCTTGGAGATCGCCTCTAGCGTCTTCTGCTCGGTCGCCATGATCTGATCCACCATGAAACAGGCTTGGGGCCTGGCTTGAACGATGCCGTACTGATCTCACCGCGTGATCACAGGGATGATCACGCTGCCTGTCTCTGATACCAGTGTAGATGATCGGCAAGAGAAGGCCGGATCACCTCCGAACAAGGCACAGATCACAGAACAAGGTAAGAACTCGAACACGAACTTGGCACCAGGGAACTTTCCTCTTTATTGAATTCCAGCGCGAATTCGGTTACAAGGAAGTTCTAGGATTCAGGGAGGGAGAGTAGAGAGAGAGTCTAGAGAGAGAGATAGTTCAGGCTAATAATCTTCCTGCCTCTCCTTCTCGCGCTCTGCCCTTTTTAAACCCAGTGCGGCGCCCAGCTTCAGTCAGTTGGCTGTAACCGCCTCTGGACAGCTGTGGACTGCTGTTCAACTGACCTTCTTGCACTAGTGCTCATCTGGAACGCTATGCATGACAGATTCCAGCGACTAGGTGAGTTCTTCCTTTTCTCTTCTCTTTCAGTTCTCGAACTCCCCAATGAGCCAGTTGTTTTTTCAGTAATAATCCCTGTAGAGAGATGACAATAACTGTGATATAGTAATATGATGGGTCAAGGTGGGATTTTTCTTTGTTGAAATGTGAAGCGGTGAGGATCGCTGGTAGATGTCTGCTCTGTTGGAAGATACTCCCTCCATTTTTAAATTGATGTCGCTATTTAGTTTTAACATCAGTTTTGACTATTCATTTTATTCAAATTTTTTTTATAAATATTATATATTTTGTTATAATTTGATTTATCGTTAGAGTTATTTAAAGCACAACTTAAAAATTTACATATTTAAATTAATTTTTCGAATAAAACGAATGATCAAAGTTGATGTTAGAAATCAACGGTGACATCAATTTAGAATGGGGGGAGTCTGTCTGTAGGTCTTTCTGTGGATTTTCTTGCTTTTTTTTTTGGCCAGGAATGGGTCTAGGTATCAATTCATATTGTCTGTTACATCCGGTCACTAGACTAGTACAGCCTAAGTTCATGTTGACCGGTGAATACCAGAGTTTAGGCTGTTCATTTTTGGTAAATGACGCACTTCCTTGGTACTCTTGTAGCATTTTATTTTTGGTAAAGGATGCACTTCCTTGGTACTCTTGTAGCATACTCGTATTTCTCAGTACAAGGTCGACCCTGCTATAAATAGAATTGCTTGCTGTGTAAAGCATTGCCCCTTACAGGTAAATAGCATCAATTTAGCATTAGATAATTTTGCCAAAGCTTCTTTTCTTCAGAACATGTACATAAGCAGGACTTTTAGACACCTGGAAATGGGGTTAAACTGGTTTTTGATGCACAAGGCATGGTCATCTTGTTGTGGAAAATTGATTTTCCTGAAATTTTAATTGGAAAATTAATTGGGCTGAGAATTTCTAATGGGTATTTTAGAGAAGGCCCACTAGGACTTGGAAACGTAGGGGAGAGGGCAGAGAGCCTTGGCTCTGTTTTCTCTGACCTAGGGCAGGAGTGGCGGCGTGAAGCAGCTGCGGGCATCTCGCGGAGGCGGAGATCGAGCTGCTGCGCTGAGGTCCGAGTCCTGCGGGGAACCACTCCTTCCTCTCCTCTATATCTTCTAGGCCACGAGCTCTTCCCAAGGCGCAGAAAAACAACAACACTCCAGAGCACTCTTTCAGTTCGACCTGTTCTTTGGATCAGGGAGAAGGGAAACTGCTGCACCAGTGTTGGGTGGATAACCTTGTGCAGCTACATCTGAGGCTCGACTCTGTATCACGGTGTGCTACGTCGTACAGAAGGGGCATTGTATCTCCGTCATCCTTGCTGACGAGACCGAAGCACAAGCGGCCGCAATTGGATTTCTGGGACAGCGGTGTCAGCCGTGCCTTGCCCTGCCATCTGAACAACGTTGTGTGTTGTTCCTAGGTGAGTTTTCAAGACCAATTTTCCTCTCCTTTAATGGCCAGGTGTTCACTTGGTGAAATTGGTTCATAGTCATTAGATTTGTTCAATTGTAGTTGCAGGTTGGCCTTGATATTTTGATCTGATTGTTTCATGTTCTTTGTCATTCCTAGAAATTATTCTTGTCTGATTACTGTCAAAAGGTTGATAGATAGAGAACTTGATTAAAACCTTGACACATTCAGTTAGTTCAGTGAAAGGATTGTGTAGTAATTTTTTTTTTTCAAGTTCCTCTTTCAACTAGTTTGATCTGCTCTGATTAGCTACCTGCTACTACCTGCAGGAGAGCTACACACAATAAAAAGGAGGAAGAACAAACCGTGAGTACTAATTACTCAGCAAGTCTTACCCATCAAATTGACTAACTATAGCCGACTCCTAACCACGAGAGGCTGACTTAGGGAATGGCTAATGGCATAAAACATAGCACTAACAATAGATCCTTACTATCAAGTTTAGCAGTAAATTAAGTACAAGGGATGATAAATTTAATTTGCACTATCATCTATCACAATCATAGTTACCAAACAATTACCTATAACTAAGCAAACATATCATATTATCAGTATTATTAGTCCAGTTGTTACTACGACATGACGCAGTGAATAAGAGGTACTCGTTACTGTAAGAGCCAGCGATTATAATCGATTTACACCAGCTAGGAAAAACCCGAAGTACACGACAGTACGCGCTTTCCAAAAGCCGCACGTGGCCACCTCGCGAAAGAGTGGTAGGGGGACGTCCAACCACTACGGTATTGAGCTACATCTGTTTTCTGGGTCTCATGTCCCCAGTATGCATTCGATACTGTTCAAACTTGCTCAACAGGGCCACACTCGAATCGGTCATTAACCGACAAAGACGGGGTTACCACCGTGAAGGCCCAGCCTTCTCAAACCCTCCTATACTCTATCCCCGCCCGGTCTTCAGTTTATTCAAGTGTGGGATAAAGTCTAACCTATAATCTCGTGAGTGAGGTTTCTCATTCACTCGACTTCTACCGTTGATTAGAACTTATAGCCTAGCTCTACATCGAGTTACCTGTACCAATATATACTCAATAGAGGTAATTGGTACTATCATGCATTTTAGGGTTTCAAACAACTCATACAACTTAATGCACAATACATTAGCTATACAATACATTAGCTATATAACAAAAATTTAAAACAGGGTTAATGCACCGGGGCTTGCCTTCGGTTTGCGGAGAGTTAGCACAAACAAGAGAAAGGTCTTCAGCGACGGACGACTCCAGAGCGATCATCGCTAGATCTTGGTCTTTCGCAACGTTTCCTAAATGTGTGAAATGCTGTGCGGGTGCAATTAGTTATGCATCTAATGACATAGAATATTTTTACTCGTCATTGCATGTGACAAGGATGCTCACATGCGATGATATGCTCATGAATACATATGCCAAGGATGAATATGCGATGATATGACAAGAAAAGTATGATGATGATTCATGAAAAGGAACTTTATTAGACCAAGGTGCTGCTGGAGTTTATATGAAATGGTTTCTAAAATGAATTCCTTTATTATACTAAATAATTTATAATATGGAAGATAAATTCTAAATTTTCTTAATATGGTTCTTGAAGGCATAATTCACAAATTTTAGTTGCTCAAAATATTATCAAGGCTATAAACAAATTTTTGGACCAATTTTATAATTTATTGCAATAGTATGAATTTCTAATGAATTAATTCGTATCTAAGAGTAATAAATTATTTATAAATAATATATAAGTGTATAAATTCTAAATAACTCTAAAATGACATATATTAATTAATAGAACATATTATGCATTTTCACATTTTTATTATGCAAGAAAAATGATGTTATGAATGTATGTGCAAGGTATCTATTTATTTATTAGAATTAATTGTAATTTAGAAAATGCAACTTTGAAAGTTCTAAAATATTCTACATGATGAGAGGATTCTAACGGTATATTATTTGTAATTTTTGGAGCTAAGATGAATTTTCTACGATTTTTGGAAGATAATACAAATTTTTGGACAATTAATAATTGCTTTCGCAAAATAGTCCAGAATTCTCGACCTACTGGGCCGTGCTCACCCAGCCGGCTCACGAGCTATCTGGCCATTTCGGCCTGGACTGCCCGAACCTGGGCCGCGTGACGCCGGCCCACAAGGCACGGCCGCGACCAGGCGACGGGGCAGA
>BCLF01000039.1:2512407-2543792 GCA_001602275.1 Zoysia japonica
CTCGCCGGAATCGCTTCCCGACGTCGGCTCCGAGGGGCGGTGTCTCGAAAACGATTTACGCCGCGAGGGAAACTTGGGAATGAGGTCGAATGGCGGTGACCCTCACCGGAGATAGGTCCTCGGCGGCAGGCGGCGCGGAAGAACCTCCGGCTTGGTCACCCCGGCGCTAGGGGCAACGAAATTCGAAGCAGCAAAGCCCTACAGCTGCGCGGAGGGGCGAGGATGTTGGGCGTCGAAGTTATTGTCGTCGGAGAGGAGTGGAGAGTGGGCGTCCACGGCGAGGTCGCACGGTGTCAACGTCGCCGGCTGATGGAAGCCCCAAATCCTCTACAAAGCGGCCACGATTTCACGTCAAAAACTTCCTAGGAGGGGCTCCATGCGATGGAGGAGCTACAGCCGAGAGTATGAGGGAGGAATCGCACCGGAGCTCACTGATTTCTCGGAGAAACGGCAGCTAACGGGGTGGTGGAACTTTGGGAAAAATCCAAAATCCGACGAGACCGGTGGAGGAGGGGATGAGCCGAGGTGGTGACGAGCTCAAACGAGTGGGGGCTAAGCTTCTCGCTGCAGATCGATGGCCGGAGATAGCTCGGAGATGGCCCTCGGCAGCGGCGAGCTCGGCGGAGATGAAGTGTGACAGTGACCGCGCGAGAGTGCGAGAGAGTGAGGGAAAGAGGGAGACGGCAGGGGCTCGACGTGGACACGAGGCTGGGGCGCGTGTCCCTCGCGCCTCAACGCGGGATGTCGTGGCGGCCTGCATGCGCGCCGCGCGTGAGATGCGCTGGCCAAAGGGAGCTGGTGGAGGTAGAGGAAGACACTGGCGAGTGGGTCTCGCTCCCTTTTCTATTTTTCGAATTTTCTCGGATTTTCAGTGCACCTTTCTGTTTTGACCAGAAATGCACTCTTTCCGAGCTCCAAAAATTCTGAAATTTGGTAGGCTGGTAGATATTTTGAAAAGGAACAACTTTTATTTTTGGCATAAGTTCAAAATCGAAACAAATAAAATGATATTAAATTTTGAAGGCAGTTCAGCTTTTTAAAGGAAAATAAATTATTTGGGACTTTTAAACCTCAAACAAAATTTCCCAAAAATTTCAAAAATTCAGTTCTCCTCAATACCCTTCCGAAGAAAATTTTTGGCTCAATGTTTCACGAAAAAAAATTTGAACTTAAATTTTGGAATTTAAATTTAACTCAAAAATTTGAAATCGACTACGATAGTTTGCAATTCTTTTTGAGCTCGGATTCGAAACCTCGAATCAAATATTGTTGCTTCTTTATTTACAACACGGAGTGTTACACACATCTCATATTCAGTTTGTTGGTTGAGTCCTTACACGTCCAACCCAGAAGATGATCATTGGATAGCACTAGTGAGCGTTCTTAGGTATTTAAAGGGAACAATAAATTTGGGAACACATTATACTGGTCATCCAGCAGTCTTAGAAGGATTCAGTGATTCCAACTGGATTAGTGACTCAAATGATATGAAGGCTAGGAGTGGCTATATTTTCACTCTAGCAGGTGGAGCCGTATCATGGAGGTCTTCTAAACAGACTGTTCTTACACGTTCCACAATGGAGGCTGAGTTAGTAGCGCTCGACTAAGCAGCGATAGAGGCTGAATGGATTAGAGAGCTCCTTTCTGATCTATCAGTGCTGGAGAAACCAATTCCACCTGTTCTTACATACTGCGTTAACCAAACCGTTTTGGTGAAGGTAAAGAGTAGGAAAGACAATATGAAGTCTTCAAAACATATAAAGAGGCGACTAAAGTCGCTAAGGCATGCCAGAGAGACGGGTGTAATTACCGTAAAATACATCCAGTCTGAAAGGAATTTAGCCAATCCTTTCACCGAAGGAATGGCGCGGAAGGCCATTCTTGCATCATCTAAAGGAATGGGACTAATACCTACATGATGTTCACATCAGTGGTAACCTATCCTAGAAGACCGGAGATCCCGAGAACTGGCTCTAGGAAGACAAACTGGCAGAATAAAAAAGCACACCTAGGGTCCCATTAGTTGAAGTGCTCTGTATGGAAGGATGAGTTACACACTTTTAATGGGTTCTAGTGCCGCATGGCAACCGGAGTTGTCCTACAGGGCTCCTATGTGAACTCACATAAACGAACATGATCGTCAAGTCGCGATCGACGGAAGCTTGGGGTATACTTCTAAAAGATGTTCGTGAACAAAGATACTAGGACATGACCAGAAAGTCCTAACCCGAGAGCTATATGAAAACCTGCAATGTACAGGTTGCTACTTGAGCGAAAGCTCTCACACCAAGATTTAGGATCAAGGAAAAGTCCTTCTTTGTCTGTGCAGGGTGTAGTTCTTGTAGCTAGATTGTGAGTTCAAGCTCGTAAGACACTCACTGTCAAACCACTGTGTATTAAACAAGTTATCACCATATTCCAACTCAAATTTGGTGGGGATTGTTGTGAAAAATTGATTTTTCTGAAATTTTAATTGGAAAATTAATTGGACTGAGAATTTCTAATGGGTATTTTAGAGAAGGCCCACTAGGACCTGGAAACGTATGGGAGAGGGCAGAGAGCCTTGGCTCTGTTTTCTTTGACCTAGGGCAGGAGTGGTGGCGTGAAGCAGTTGCGGGCATCTCGTGGAGGCGGAGATCAAGCTGCTGCGCTGAGGTCCGAGTCCTGCGGGGAACCACTCCTTCCTCTCCCCTATATCTTCTAGGCCACGAGCTCTTCCCAAGGCGCAGAAAAACAACAACACTCCAGAGCACTCTGTTTCAGTTCAACCTGTTCTTTGGATCAGGGAGAAGGGAAACTGCTGCACCAAGTGTTGGGTGGATAACCTTGTGCAGCTACATCTGAGGCTCGACTCCGTATCACGGTGTGCTACGTCGTACGGAAGGGGCATTGTATCTCCGTCATCCTTGCTGACGAGACCGAAGCACAAGCAGCGGCAATTGGATTTCTGGGACAGCGGTGTCAGCCGTGCCTTGCCCTGCCATCTGAACAACGTTGTGTGTTGTTCCTATGTGAGTTTTCAAGACCAATTTTCCTCTCCTTTAATGTCCAGGTGTTCACTTGGTGAAATTGGTTCATAGTCATTAGATTTGTTCAATTGTAGTTGCAGGATGGCCTTGATATTTTGATCTGATTGTTTCATGTTCTTTGTCATTCCTAGAAATTATTCTTGTCTGATTACTGTCGAAAGGTTGCCAGATAGATAACTTGATTAAAATCTTGACACATTCAGTTAGTTCAGTGAAAGGATTGTGTAGTAATTTTTTTTTCAAGTTCCTCTTTCAACTAGTTTGGTCTGCTCTGATTAGCTGATCTGAATCTATCCAGTTTACAAGAGCAGTAGTCATTGTCCTAAATTTTCAAGTGAATGATTGAAACAGATCAGTGCTCAAGGCCTTACCTGCTTAGATAATTGTTAAATCAATTCTGATGAAAACTTACTGGCACATAGTTTTAGCTCTGTTCTGTCATACTAGGAGCTCAAGTCATTGCGTCAATGTCATAAGAAATGTACTCTGTAATTTTATTGCTAGGGTAATCTTCATGTCAATTGTAAATGAAGTGGTCTGTGTAATTAACTTTGTATTTTGGAAATATTGCTGGAACCATTTGCTCATGATTATGTCGCATTATGTTCAACACATCTAACTTCTCATTCTTAGATTTTCACATTGATGGTTTGGAAATTCAGTATGTATGAATCATGATTAATTTTACTTTCGCTGTATGCCTGACAATGGATACATGAGACATTCTTTGTTTGAAATTTGTACCGTAGGCTACTTCAGCCCAGTGCCTTTCAGGAAGCAAGCGAAGTTATCAAGCACACCACCAGAAATTCAGTAGGCTATATTGAGAATCAACAATTCACTCATCTGCATCTTGACTAACATGGTAAGCAGCAGTGTCATCTGCTTACAAGGATTGCGCATTGTTGCACAACAGATGGTTGTCCCTAATGACTATATGCAATAAGAACTTAGCTGGAAACTGATAAACCAAATTATTGATGGAGCACTCTTCTTGTGATGGTGTGCATGAGCATATTTTAAGTGTAGAACATGGGGAAACTACTACAACATCAACCAGTCATTCAAGATATGTACAGTGACTCAGATGAACCTCATCAGGAGGATAGGCCATCAACAAGCACTCGATCCTCAACATCTCATTCTTCTGCATCAACGTCACCGACTGCATATAGCTCTAGAAATTTATCATTTCCAGGAGATAGTATATATGGTCAGGGAAGAAGTATTTGGAATTCTGGCTTATGGATATCGTTTGAAATTGTCGTATATGTAGAACAGGTTATAGCTGCTATTGCCATTCTCATCCTTTCAAGGGATGAGCACCCCCCATGCCCCTTTTTTCGCATGGATCATTGGATATACAATTGGCTTCATTGCAAGCATACCTCTTATTTATTGGCGCTATGTTCATCGGAACAGACCTTTGGACCAAGAACCTCAGCAGCCACTACAGCATATCCTACTTTGACTCCTTCACAATCATTAGAAGGGCAAAGTCATCGAACCAGTGGTACTGTCTTGCATCTAGAATGCTTCACAATTACTTGCCCAAGGTAATTTTTGGTCCATATCGTTATCCAATTTTCAGGTTACACGAGATGTGCAGTGCTTATTACACAGTTTTAAGTTGTTTTTGCAGATACCCCACCTACAAATAAAGTGGCTCTCTTTTTCTGCTTCAGTTTATCCACTATATTAATCGATTAATATATTTTAGTCAAACAGCCCTATCTAGTGCCACATAGTTTACCAGTTTGAATTTAACTAGGAGATTCTTCAGGAGTTTAGTGGCACAATATAGTTATTTGTTTGTTAATGTTCGAATGAATGCTGTTATCTGATGTTATTCTGCATATACAGGCTTAGCATACTAGCCTATCATTTCAAGATGGCTGTGGACTGTTTCTTTGCTGTTTGGTTTGTTGTTGGCAATGTATGGATTTTTGGTGGGTGCAGCATTTCATCAGATGCTCAGGATGCCCCGAATATGTACAGGTACCTGCATTGCTCTCTGTTTCTTTCACAGTTTATTGAAGATTGAACTGACACTGGATTTTCCTCTCTCACTAGGCTATGCTTGGCTTTCCTTGCACTTAGTTGTGCGGGGTACGCGATTCCTTTTATTACGTGTGCAGCAATATGCTGCTGCTTTCCATGCTTGATATCTGTCTTGCGCCTTCAAGAAGATTTGGGTCAAAGTAGAGGAGCTACTCAAGAGTTAATACATGCATTGCCAACCTACAAAATTCAAACCGAACCGAAACAAAAATTGGGGGATAGACCATCTTCAAATTCAGAGAACCTTGATGAGGGTGGCATCCTTGGCCCAGGAACCAAGAAAGAAAGAACAGTTTCATCTGAAGATGCTGTGAGTACATATTTCACACCCTTTCGCTATTTTACAACTCCCAATTGCAGTTTAAGCTGTTTTCTTTACTGATATTTATATTTATAATTTGCTAACAGCATCTCTATTCCAAACAAGCAAAAGCATACGTGTAGGTGATAATATGTGTGCACATGTTCTCCAAAGATGCATAAAAACTTGCAGTCTTGTAAACAAGAAATATTTCTCCAAGTGCTCTAGAAAAATGTTCTGATTTGTGAGTAATGCCATATTGTACTTGTCTGTCATGTTTATGAATCTGTAGGCATTTTACATTATTAAGTATGTATTTACTTGCGCGTCTCTATTTCACAGTATTTTGCATTGGTACTTCCACGCTGTCTTTATCGAAACAGGAAAGCGGTCATTGCACAAAAGAGCAATGGCATTTCCTCCAAGTGGTCCTTTTGCCTGTGCTTATTTCAGTTATGGAGTAGTTGTCATGTGCATAAGCAAAACTCTGAATATAGCCTACTTCATCAGTCAAAGAGTATTATAGTTAGCTTACCTCGACTTGTTGGGGACCAGGTTTTGTTGCTGGTTTAGGAGTGAATATTGTGCTTATGCATTTATAAATGCTTGTATATTTCGACTTACGTGCTGACATTTATTTAGCAACAGACAGACACTCTTTTTTTTTGGTTCTTGAATTTGATAGTGAATCATATCATTGCAAATCCTTCAGAAGTAACTTCTGGATGTGCCCAAATACCTGTACCTTGCCTTAACATTACCACTCCATAATTCATTCACATATGGTACACTGATACTGATGCAGGTATGTTGCATCTGCCTTACCAAGTAAAGGGACGATGATGAACTCCGTGAACTTCCCTGCAAACACTTCTTTCATGCGCAGCGCGTTGACAAATGGCTCAAAATAAATGAAGTATGCTCTGCAAAACAGAAATTAAGGGTGTGGTTAGGTCTTTATTCAGCCTGCCGTTTGGTCACCATCGTGTTGATAGAACGGCAGGAAGAGGTGTAGCTAGCTCAAGATTTTATGTATAGACCATGTCTTTTTCCTGCTATACCATCCAAAGAACCCTGCTCAAGGGTTTGCAAAGAGTTGTCTGGCAAGGGAAGCACTAAAGTTCTGTCATGCTTGCCTTTGAGACAATGTCAGCAGGTGGAAACTTGGTGATTGTAAAGGTAGCTTTATGTAGCTAGTATAAAGGGCATGAAGTTCGCTTCTCCGGTGGTAACTTTTGTAGAAACATGTCAGGTTCAATAGTGTGCTTTCATTGGTGTTGGTATTCTCTTACTGCCAGTTATGTGAATCTCAGTACTGCGCCAGTACACTGTGCAAGCTCTGTAAAATTTGGTATCATGGGCGATAACTTGCAGTAGCAACATTTTTCTTTTTGGTTTTGGAAATGGATTCGTTTAGAGCAATGTTGCACCAATCAGGCCGGAGACTAGTCAATTACTGTGATGCGCCTGTGATGCGAATCTGAACAAAGAAAATTGAAGTATATATGATTGGCAATTAAGTAGTGCTAATGGGTCCGTTGGATAGCTAGATTTTTTTTTTAAATTCTGTGTTTTTCTGTAAAATTAAACTCATCAAGTCACATTTTGGACGAAAGAATTCTTCTCATTTCCATGTTTTTTTTTTGAATTGAACGGATTTTTTTGAAATTTTTATAAAATTTATACATTTCAAAAAAAAATTTGTCGTGCAATAAATCTTATAAAATTCCTAAGTTTCAAACGAGTTGTACGATGCCTGCCAAAACTTGACTAAACAAAACAAAGCGGAGCTTCGACGAAGCTGTCATCGAATGCGCCTACCACATTCTCACATGCCCATTCTCACATGACGAAGTTGTCATCGAAAGCATTAGAAGGCCTGCAAGTGCAAACGAATCGAATCCACCGACGAGGACTCAGTCGCCGGGCGGCCGGGAGCACGCGACGTGAGCCCACCGACACCTCCCGGGAGATGGACACGTGTCGCGACCGCACTCCCTGGTGGAGGAGTGGGCCCCGACTCCCGCGACTGACGCTCCCGTCCACGGGCGTGCGGCAGCCCCGGGCGGCATTCAAATTTCTTCATCGTTCTCTGATGATCGGGTCCTCCCTCTCTCTCTTTCTCTCTCTCTCCTCCCTCCGGTCGTCGCCTCGTCCCGCAGCAGATCCGCGCGCGCCGGGGCTGTACACGGATACGCACACACGCATTCACACACAGCGAAGAGAGAGAGAGAGAGAGAGATGGCGGCGGCGGCGGAGGCGGGGGCCAGAGGGAAAGTGGTGCTGGTGACGGGCGGGGCCGGGTACATCGGCAGCCACGCCGTGCTGCAGCTGCTCGGCGGGGGGTTCCGCGCCGTCGTCGTCGACAGCCTCGTCAACTCCTCCGAGCTCGCGCTCCGCCGCGTCACCCAGCTGGCGGGGGAACAGGCAGCCAGGAACCTCGTCTTCCACAAGGTACTAAACTGATTGATTAATCCGGCGCGCCAGCTGCCTCTACCTCTGTCCCTCACGCGCGGCGCGCGAAGTCCCGGCCTCATTCCGATCGTGATCCCGTGCTCTGCGCGGGGGGATCGATCTGCTTGTCCGAGGCAAAATGGTTGCACGTGGTCGGGAGGCTTTGCTTTAGGGTTCATGGCGCCGATAGGAACGCCCACTATTAACTGACATTTTCCGTTAATTATCAAGTAGGTAGAGTGAACCCTCATGTCGCGCCTCTCGACTATGAATCCTAACGCGTTTACCGTTACTTGATTTTTAATTAATATAGCGTGTTTGGAAGTACGAATTCAACCTGATGTGTGGAGAATGCAGTGTGTTCATGGGTTTATGGGGCTATTTCTGCAGATTATTAGATTATGTTCAACATCATTGAGCTTTTGTTTGGTCGTCTGATGTTTTGGTTAAGAGTACTAGATGGATCCTGGCAGCAAGCAGTAAAAGCTGTAGTGATTTTTGAGACCACGATTACTCAAATTATTCCACGTTAATTGTGAAGTTACATTCAAGCTTTCTCTTTCGTGGGTTGGAGTTGACGTTTAGAGAGCATGCATGACTTTTTTGTAGTTCCCAGTGAAGGGTGCTGCTGGGTCTATGATGCGACAGACAACAAGCCAATCGGGAAAGTTTGCACAGTTTTAGTTCATTCCTTTGTCAAGTCTTCGGAATTCCTTTGTCAATGCATTACATCAGTATTGCTTAATTTGTACAACTGGAGCCAAATGTGGGTATTAGCTTTGACAAAGTAAGGTTGCTTGGCTTTGGAATCTAATATCATTGATTCGTTCTGTGACAGAGTCAAAGTTGAAGCTACATAAATAAATGATATGTCCTTGCTCTCGTGGACCTGATTTATGCTTTCAGGGCAACAACATGAGTGCCCTTTTTTTGTATTATCCAGGTTTTTTTAAATCATTGCATATAGGTAGGTCTGGTAACAGGCCGAAAAAATGAACTTTTGGTAAGGGGCGGATCAGATTAAGATCGGGCTGTGAAATAACATTTAATAAGGGCCGATTTAGATTGTGAAAGGGCCCATGGGCCGAGCCCTTTTACCACCCTTATGATATAGGTAGTTTGGTTAAATAGCTGTAAGTTCTGCCAAATTCTTGTTTTCTATCGATAATTTGTCGGCTTGAACAAAAAGTTTCTCTTTTAAGGAATCTGCACTAAGCAATCTTAGGGACATTGAATGTTTGAAACTTGCATTCCAAGCTGAATAAATATTTGTTCAGCATATTGTTTTCCGTATTAATAAAAAGATCTACCAGTTCTGTGAAGTTCCTGACCAAGTATGTGCAAATAGAAATTACTAAATAAGTGAATGACTTTGATCCATCTGTTAGCTTTGTCACACAAAACTTAACAAATGTCTTCTTTCCATGAAAATGTGCATATGCAACATTGTTGCTTCTTGGGTAGTTGGATTGTCACTGTTGAGAAGAGTACATATTAATTCTATTTTGCAACTCCTTTAGTCCAATTTCTCTCAGAAACGATTGCATGGGTTTATCATATTGCCTTTCTGCATTATAATACTGGGAATCCTGACCTGACAAGTAGTAAGTACTCCGTAATTGGAATATGTACAGCTGCTCCAGTTTTCTTTTTCTCTATTCATTTTTGGTTTTGTCTAGCTAAAAAAAGTTACTACATTAATCGGGTGAATCTGGCTTCTGGAATTCAATGGTATAGTGTGTATTAATCCCTTCTTGATCTTATTCTTAAAGTTGTTAATGGGCTTTTAGGATACACAAAAGCAATATTATCAACTTTTCTGCTTTTCAGGTTGACATCCGAGACAAGGATGCACTGGCAAAGGTTTTTTCTTCAGAAAGGTAAGTCACGCTGCAATAGTAAGGAACTGTTCATTCATTACTTCAATTTTTCCCCTTGTATTCTATGTGTAAAGGTACCTCTACAAAGTACTTATTTATATTCATATTATTCATGCTCCAGATTTGATGCTGTTATTCATTTTGCTGGATTGAAAGCTGTCGGAGAAAGCGTGCAAAACCCATTGCTGTATTATGATTATAATGTTGTTGGTACTGTAAATCTTCTGGAAGTGATGGCAGCTCATGGGTGTAAGAAGGTATCTACCATAATTATATCTGTGGGTTACCACAACAATCATGTCTAATATAAACAGTTTTTTTGAACATAAAATCTGTTGTTTGTTTCTTATCCAGATTGGACTTACTGACACTTCTTTATGTCTGAATATTGTAGCTAGTCTTCTCATCATCGGCCGCAGTTTATGGATCACCTAAAAACTCACCCTGTACCGAAGAGTTTCCACTCCTTCCACATAATCCGTATGGCCGGACCAAGGTATATTTCATTTGCTATGCATAAATCTTCACACTAAACCTTTAAGCTGATGCCAGCTGAACATATTAATTGCAGTTAATGGCTGAGGAGATATGCCGTGATATCTACCATACAGATCTTGAATGGAGTATCATTTTGCTTAGGTACTTCAATCCGGTTGGGGCTCATCCCAGTGGATACCTTGGTGAAGACCCATGTGGAACACCCAACAACCTTATGCCCTTTGTTCAGCAAATTGCTGTTGGGAGGAGGTCATCACTAACAATATTTGGAAATAACTATGCAACAAAGGATGGGACAGGGGTACTAATCTTCTGCTCTCAGTTACCTTTATTCACTGGTTCATCCATTTCATGTTTAAATGTTACAAGGTTCTTTAGTTGGGAAATAAAATAAGCAGTTCTAGCTGATGCTGCTTGAGATTGGAGCTATTCAATTTAAAAGCTGAAGTAGTGAACTAATAAATAAAGTTGCATTTTTTTTTCTTTCTGAGAAATGAAATTATGTATTGCTTGAGCCTCTAGTGCCTTTTGCAGTACATACATTGGACGCAAATAACTGAAGTGAGAATCACATTACCTAAAATATGTTGAGGAGTTAGAAAGAGCTTACCTCAGGTCTATGTTCTATCATTCAACCTGGCACTTATTCTGTTTTCTGTCCACTCGTAAGAAGCATGTTAATCCTGCAGGCAGTCAAGATATTATTACTTATGCAGTTTGAAGTTTGATAGAACAGTACCACGATGACTCCAATTCCTTGGTTTAAATAGAAAGCTAATAAAACTACAGTCTGCTTTGAAGGCAGCACTCATAACGACAGTGGTTCTAAATACCATTTGTTTCAACCGATTGGCTTCATCCTACCATCCTAATGTTGTCTAGAATCTAATTTTGCTGTTGCAAGTGGATAGTATCATGGCCAAATGCCAACAAAGCTATTCAAGGACACTATTGTAGGAACACAATTTCCATAAATCTTATGTGCCGTTTGGCTAATGAGAATTGAGAAATGGGATTAGGATTGGGAAATAAATGGATGGCTGAGATTTAATGAGGTGGGTGAATGAAGAGTCCAGATCTCATCCTCCATTTGCCAATCCCATTCCTCCTCTTTGTATCCCAATTCCCAAACGCTGCCTTAGAATAAAGCCTCGGGATCCTCTAATGGCTAAACATGAACACCTAGAACAGAGATTGGGATCAGGTTCATACCATCTCCAGACGAAGCCATTTTGCCAAGCGAAGTCCCATGCCTGCTCAAATCAGGCGTAGCCACTGATCACTTGGGAGCATCGTCCCTCAGGCCCGCAGCAGCACTGACCCGTGACTGGAGTCATTGTCATCATCCTACAGAGGCGGAGGGGGCGGCCTTCACTTCGTTAGCAGTGTCATCAGGATTGAATTAGGGTTTGAGGTGTGTTGGGGAGGCCCAACCTTTTCATATTTTCATTGCTGTAGATGGGGGGGGGGGGGGGCAACCACCTGAGCTGGTTGCGCCTCCAATCAAGGCATGTGATTAGAGCATGATTAGCCATGTAATTAGGAACTGATCGAGTCTCCTTAATCAATTGGCCAGACGTTGGCCGGATGATCACATTCCAATAACTACTTCTGCTGTTCTCCTTAATATGCATACTATGCAACAGTATGTTAGTAAATATGTACACATCTACTAAGAACAGTTTTCCATGATGTACAGGTACGTGATTATATTCATGTGGTTGACCTTGCTGATGGGCATGTTTATGCATTACGGAAGCTTTTTGAGAGCTCGGCGAACATAGGTTTGCACAGAAGGCTGCCCTCTTATACTCTGCACAAAAATGCTTATTGACCCTTTCCAGCTGTCCTCTTAAGATGTACTCCCTTTGTTTTTAAATTGTTATCATTAAGACAATAATTTAGTTCATTTTTGAACTAGAATTCTTGTTGTAACGATAACAATTTAAAAATGGTTGGAGTAAACATGAATATGTTTTGCTTGCCCTTTTCAACATCCTTTTTACTGACAAAACTGCAACTATCTCAAATGCATTTGATTTTTTTTAAACTATGAATATAAAAACAAATGAGCTGGGTATGATTTTGTCTCAAGACAGTTTCTTCTACATCTATATTCATCTGGTACTAAGAATTCAAAACTTCCAGATTGCTTTTTAGTTAAATCGTGTTCCATATTTGATTCTTTTTGCAGGATGTGAAGCATACAATCTTGGAACAGGAAAAGGGACATCGGTTTTGGAGATAGTCAATGCATTTGAGGAGGCTTCTGGAAAGGTCTGATTAAATTTGAATTGTTTCATTGTTGGAATGTGCAGCTGCAGCAAATTGTATGTTAATTCCAATAGTAACCAGTTGCCAGGTTCCAACGTTAAGACAAATTGTATGACCTTGTTTCTTCCATAAGTTTTTGATTTCGTAATTGTTCTCATTTCCTTTTTTAGAAAATTCCTTTGGTTATTGGTCAACGACGGCCTGGTGATGCTGAGATTCTCTTCGCATCAACTGCAAAAGCGGAGAGGGAGCTGAACTGGAAGTAAGATATAAACATACCTCAAAATCTGTTTTTATGAAAGAAAATTACATTTTTATCATTTAATATTAATCTTCCTTGGTCAGAGCGAAATATGGTATCCAAGACATGTGCCGGGACCTATGGAATTGGGCTAGCAAGAATCCCTATGGATATACGTCATCTGATTCTCCCAAACAGACTGGTATTTCGCGCTGAAGAGCAACAATCATGTACATGTGACGTAGTGCCAACCGGGATAAATGTAGATCTAGTTGGTCAGGTAGACAGAGAAAAGGTTCTATAGGCTTAGGAAAGAATGCTGGTCCCTAGCATAAGTGCTCCAGGTTTAGTTCCAATCAACAGCATGCATATAGTTTATCAAAACATATTCTAGGAGCATTGCTACAGTCAATTAGCTAAAACAATTCTTTTACTTATAGTTGAGTTCTGCTATCTTCAACAGAATATAGTACAGATTTTAGAATCATATAAACATGCAGTTGTACATTTTTCGTTTCAATCTGTAATATTTGCTCTCTACGGCTGTTGTATCTGTAATATTAACAAGTGGAACCACAGTAATACATCGATGTCAACTTGTTAAAATTTCATAATTTGGAACTTCAGATCATTATCTATTGTTTTTATACTCCGTTTAGTGTCAAAAAGAAAGCTGTTTTGGACAACTTAACCTTCTCCAAAACATAACTTTGACTTCCATTTTCTATAAAAATATTTATTGAAAAGTAACATATGTATACTCTTATAAAAATATTCTTTAAGACAAATGTAATCATATATTTTTTATATTTCTAAACATAGTAACTTAAAGATTATTTGAAATTTAGTAACTCAAAGATTATTTGTAATTTAAAACGACTTCCTTATTGACACCAGAGGGAGTATTTAATATCATATTATTGTTGCACCTCCATCTTAATTTACTTGTCAGGCTAGTTATATACTACACCAGATTCATATAGTCTCAATGTATCTGGACAAACACTATGTCTAGGTACATTGAATATACTATGAATCTAGAGACAGAGAAACATAGCCACAAGTAAATTGACACAGAGGGAGTATGTTCTAACTCTGTTGTGTGACTAATCCTAATAACTGAGATTGTTTGTCCTCATCGGTAATTCTT
This sequence comes from Zoysia japonica, assembly GCA_001602275.1. Taxonomy (NCBI): domain Eukaryota; kingdom Viridiplantae; phylum Streptophyta; class Magnoliopsida; order Poales; family Poaceae; genus Zoysia; species Zoysia japonica. The sequence continues at coordinate 2,526,296 of BCLF01000039.1, forward strand.
GTCAAATTGAGATCGTCTGCATTGAAGCTAATTTGCTGACATGTGCTAATAATTGTTAATGCATCAAAAGTACTGCAGATGATTCGCATCCATTACCGTCTAATTGTCTCTGAAAAATAGGGGTGAAAATTAATCACCACGAGATTACCCTCGAAACCTCTTTAGTTAAAAAAATGAACTAAATTTTCAAAATATACAGTTTTAAAAAACTAGTTCATTTTTTTTACAATTAAAGAAATTCGGAGGTTAACCTTATTTACACCCCTAATGAAAAATGACACGTGAGCAATAATTTACGTGCAGGAAGCGTCACACTACTTGTGAGCAATAATTTAGGTGCATTCCCCAAATTAGGTGCAGGAAGCATCACACTGCCCTGGTAAAAAAAAAAAAAGGAAATACTCCTACTCAGCGCCACTGAAGTTGCCGCATCCAACTTATTCCAAACCAACAATTTGGGAGTTTTTATTATTTAATTCTTTTCAAATTAATATTTAAAAAAACCGTCAAGAACTATATTTTCAATATCTAGAACGTTTTAGTCACGCCAATGGTCCTGGCGCGATTTTTGAACCAATTACGCCACGTGGACCAGCGTAATAGCGTCCACACCAGCCGCGGACTGGAGCCGGAGTCCACGTAAGTCGCGCCCATCGACCTGACGTGACTGGAGTCATGCCGATCTGTTTAGCGTGAGTGCAGTGCTTATCAGCCGATTGCCGACCCGCGCGGCTTCTTCCTCCTCCAGTTCTTTCTCTCTCGCACGCTCGCTCGGTTTCTCTCTCCGACGCCGTGCCTTCGCCTCCAAAATCTGGCTTCATTCGAGCTTCCCTCTTCCTCAAATTTGAAGCATGAATCTAGCAAGGGTAGCTCTTTCGTTCCCTCCGTGTAGATTTGATTTTCATGAATGTTTTTGTTGGTTTTGGAGTAGTTAGGGTTCAGTGAAATATAAGTACCTTTTGTTGATAAGTTGTACAGATGTGGTTGTTTGCGGTATCATATATCGATAGGTTTACCTATTACATTTTGACATAACGAATTGTACTTTATGCATAGTTAAGATTATTATACTAAATAATTTTGGGAAAATATTAACATGTGTCATATTTATACATTTGTTTAGGGTAAGTGGCCGAGTTTTTGGCAGACAATGAAGCCCAAGAAAGATTACGGTTGCCACATGTGGATGGACGGTGAAGTGCCTTCACCACTTCCCCCTCTGAGATGTGAATGTAATTCCGTTGCCGAGGTGATTCAGTCGAGACATCCAACAACGGCAGCACGTGCATCTTATACGTGCCCTAACAAAGGCTATGTAAAAATATTCTATTAAATAAAAAATAAAGAAATACATATGATTAACAATGATTTTACAGAGTCACTCGAGTAGTTGCGAATTCTTTCAATGGATTGATGGTCCAGAGATGATAGATGAGAGAATTCTACTATTTCCACATGACCCATACGAGACGGTCCACTACGAAGCTTTCAAGCGATAGGTGCCTCCACCGCTAAATCCTCCTCCTATGATGGATGAAGAGAAGACAGAAGCATCAAGAAGACGTTTCCGCAATCTGCTGTTGTGCAAGTGTGGTCATCGGACCGAGCTAGAAAAGCCGCCACCTGGTTTAACATACACTCTATTTTTTTCGTTGTCCTATTACATTCATAGTTAGTAATTTGAAATGTGGAGTAATGTTTGTAATACTTCGTGACATGACTTAATATTAACAAGTAGCATTTCATCATGCAGAATAATAGGCGAGTGTGTGATTTCCAGGAGTGGATATATGGTCCAAAATCTCATTATCCAGAACCCGAAGATTGGTCGGATTTCAGGAAAGATTTACACTTGCCATACAGTAAGATGCCAAAGATTTTGTGTCAATGCGGCGTGCGTGAGTGCAAGGAAAGGAGTGGTTCCGTCCGAGCTAGCAATTGGATGGTTCTGTGGCAACACAGTAGGTGATAATGATGCATGGGTAATATATTAATTTCATGATCTTTGTTTGCATTCTCATACTCGTGTTCACTTGACTGGGATGTGAAATAAAACTTGTACTTTATTATGCAGCATACTCGGAGGTGCAACTGGGAGGACTAGTCGGATCGAGAGGATTTTTACGCGCAGCTCAATTTATATAATCATAAATAAAGGTGGGAGGCTTTGAGAACCAGAAGAAGAGAGATCCGGTCAAAACATTTGAAATGTCCTCCAGGATGGATCATTGGAACAATCAAGAGAGAGTTTGAACTTCATAAATGGAGGATAGGCATCGTGCCAATGAGATTGCATTGAAGTATTGGAGGGAGAATCGAGAGAGGTATCCTCCTATGGAGGCATGGCATCATTTGTCCCTGCCATGGGGTAAAACATTTGCTATGGCTTTAGAGTGTATGCCATGGTATAAAGAAAGGATGGAGCAGCTAGTCGATCCAGTGTACCAAGAGGAGTGCCGACGAAAGAGTTAGATACATAGTATCCACCATGCTTCTTTTGTATACGGGCCCAAACACTCTAAGGACATGTTGCATGCTGACACTTGATTGTGTACCTCTCTTTCTTGTTCGAGTTATATATATAGTAAGATCTATAGTCCGCACTGCATAGTCCTCGAAGAAATATTTGAGATCTTTTAGAGTTTCAAAAGTCATACCCTTATTGATCAAAGAGTTTTGACTATCACTAGGTTGATCTCTTAACCTAAAGCCATTGTTCGTTATAGCATCATCCGATCGACTAAGGTCGGCATGCATTGGCCCCTTAGGTACTAATATTCATATCTTTCAATGCACACAACTCCTTTTCATTATATATTTTATTCCAATTTATTTCAACATTACCACCTATGTTCTCATGTTGACCTGCTTGCGCCCCGTCAAAACCACTGATACCATCGTCTTCCCATTCTACTTCATTGTCATGAAAATCATCCCCTTCAACTTTAATTTCACTTTCAGACCATGACTCCTCTCACTTTTTCGAATATGTTTCTTCTTCGAGTTCTCTTTCCTCCTCGTCAAAAGTATCCTCATTAAAATCATTATTAACAACCGTCCAATCATACACTGGTGACATTGATAGGTTCTCCTCATTCTGATCCAAACAAGGTTCCGCTGCAGTCAATACCTCAATTGGCTCCTCCTCGAAACGCACGTCTTCACATGTTAATGGAATATAACCAACCTCTTACTCCTCAACTATAACCTCAGCACATTTCACTTGAGCATTCTTCAAACATTCCTTATAAAGTTTCCAATCATCCTCTAAAGCTAATTTCAATAAAATGTAATGAGCTCTACCACCACTTCCCGCATTAAAGCGGCCATGAAACTTAAGAGCACTATCCACTCCAATAATAGACTGCGTTCTTGCCTCAACTTCATAAAATAAAGGTGATTTTCCAAAGGAAATCACTTCTTCATACCTCTTAACCAATTCATTGTTATCATTCACAATGCAATGATGAAACAAATGAACTATACGATCTATTGAACAAAATACACGCTACTTTTTGAAATTTATCTAGAACAAATAAATAAAAATTAGTAAACATTAAAAAATAACTGCACACTATCATACACGTTAATATCGTGGTGCAATATGATAATCTATCGATATATGATATCTCAAACAACCACATTCGTGCAAATCATCAACTAAAAATCTTCACATTTCACTAAATCCTACCTACTCCAAAACTAATCAAAACATATATGAAAACCAAATCTACTAAGAGGGAATAAGAGAGCTACTTTCAAAGATCAAATGCTCCAAGTTTGTGAAAGTGGAAAGCTCGAATGAAGCCGGATTTTTGAAGCAAAGACGCGGCTACGAAGAGAAAAACCAAGCGAGTGCGCGCGAGAGGAAGAACTGGAGGAGGAAGAAGCCATGCGGGGCTGACGACCGGTTGATAAGCACTGGAGTCATGCCAAATTGATCGGCGTGATTCCAGTCGATAGGCGCGACTTACATGGACTCCGGCTCCAGCCCGTGGCTGATGTGGACGCTATCACACCGGTCCGTGGTGTGATTGGTTCACTAATCATACTAATACGATTGGCGTGACTAAAACGATCTAAATTTTAGAAATATAGTTTGAGATATTTTTTAAATATTAATTAAGAAGGATTAAATAATAAAAAGAAACCTCACAATTTGGCTACCCCGTCAATGTTGCCGCCCCCGTTCCAGATGAAATCATCTGGCCATTACCTGGAGAACGCTTCAGTTGAGCCCTACACTCTCTCCGAAAGTCCATGGCAACACCTTGCTTTGATCTTAACCAAAAGCTTCCCGAACGAGTCGATTGGGATGCAGTTGAAGAGTGGCATGGGTCTGCTCATGCATTAGCCTACAACATAATCTGACATGGTGAAGAAAGCATTATCGATCTCACTTCTTAATACTTCTTTTATCTCTATATATCTCATTATCTCATTCTTGTTTTCTATATATTCCACCGTTTCCAATCTCTGTAATCCCCGTGCTCAAACTTAAAACAACTTATAAATTGGGATGGAGTATATAATTTTCAAAGTTCAGCATACTTGAAGAAATAGATCTGTGATTACTCCCCCCCCCCCCCACCCCCGCGGTCACTTTTTATTTGACATTGCAGAAGTGAACACGGAAATTAAGAGAGTGGAAAAAATGTGCTAAAAATAAGAATAAAAAGATAGAGATAGAGATGTATTGAGAATAGAGAAAGGTATATTGAGATGCGAGGATGACAAATAAATTAGAAAAATTTGAGGAGGCTAGGATGATAAGTAATATGAGACACAGAGAGTAGTGTTTAGATGTGATTCTGCAGGTAAATGAAAAAATGGCTCTTAGTTGTGACTGTTATCGTCCAGAATATTAAAATCTGGTCAGATCAACATGGACTCTTCACATTTCGCCAGGATTCAAGATGATCAAACTGGGCAATTGATATTAGTCAGATGATAAATCAAAATGTTCCCTTACATGATTTATTTACTTGTAGGAACAAAAAATTGGAGTAAAACAAAGACCAACAAAAAAGATGCAACATTATTTAGCACACTGCATGCCCCGGCATCCATGGTTCACTGTAGATTAAGGATCATTTGAGTGTTAATGGTTCTGGTTTGATGACGTAGTCCATAACGACATCCTCCTCTCCCACCAGCATATTAACGACGCTGGCCATGTTGGGACGCCGTCTTAGAACTTGTTGGATACATAGTAGTCCAACCATCAAGAATCGGCATGCTTCTTCAACATTCAGGTCATCGCCTATCTCTTCATCTATTATTTGCTCTAGTTTTCCTTGCTCGTAGTATGTCCATATCTGCAAGGTCATCAGCAGATCTTTTACATTCAGTGACAGCCATACAAATAACAGAATTGTCTAAATAGTTTCTGAATATGATTCAAGACGAGGTATAAAATATCTTGAGCTTGCTGTAGATACAAATAACAGAATTTGGTTTCATGCCTGAGAGATCTACTATGGAGGTCATCTTCTTGATAAGGCAACTTATACAGAAATACAAAAAAAAAAGAGAGATCTAGATAGAACTTTAATTGACTTTAAGAAGGCTTATGCTAAAATGCCCAGGGATGTCACATGGTGCGTCTTGAAGAGACATAAAGTCTCAACCAAGTACATTGTTCTCATCAAATATACGCGCACTAATGTTGTGGCAAGTGTCCAAACAAGTGGGGACATAAATAATTTCACAATTAATATAGGATTGCACTGAGGGTCCGCTCTGAACTCATATTTTTTTGCTTTGGTAATGTATGAGGTCATAAGGAACATACAAAGAGATATTTCTTGATATATGCTATTTGCGGATGATGTAGTGGTAGTTGACGAGATTAGAGTACGGTTAATCAGAAGCTAGAATTTTGGACTCAGACCTTGGAAGCAAAAGGTTTAATTTAGACTTAGTATGTCTAAAACAGAGTACAAGTATGATTTCAATACTACTAGGCATAAGGACGAAGATGCTAGGCTCGATAGTTAGGTGGCACCTAAAAAATTATTTTTTGTTATTTGGGATTGATGATTTTGTTTGGTCTATAGTTCTTTTTGTCCTCAATTTTTCTCCTTTTCTTCTTTCTTTTCTTTTGTTTGCCTTTTCACAACCGGATATGGGAGTTTCATTCTAGCCTAACTTTAACTAAAAGGCTTTGTTGTTCTTACTGTTTTCTAGAGTACTTAAATCTGAACTTCATTGAGTCTTTTAGGTGCTATAAATTTCCGAAGTCTGAACCTTGGGAACAGATACGTGTGTATCACTCAAGGTGGATGTTATCGTTGGAGTCAGGGAAATCGGACCCCATCTGTTTGATCGAAAACCACTCAAAAACTATTTCAAATTCAAAAATCAAAACGTAGATAAATTTTGATGAAATGCTACAACAAACCGTTCAGATTTCCTGTTTACCCCTGGTTTACTGTAAAAAATTGTAAAACCAAACGGTTTCTTTTGTTTGCCGCTCGGTTTCACCGATTTACTAACTGGTTTAATTAGTTTTTTCATTTTCAAAATTTTCATTTTTTTTTGAAATCGGTCAACCGGTGAAATTGGATCGGTTTCACCAAAACCGCCAAACCGGTATGGTTTCGACCTATTTTGTAAAGCTTGGTATAACTTCGTGGGTTCCTTTGAAAATAATGGGTATAAAATTGATTTTTGCTTAGCATCAAAGTTGTTGTATTTGGAGTGCAGATGCTTGTAGAGTTTGGCTGTTGGTCTGTTTTTTAGTAACATCCCAGAGTTATTGTGGATTATGGGGTGCTATAGTTGCGAATAAGAATTTGCTTTAGTTTATATTATAACATTAATTTTCTTTATTTTGATGCCTTTTGTATGTTAACATAAATGTGGAATCCTTTTAAATCATTAATAAATTATGCATGTAATTTAAATAGCTAGTCAAAATAAATTTGCTTGTTGAGATGTTTGCATTACTCTTTTGAGATACTTGATGCTTGTGATTAGGGATTGGGGAGTAGTTGCACATTTCAAACTCCACCATGTAAAGGGTTTCACTTGACAGTTATGATAGTTAAGTCTTGTTTACTATAAATACATGCTGATGTCTTAAGTGTGTGGTTGTTAAACTTATTCATACAGGATCCTTATATCATTAATTAGAATGTCCTTATCAATTATAGTATGATGCCTAATTAAATTAGATATATTTATATGTTTTTTCTTCTGAATTGCTTATAATTACAAAGATGTTGCTGAATTTCGACAAACATTAGACAGCTGTGAAGGACGTGTAATCCAAGCCCAAAGCAGTATTCACAGTTATTGATTATGTAGCTAATCCTAAATAATCTATGGCCCCTTGGGGAGCATGGAAAATCTTCCTTATTCCTGTGGGAATCTAACTTTGTCCAGTTGAAGTCCTGCGATCTTTCAAGCTGGTTCTCTACATGATAATTTTTCTAAGATATCTAAAGGACAAGTTTAGTGCTGGAAACGTAATTGAACTAATTAGGGGTGAAAACTAAAACCAATTAGGTTACCCTCCAAACCTCTTTAGTTCAAAAAAATGAACTAACTTTTAAAATCTCCACTTTTGATAAACTAGTTCATTTTTTTGAACTAAAAAGGTTCACAGGTTATTCTTAGGTGCACCTATTAACACCTCTAGAACTGATGAATCTCAAAAATGAAAATAAATTACGAATTCAGACAGACTTACCTTGCCATGCAGAAATTGGCGTTCCTGAAACAATTCAATGTTGTGATTACACCTGCCAGCAACAATTTCCAATAGCAAAACACCAAAACTATATACATCCGCCTTCGTTGTTGCTTGTCCCCTGATCATATATTCAGGTGCCATGTATCCTGCGGCAAGGCAAACAAGAAAGACATAAGAATAATATTATTCGTTGGAATTCTTTCAAACTCCCAAACAAGGTTAGGCTTACAATGATTTTGCAGACATAGTGCTCACAAGAGCTGGCCGAAGGCACCATGCCAGTCCAAAATCAGATATTTTTGGGGTGAGATCCTTGTCAAGAAGAATACTGGCTGCCGTTAGGTTCCTGTGGAGTATGGGGGGATGGACTCCGTTATGAAGAAAAGAAAGTCCATGTGCAATACCAACTACAATTTTGACACGAGTTCTCCAATCGAATTGTTCCTTACTACGGCCTGATCCTGTAACATCATGTAAGTAGGCGGATCACAAAACTATAAAAATTGACTAGATAATGGAAGATATAAAGTACAAAAGCATGCCACCTTGCAGTTTATGTTCAAGGCTGTTGTTTTCATGATAATTGTATATAAGAATCCTATGATTCCCTTCAGCACAACAACCAACCAAGGTATTTAGGTTCTCATGCTTGATATCAGAAATTATTTTAATTTCATGTAGAAACTCTCGGTCTCCCTGTCTTGAAACAGCAGAGAGCACCTTTAATGCTACAACCCTTCCATCTTTAAGCTTTCCCTGTTAGAAAAGGGTGAAGTTTAAGCAAAGATTAAGCAAAGATCAATGTAAAGTGTAATAGACATTTAAACTCGGAAACGATTACAATGCAAATTACCCTGTACACAGGACCGTATCTTTCCTCAGCTATCTTGTTTACTGGATCAAAATTATTGGTTGCTTTTATCATCTCACTGTAGGAAAAAAGTATCATATTGGTTCGTCCTGGAAGATCTAGGAAACAATCCAAGTGTATTAGGAGGAGTGCTGTACATTGAAATGGTTATACCTCTGATGTATGGTTTAAAGTGTTACCTTCACCTTCAATATTTTGTTTCATGTCTGCCCCATACATGAAACAGCGAGAGATTTTTGAAAATGTAATACTGGAAGGCCCCAAAAATGAGCGACCTGATTTCCGCTGGAGTCCTGAGAAATAAACAGAAGGGCAAGGGCACTAAAACATTGTTTCTTTTTAATTTGTGACAGCATTCGATTAGTCAGTCTCAATCAAAGATTTATAACACTCATACACATACCACCTTTCATTTGTTGCTGGAATGGTTATTGGTACAATTTTCCCATGAAACATAGTTAAGTAGGTACATAAAAATGAGAGTAGACATTGCTGATAACAGCACTTGTATTGATCGAAGGGCTCTAGGCCCCCATATATACATGTGCACAATATGCACAAAACCCCTCAAAGAGAGGAAAAATACAAGAAGTACAAGAAAGACATATACAACACTCCCTCCAAACTTATGGTGGATCGACAACAATGAGTTCGGAGAGGAAAAACCTATATTGAGGTCGAGTCTATGACTTTGTTAAGAAATCAGCCAACTAAATCTCTGAAGGTACATACGGAGGAGCAACAATCCCATCCTGAATATGTGCCCGTGAATAATAAACACCAATACCAATATGCTTGGTGAGCTAATGCTTCGCTGATTCGCGGGAAGTATCGAGAGCCCCTGTACTGACTGTCAAAAGAGGAGTAGCCACTGAGATTGAAACACCAAAATCCTCAAGCAACCACTGCAACCAAGTAACCTCCGCTGTCACCAGAGCCATAGCCCGCAACTCAGCATCTGCGCTCGAATGAGAAATTGTTGTCTGCTTCTTAATCCTCCAAAAGATGAGGGAATCACCAAAAAAGACACGATAGGTAGAAAAAGAGTGATGATCAGAGAGATCACTAGGCCAAGTAGCATCAAAGTACGCCTGGAGCTATACAGAGCTGGACCGAGAGAAGAGCCTCCTTGACATAGTTTCACAAAGATAACGTAGAACTCGATGAAGATGGCTATAGTGGATCTGAGTAGAAGCAGAGACAAACTGACTCAAAATATGTACAGATTACGAAATGTCAGGACGAGTGACGCAAAGATAAACAAGACTCCGAACGATATGTCTATACCGCGTGGTGTCCGGAAGAGCCTCATCATCAATGACAAAAGATGGACATTAAGCTCCATAAGTATCTCAACAATACAATCATCAGTGAGAGAAGCAAGATCAAGAAGATCCTTAATATACTTTTCTTGAGATAAATAGAAATCTTCCAGAGTGGAAGATATCTCTATTCCAAGAAAGTATCTAAGAAAATCAAGATCTGACATAAGAAACTGCTCATTGAGATGTGCCTTAACAAAGGTAATGTAGGAGGGATCATCTCTAGTGATGATCATGACATTAACGTAACACAGCCAAAAAGGTGAAGGATAGAGTAGTTAGGCGTCTTGCCACAGAGATGCTTATAAGGAATACTACCCCAAAGAGCTGACGAAGGCTGAATGTTAATCACATAAGTGGCAGTGGAAACAACCTCAACCTAAAAATGAGAGGGAACATAAGATGCAACCATGAGAGCATGAGTAGTCTCAAAGAAATGACTATGCTTGCGCTCAGCTACGCCATTCTGAGCAAGGGCGCTAGGATAGAAAACTGAGCTAGAGTGCCCTGCTCCAAAAAAAAACTGACTAAGAGCTCTCGAGAGTACTTGCCAACAGAATCCGCATGAAAAACATGAATAGAAGTGTCAAAATGAGTACGAACCATAACAGCAAGAGTCTTATAGATGAATAAAGTCTCACTACAATGCTTCATAAAATAAATCAAAGTGTAGAGGGAAAAAATCATCTATAAATATGATATAGTATTGGTGACCTCCCTTTAAGACAAAAGGAGCAGATCCCCGTACATCAGAATGGACAAGATCAAAACGACGCTCAAACACTGACTCACTAGAATGACTGGGAAGTTGTACCTGCTTTCCCAAACGAAACCCCTAACACTGATGTAAAAACTCATGACCTGAAACTCGACCTAACAAACCACGACGAATCAAAATGGTTCGACGAGAACCACACACATGACCTAAACGATGGTGCCACTAAGCAAAAGACAACGTCGACAAAGCAGCCAAGGTAGGGCCGATACAACGGAAGGAATACAAAGCCTGTCAAGTTTCCAAAGATGCTAAGAATCACGACGATGAGGGTCAGTACCAACTAGGCAACCCGTGTGACGATCCTCAACATAGCAAAAGTCAAAATCAAAAATAACACGACAGTCGTGGTTAGTAATCTGACTAGCCGACATTAACTATATAGTTAAATGAGGAACATGAGAAACATCAAGAACAGAAAAAGAATCCCCTAAGAAGGGTCCCTTGTCCCAAAGGAACCCTCAGCAGTATAAACAGTAAGAGAACCGTCTCTTGTCCCAAAGGAAACATCAACAATATAAACAGTAAGAACCAGAAGGAGAACAAATAGAAGAGAGACGAGATATGAGGAGTCATATAAAAGAAGCACCCGAATCAAGAATCCAATGATCAGTACCTGAAGTATAAGACGGTCCCTCAATAGATGACTGAGAAGCAACATCAGAACCTATAGGTGCAGACGGCTAATTCACAGAACCAGCAAATCCAGATGGCGAAGAGGCCACGAGACGACTGAGCAACCTCAGAAACTCCTGTGTCTGAGAACCAATTGAACTCCTCTAAGAACCTGCAACACTAGAGCCTCCAAAACCCTGTGAACAACGAGAACATGCCTGCTCATTCCTCCAGAAAAGAACATGTCCATCCTTCCCACAATGGTCATAGTGAAAATCTAGGCCCCCTTACTCCCAGAGGAAGGTGCTGAAGTGCCAAGCACAATGTGGAAAGGAACAGTAGGGCGAGAAGAGTACCGAGCAGCCAAGGCTGAAGCAAATTGCAACAGAACAGCAGTGCAAAGACATGTCTCCTCATTCCGTACAGCAACAAGAGCATCTATCAAAGACACACAAGGGTGACGAGCGAGCAGTTGAGCACATAGAGGCTCGAATTCATCACGCAGCCAGGGCAAAAACTCGTAGGTACGCCGAACCTCTAGGGCAGCCTGCTGACCCTTGCACAACTTACATGTGATGGGTGAAAACTAGAGAAAGCTGAGCATAGAAGTGATCTGCTGAGGCATCTCCCTGTCCCAGTAGGTGCTCCTAACGAACAGGAGCAATATACATCGACTGACGTGAGGGCTTATAATGGCGATGAAGAAAGTCCCACATCAAATGTGTCGTGTCAAAGTCAAAGCGGCAAAGCGATCCTCCATACTGGCAGCAATAAGAGCAGTAGCACGAGCATCCTTATTCAACCATATCCTGTAAGCACCAAGCTAAGACTCATAGGAGGCCAAAACATCATAATGATCTTCAGAGAGCTTCTCCTCAGCATCAGTAGCACCCTCTGGAAAGGCGACAGCTGCAACAGAAGCCGGGCAAGCAGGACATAGAAACTTGCCCGTGAGGAAATCCCAAAGACGAAGTTCAGGCATGTGAGGACGCATCTGGGGTACCCAGTCACGATAATTGGTGCTTTTAAAGAGCACCAGACATTGCGACACAGGAACCCCGCCCGAAGGAGTCAATGAGGGAGACATAGCGATGGCAACTGCACAAGATGAAAAGCGGCACAAGTTGCAATCTCTCTGATTTTTTTTAGTCATTGCTTCTGTTCGAAAGAGAACAAGAAAAAGCAGCAGTTTTTTTTATTACCTCTGTTCTAAAAACCCTAACTCTAACCCTTTAGTCAAACGAGAGAGGGCGAATTGTTCAAAACAGAGGCGACAGAGGTCCAACGACTGCTGAGGCACCCAGAGCCGATGGCGACAGCGACCTTCAGCTGGACAGCGATGGTGAGATGGCGATGCTACCTAACGGCAACGGCGGTGGCGGATCCCAAGACGGCAAGGCCAAGGGTTGCAGCAGAGAAGGATGAAGCCACCAAATCCGGCAGCGTCAAGGAGCAGCGCGGCGTAGCTCGACCTCCAGTAGTGCGACCTGCAGGGGCGGCGCAGCGCGATGCGCCGCAGCTCGACTTGCAGAGGTGGCAGCGACGGCAGTCGACTAAGATCCAGACGAAGACGGATGAAATCAATAGAAAATGAATCTAGAGAAAAACAATCCGAAAAAGTTGAAAGTGGTGAAGTGCAAACCCTAACCCTAATTTCTAGCTCTTATACCATCTCGATAACAACACTTGTATTGATAGAGGGGATCTAGGCCCCTATATATACATGTACACAATATGCGCAAAACCCCTCAAAGAGAGGGAAAATACAAAAAGTACAAGAAAGACATATACAACACTAACAAACATATCCGTGAGCAGATTTAACTATGATTCCCACCCTATAAATAAGACAACTATTAAGCTTGAGGTGAGTACCAGTTATTCAGCTTGCCAAGCAAGCTAATAAAAAATGCGTCTAATGGAATACACTAAACGCAATTTCTGGGATTTTGCATACATTATTTCTGGCTCCTTTGTTACAATATTAAGGTTGGTTGGATCTAAAGAATGATAGTTAAAGTTATTTTTTTCAAGAATTTTACATGGATTAAGTTGGAGTAGCTAGGTCAAGTCTTTTTTTTGTTTGTGTCTAGGCCTCTTGTAAGAGTTATATAATGGTCATAGGGGTATTCTTGTATTTTGCCCTCTCTAGGCTTTCCTCTTAAACCTCTATATATAGCCCCTATTGGGGCTATAATCATTACAATCCATCTCTCTAACATGGTATCATGGTTAGGCAAGGGTTTCCCTGGCCACAAGACCAGATGGATTTGTCAAAAAAATTTCACACGTGGGGCTTCCTCTCACCCGCAGCCGCTCCACCCGATTGATCGATTCTATCAGATCGAATCCTCCTCCCGGTGGCACTCCTCCCTGCCCTCTGCCCTGCCGCAACCTCCACGCCAGTTCCATGACTCCCGGCTGCGCTGCCTCCCTAGCCGCGTCACCTTCATGTTACTCTGCCTTCCGATCTAGTTCTCCCCTGCGCTGGACACCTCCTCTCCCGCTATTCCCCCCCCCCCCAACCGCAGCTCAGATTTCACCCTACTTCTCCCAGCTGCTGCATCTAGTGTTCCGGCTCATCTTCGCTCCTTAACGCTGCATCCCAGCTCTGTCTAGCCGCCAGCTTTGTCATCCCAACCCCGTGCCGCCAGGCTCCCTACCGCATGCCACCGCCTCTTCTCGGCGCGAGCGCGCGGCTCTTTTTGTGCTGTCGAGATCCTCTCGGCTCTAGGTCGCCGACGCCTTGTTGGATCCTACCAATCCCCTCCAGATTGACTTTAGCGGCGCTGCTGCTCCCGCTACTTCCGTCAGCTCCCCTCCGCCACGTGCCCAAGGCCACCCTAGGCTCCTCTCCAGCAGATCCGGCAAGATACAAACACAGCTTCCTCCCGCAGCTCTGTTGTGCCACCCCTTGGTCGCCTCTCCTGCGTTGCCTCCTTCGGCTTCCCTGGGCCCGATCCGGCTCTGCGCCAGGCTCTCCATTGATCGAACAAATCAATTCACTTTGGGTCCTGCTCCTCGCTTGCAGCCCGTAGACTCGTTGTGAGCCCTTCTCCCCTACAGGTTTAATCTTCCGCTGTGTCCACATCCAACTCATTATGTTCTTTGTTCAGCTGTGCCAGGAGAGTCCACATTCATGTCTGTCAGCCATTATCCTTGAATTAGCCAAATTTCACCTTTGTTTGGCTAATCACACCGTCGTTCTTTGGTGTCATTTAGTCATCTAGATCTTCTGTAGCATTCCTTTTCATCATTGTTTGACGGCTTCTGCTACATGATCTAGAATCTTTTGTCATCTTGATCCTCTTTGTAGCGTGAGTTATAATTTTGACTTGTTATCCCTCGCTGCTTGATTAAGGACATTTCTTTAATGTCACCTCCAAGGCTTCACACATGTGCTTCAGTTTGCATTTCGTCTTCACTCGATGGAATTTCAAGACTCTGCTTCACTACGAATTGAAGAGTAGATTTTGTATGTAATAGGTTTAGTTAAGTTTTCATTTTTACTTAGTATTCTCCTTCAAATATCACAATGTAAGTGAAAGTCATGATAAGTACGCCTTCATATCGATGGGCCGAGAAACATAATACCCCTCTGTACCTGTAGTGATATTTGTACGCTGAGGAATGTTACTACATGCAGATGAATCCACATTGACTTTCTGAAAAAATTGAAATCCAAATATTTAAATATTTCCTTATTTCAAGTAAATTACTTCAATCACTAAATTTGTGTTATTTTACAATGAAATAAAAAATTCATGCATGCTTAGATAGAACTAGTGTACCTTAATGCTACATTCAGAGTCACCACCTTGTTGGCATGACTGGGCCATCGCTTCCCCAGTTTCATTATATATATTCGAACTCAGGTCATTGCTGATTTCAATTTCATCGTGACTAGGATAGACCTCTTTGTCTGTACGCAAGCATTGAACCTTATGCTCACAAGTTTTCCTACGTTCAGGGTGTAGCTTTGGGAAGTTTACAGTTCACCCAGGTGTAGCATATATCTTGCGACATCCATCCACATTAAGATTCTCCAGATTACTATTTGGTAACATTGCAAAGTTCAAGTGAAGATGCACACATCCTGCAAGGTCTAGCATCCGTAAAAATGCAATCTCACTGAATGAATGTGGAAGAATTTGAAGTCTGCTGCATCCTGAAAGTATCAGAGCCTCCAAATTGGCTAGTTTTCCGAGATATGCTGGCATTTTTTCAAGCTGGCAGCAATTTGATAGGTTCAAGAACTGAAGAAAACAAAGTTCACCGAAAGATTCTGGTATATTATTGAGTGTAAAGCAATTTGACAGAATTAGATCCTCTAAATTTGTTAGTCTTCCAAAGGATTCTGGTAATTCTTCAAGTTCTGTGCAACCTGATATATCCAAAAACCGAAGTTCTTGAAATTCACAAATAGATTCAAGTAGCTGGTGAGCTTCCGGGCAGCATGACATATTAAGATGCTGTAAACTCTTAATGTTATAAAGTTTTGAGGTAAAGTGATGGAGTTCAAGACACCCTTGTACATTAAGATATTTTAACTTGTTAAAAGTTCCAACAAAATCAGGCAGCGCGCAAATACATGTTTCTGAGAGATCTAGTGCCTCAAGATTTTGTAGGAAACTCATTGCATCAGGTAATGATTGAATTGCCGAGCTAGATATATCAATGTACCTGAGATGGATCAATTGACAAATAGAACTAGGTAACTCCCGAAATGAGCATCCACTGAGATCCAATACACGTAACCGCTTCAGAGCAGAGAATACTCTCTCAATAAGCTTTTTTTCCACTACAGTTCTTCAGACATATCGCCCTTACACTGGTGAGCAAAAGTTTATGAAATTTGGATTTTTCATTGCATCTAGTCAATAGGGCATATCGGGATGCACTATTCTTTGTGCTTGCATTATGTGTCCTTTCACCATCCAGGACAAGTAGATCATGACTTGTTACATATCGGGCAAACTCATGTACCAAATTGTGCAGGTTGAGCACCTTTGAGGTGCTGGCTTGATTGAGTCCAGTACCCTATATAGGGGTAAAACTTAATCACGTGAGTAGTTTACTACAAACCATCTATCTTATTGGAACCCTGAAATCTTAATTACTGTTCAATACTAGTGCTAGCATACATCAATGCCAATCTCAGATGTAAAAAAATTTAGACATGGCTGAACATAACAATGCACAAAATAAGTTCATTTCTTGTGCAAATTCAAAAGTTCCTAACATTTTTTTTTTGATGAAAAATTTCCTAACATTGTTAATCCAGAACAGAAACTTCAAAAAACACTTGAAATACAAGTAATCAAGTCAATAGGTCACCAATTCTAATAAAAAGTTAAAAAGAACACGATGGCATGTGCCAAAAAAAAAAGAACATGATGCCATTCTGCTATTTGACGGTATTGTACCTTATTTGATGATCAATCAAACACTAGATAATTTGACTCACTTGGTTAAGAGTAGTTGATGATTTAAGGGTTATATACAAGTAAAAAATTTTCTAATGCATTGAACTGAAAAACTAAAACAAAACTCAGACATTGTCACTTACTGAGGATCTGTCGCATGCTTCAAGGAAGAATACCGAAAACAGTTCCTTGACATACTTTTTACCCTGTGAATAAATAGGCATTGTCCCATATGTTGATCCAAGAATGCCAAGTGCAGGCCCATTGTCTAATTAGATTTTCCATACGAATACCAAATCCTTTGGGGAACAATGATAAATAGCTAAGGCATGATTTCAATGCTGACGGCATATTGTAATATATCTGTTTGATTGATGAGAACATGTTGATCTGCAACGGAAACTCTCTCTCCAGTTTCCATAGCTGCTTTTCATCGTTCCAAATGCTCATGCCTTTACTGCACACAAATGAGCTGAGAGAATGAACAACTGCTGGGATGCCTTGACATCTGTTTATGATTTGCTTCCTGATTCGAGTGAGATTTGAATTACCACCATCATCACATACTTTCTAAGAAAATATTCTCCAACAGTTTTCTTCAGATAATGGACCCAATTTGTAGGGTTGAACAGTATGCATCAGCTAAGCAACCTTTTCACTACAAGTAGTCACTATAATCTTGGTGTCCTGCATGCCCCTTAGCATTTTCTTTAGATGAAGTAACTGTCCATCATCTGTGCTCAATAGGCCATCTAAGACAATGAGACAACTTTTGTCATGAAGTACTTC
>BCLF01000040.1:0-13843 GCA_001602275.1 Zoysia japonica
TAAACCCTTAAACCCTAAACCCTAAACCCTAAACCCCTAAACCCCTAAACCCCAAACCCTAAACCCTAAACCCTAAACCCAAACCCTAAACCCCTCAACCCTAAACCATCAACCCTCAACCCTAAACCCTAAACCCAAACCCTAAGCCCAAACCCTAAGCCCCTAGCCCCTAGAACCTAAACCCTAAACCCTAAACCCTAAACCCTGTAAACCCTAACCCCCAAACCTGGAGCGATTTGCCAGACTTCTGCTTGCAATATTTGAGATCCTTGGAGTTACTTGAACGATTGTAGGTCCTCTAGAAGTGATTGGGTTGGACTCACCAGCGTACTTGGCGATGTTGGTACGTGCACGGAAGCGGAGCGAACATCTTGCTCTTCACATCTCTGACCCGGTGGCCCGAAACCCGACTCCTTCGAGGCTGAGGCTCCAAGATAAGTCATAGTTCCGCCAACGGTTGTACTACACAAGAGTTTGTTCCCGACGTGACTCGATGTTGTT
This sequence comes from Zoysia japonica, assembly GCA_001602275.1. Classification (NCBI taxonomy): domain Eukaryota; kingdom Viridiplantae; phylum Streptophyta; class Magnoliopsida; order Poales; family Poaceae; genus Zoysia; species Zoysia japonica. The sequence continues at coordinate 502 of BCLF01000040.1, forward strand.
GTCGCTTCTGACCAGCCTTCTGGCGTCGATGGTATGGCGCACATCGAGGTTCGGTCCAAGTCGTTGGCGAATGGATAAAGCCCTCGACGGGGGGTCCCGTGCTTCCGTTCAGCCACCGCGGCTGCCGCGGGCCGGGCTATGCTGCTTGACATGCTGCTATTGACTACTGCGTACATCAAACCATTGTGATCCTGTCGATTGCTCTTATTGAAGCACGCTGTGGAGGAAGACGCATAGATGATCATGGGTTTCACGGAGCATGAGATTTTTGACATGACGGATTTGTCGAGGACAAAAGTTGTTGCTGCCATGTTCTTGATTCGACGGTACAAAAGAGGAGTGTCGATCGCCATGATCTGCTCGTAGGTGATGCGTGCGCAGGCTCGTACACCATTGTTTGCCGCGAGTGCGTCCTTGTCAGCTTTGCGGGTGGAGTCGGCCCCGCCGGCGGCTCGAAGATGGTGATTGCTCAATGATGTGGAGAGACGTCGTCGGCCAACGTGTGACCGAGAGGTGTTTCCTTCCCAGCCATGGACGCTTGAAGCATGAAGCACTCGCGTGCCGGGTCATGACCTAGCACCACACGAACTCGATGACATTGAGCAGTGCACTTCTGCGGCGAGGCTTGAAGATGAAGTTCGTCGTCCTAGTCGATGACGAAATAAGCTCTCGAAGCGAAAAGCCTGACCGATGGTGAAGACGGGACGCGCCACGATCGGCCGTCCCGAGCGACGGCGATCGTGAAGCTCCGGAAGCAAAGTTGGGAGATCGAAGCCTCCCACACCATGGCGAAGATCAAAGCCATTGACAAAACAAAGCGAGGCGTACAACGAAAACCTCCTTTATAGCGTGTCAACTGTCAGTGTTTCGTTCACCGGCACAGTAGAATTTATGTATTTAGAGAGGGATTCGTGCGCTCTTCTTGCCGATGTGGCTAGTCTATGGAGGACTCAAAAGATTAACCTTTGTTCAGGCCACCACAGAGATGTAATACCTAATGTCTAAGGAAGCAAGAGGATTGTATTAGCTTGAAAAGGGGTTACAATGGCGGTAGACTCCCTGCACGAACAAGAACTCTAGAACGTATGTGTGGTGTGTACTATTTGTGTGAACTTGTTCACCCGTTGTCTAAGGCCCTCGCCGCGCCCTTATATACGGGTCGGCCTAAGGTTACAAAGCGAAGCTTACAAAATTGAGCGGCACCTGAAAGGTGGGACTGTGAGCATCTTGAGGTTTATTCTCTGATGTCCTCTGGCGCCAGATCATCTTGTCGATGTACTTGTTCGTCCTGTGTCCAGTGCGAGAGGGACAAAAGTAGCTTTTCTGTCTACTGCACAGTGTCAAAAATCTCTGTGCATGTCGTGGAACAGGTGCGCAAGGCGGTGCCCGACCCTAAGGGGTCCGAAGCGTAAGGCGATGCTCGATCCTAGGGGGTCGGACGCGTAAGGGGGTTCCCCGACCCTCAGATGGTCGGGCCGGGTCTACAGGCGAATATGACCCTCGGGGGCTAGATTTTGTCTTCGGATGATCCCAACCCTCAGATGGTTGGGTGAGCTCTTTGGGGCTTGATGTGATGAAGTCATTCGCAGGCCACGACTCAACCCGTGGGCCGCGAATCGTAGTTGAGCTCTCGTATTTAATCCGAGGTCGCAGGTACCTGGAGTATATGATCTCGACACAATCTATTCTAGATATGCGAGGAAGCATATGACAGTAATCAGTTAGTTGATAGTGGTGATCTGTTCTTGTCAAAAGTAAAAAAGCAGAAAAATGTTGCTCTAGCACTTCACTAATTGAAAGTGCTTATCTATAGCTAACAACATAGCTAATCTATCCAGATAATGCTGCAGTTGGTCCAAATGGAGAAAATAACAAGACCACACAAGCTGCTGCTCAAGTCATACATAGTAGCAAACAAAGGACACTCACCCAGAGACCTTAGTTGGGGCCGCAATCCTGACGAGGTAAAGGGTGCATGACTCAAAAAGTTCTTGCCCGACCACAGCAGATCCGGCGTGGGGGCAAAACTCGGCACCCAGTCGGTGGTCGCTCCAGAGATCCTATTAAGAGAAGGATGCAGATCACTGCGCCGTTCGCCCTGTCTTTGTTAGGCCTTGTTCAGCACATAGGAATGAAGCCAGACCAGTGGATCCTGGTGTCTCACTCAATCCTTTGTTAGAATGTAATCCTCCCATGAATCATTCCCCTTGAAAAAAAAAATCTGTTCAGCACGTAAGGAATGAATCCTGCTGATCGCAGCAACTTCGAGTTGCACTAGACAGCAGCTCCGAGCATTAAGGAAAAAGTCTAACTTTTTTGGAAACTGATTGTAACATAAAGGAAAAAGTTCTAACTAGCAGCAAGTGCATGTGCATCCATGACCCCAGATACTAAAAACATCAATATATTCAAAAAACCATAAAACTAAATAGCACTATAAAGCTTCGAGAAACCAGTTATGAGAAGGATAAAAAAGGTATGATACACAACTACACAACAAGTAAATGTCAGCCAACATGTTGCACTGAAGGAAGTAAAGATATGATACACTGGAAAAAAGATATTAATACACATGAGCCATGACCATGAACATGACCAGGCCAGGCAGCCATAACCAGAAATACACATCTGTTTTTTGTCAATGCATAGTAGCTGTCTGTATACATCCATACAGGTTCAATCCTAGACAAGTTTGGCAGGCAGGAAATCTATACATGGGCCACGAGGCCACGCAAATCCAACACAGTTCACAAGTATTTAGACTAGGCAAATCCAAGACACCAAAACAGACATCCAACAAGTAGCAGCTGCAACAAGCACCAGTGAAGTCATGCTGTTGCTATTGTGCTGTAAACAACAAGCAACAAGTATTAGAGGCTAGAAATTTCAGGTACACTGCCCATCTCCATTTCTTGATAAAAGGCTTCACCATCAACATATTTCCCAAGATTTCACGTTTCTTTACTCTCTAAATTTCCCATGATTTGGACTGAGTGAAAACCAGAGCTATTTTTTCCCTCTTCACTAAGCTACAAAACCAGCCAAAGAAAAAAAAGTTCATACTACCTGCAACCACGCAACAGTTCGACAGAAACAATTAACAAAAACAGCACATAATTTTCCATCAGGTGGAATGGAAGAACAACAAAGAATGACGGGAGTCGACTTACGGCCTGCGGGATACCGATGAGTGCGAAGACAGTGAGCAGGATGCCGAGGGCGATGGAGCAGAAGAGCAGCAGGCCGATGGCGCCCTTGCAGACGGCGGTGTTGAAGGCGTCCACCTTGGCGGCGCTCCCCTGCAGCAAGCCGTGGTAGATCTCCCGGCCCATCCAGTCGGTGTCGTACTGGAAGAAGGGGAACCACGAGAGCTGCACGAACCCATGGTAGGCCGGTACGTAGCCATGTCAGTCACAAGCACAGGCACAGGCACAGCTGCATCACGCCATGAGTCAAGTAGTCGGGGATAAAATTATTGTAGACGAAGTAAGTACCCAAGTGATGGCCATGACGGCAAGCACTTTGTACATGGCGGGTGGCAGGTTCTTGAGGATCCAAGAGGTCACGAACGCCGAGCACTAAGATGTTTAGCCTAATCTGACGCAAGATCGAACGACGCAGTCCAAGAACTCAACAAAAAGATGGAAAGTGAAAGCATATCTGGGACAGATTAAGAACCAAGAATAGAGATTACCGGTGAGAAGGACGCGGAAGAGGAGGACGTTGGGTTGGGGAAGACCACGCCGCCAGCTCTTGCGCCCTCAGAAGCCTCTCGCGCCGCCATCAGCCTCGAGACACCAGCCGCCGCGGCACCTCGCCTGCGTCGCCCGAGCCGCCTGGAGCCGCCACGGCACCTCGCCCGCATCGGTGAAAAATAGGCGAGCGGGGGAGGACGTCGGGTGTAAGAAGGCCTGCCGTCGTCGCTTCGCCGCCGGTTCTCCTGGTGCGAGCCGCCGCCGCCGCGGCACCTCGCCCGCGTCGCCTAGAGCCGCCAGCCGCCGCAACAGAGAGCGACTAGGTTTCGATCCAGATGGGCTGTGGTGGGGATCGGTTCCGAGCCTTTCCACGCCCGGAACGGCCGAAACGGCCCGGGTTTCGTTCCCGGTTGGGCTGAAACGAACGGTCGTTCCAGGCCAGGCCGGTATTCGTTCCACCTTTATCCGATCCACCCGAAATGGGCTGCTTTCCTGGTCATTTCTGCTTTCCAGGTCATTTCTGCCCAACCGAACAAGGTCTTATGTGGTTCAGTCGAGGAGGAGGCAAATCCTCTCGACGACTTCTGGCCGCGTGAACAGCGGCGCGACATGACTTGAACTGTCATACATCAACGAAGACGTTCGTGAGATCGATCTGTAGGAGGAACCTTATTGAAAGGGGATGTGATAGGTTTGATATGCCGTACCGTCTTTTCTTGGTTGATGAAGGTAGATGACGCCTAAGCTTCCACCATGTCTGCTCGCTGTGGTGAGGGCGCATACGCCGTCGGTACGGCGCCGAAGCAACGCAACCATTCGCAAATGATGCCGCGCGAGCCGTCACGAATATCCAATGAGGTCCAAACTCCAGAGCTGAGTTCTGTTGCTGCCTTGGTTGACGCAAGATGCCAAGAATTACTGGGTGTCGCCTTAGTTGATGGAAGGGGGCGAACCGCCGTGGATGCCGTGTGCTCGTCGTTCGGCTCGCACCACGGCGAAGGATGCTGGGCACTTGCCGTCACCTAGATATCCGTCTGGATTTGGCGACGGAACATGTCTCTAGCAAGCACTGTAACCGGCAAGAATGTAGGAGGAACGCTCGCGAGAAGAGGAAAACGAGGGTGGAAAGGAAGCGGCAGGAGGAAGTTTTTCTCGAGGAAAGGACTTTTTTTTTAGCGATTCTTGAGGAAAGGGCTGGGTACCTTAGAGTAGGGGAGGTGAAATGTCTGGAATATCAGGCGACGTCGGCGTCGGTTCGTGCGACGGGCAAACTATGTGAACGCATGCACACTTCGCTGCGCCAGCAGTTGGAGCGGGCGCGCGCTTTCAGCAGTTGGGCTCTGGGCCATTGAGAATGAACTCACGCAGTATGGGTCCGGCTGGGACTTGGGCCGTGTGTGGTAGCAACAAGAACTCAGTGCTGAATATTGTTTGCCTTGAACACGTGCTGCATGGTCTTAGACGTACCTTATTACCTTTGCCATCACGACATCGAAAAGCCATTTTCAACCATTCTGCCATACACATTTATTTGTGATCCCAGGTACGGCCGTGCACCCGTTGTTTTTCCTTTTTGGCATTCGATGTGCAACAATGCATACACCAAAAATTGCCGTGTGAATTGGGTTACTGAAAGTCAGATAGAATAGCCGTGAAGCAACAGCAACGGGAAGCCAAGCTCTACCCGTACTGCAAAAAAAAAATCAAGCAAAAGCGCTGATTAATACTTACTGATATTCTCATGACTGATTGTAAGGGCAGTATTGTAACACTGGCTGACAGATGCAAGCGCTTCCTACTTTCTTGCTTCGCAAACCAAAACGTAGTAGCAATGGAAATGTTTTTCAACAGGGTCCATTTCAATGTCTCGATGATGGTTGCATCACTGGGATATTTGGCTCCATCTGTATGTGAGACGGTAGCTGCAGTTAGCTAGTCAATGGATCAGTCGCGCGCGATCTCACTGTCAAATTAAACACTACACCAAGTCCGACCCAGCCAACCACACCGACGGATGATCTACTCTAGTTTCTCCGTTTCCCACCTCAGCTCACCACCCCGCGCTACAACCAGCTTACTTCCTCAGAGCCTGAGCCGTCTCTTTCCGTTGCTTAATTGCAGCTCACCTGACCAAACGGCATAGCTTTGGATGGAAAACGCTCAAGAACGCTCACTATCATCCTAGAAGTGCAGTGTTCCTGCCATGGCTCGTCACAAGCCAGAGGTGAGCTGCTTGCTTATTCTATTCCACAAATCCGGCCTTCTTTGAATTCGAGGAACTTTTTCTGAATCTTATGTTTTTCTTGTAAAATTGAACGGTTAAATTCATTCATTTCAAAATAGACCTCCATGGGTCAGGGAGTACTATGCATGATAGATTGGTGTTGAGTGCAGGAGAAAGACACTAGCTCGCCGGTGGAAGAAAAACATGAGGTACCTCCTTGTGCCGGACACGGAGACCTTCCAAACGAACATGGCAGCAGCATTTCATCGAGTCGGCAAACGAGCTGCTTGCTGCCAGCACGCATCCTGAGATCAACAACAGCCATCCCTGCTGATCAACCTCAACAATCCCACGGATGGGCGTCCCGGTCGCTATCTTTCTCCAAGCTGTTGAGCTTCAGAGTGCCGTCATCTATGTCCATATTGGGTTTCCGTGATCGACTTGATGCTGCTGATGATGCTGCAAGTAACTCTTCCATTGTAACTCGAGTAAGCACCACCAGATGCAGATCCAACTCTTCTTCTTTTTCTCTTTTTTTTTTTTTTTGGTTCCTTTTTCTCCACTAACCCAATCGGTCGATCGTATAGGAGCATGAGAAGCTGAAGCAGATATGCCGCTCACAGTCCATGCCTACGAGCATTAGACGTTTCAACGGCAGAGTAGGGTCGAGGAGGGTTTGTCCTGGTGCTGGATTCCGGCAATTCAGAGTGCTTGTTTCCGATGATCCAGAAGGGGCAGAGGATGCAGAAGACATCGCGGCGGAGGAGGCGGTGTGCCGTATCTGCATGGTGGCGCTGTCGGACACGGAGGAAGGGGGTGCGGTGCTGAAGCTGGAGTGCTGCTGCAAGGGCGAGCTGGCTCTGGCGCACAGGGGCTGCGCCATCAAGTGGTTCAGCATCAAGGGCAATGGCGCATGCGACGTTTGCGGCAAGGAAGTGCGCAACCTCCCTGTCACCCTCCACAGCCATCATTCGTCTACACAGGCAACTCAGGCTACTCCACCGACCACCACCTCAGGCAGCCATCGATATATCAGTGTGTTGCACGGCACGCCCATCCTCGTGATCATCAGCATGCTCGCCTACTTCTGCTTCCTGGAACAGCTGCTGGTTGCTTCTCTATTCTTACTCTGCATCGATGATCTCAAGTTCCTCAGGTTGATCAAACTTGAAATGCACAGGTTGGAGACCATGGCACGGCTGCCCTGGCCATTTCATTGCCCTTCGCCTGCGTCCTAGGCCTCTTCTCCTCTCTAACCACGACTAAAATGGTGTCAATGAGATATGTCTGGATTTACTCAGCGGTCCAGTTCCTCTTCATTGTTCTCTTCACCAACCTCTTCTACAGACATGTAAGAGAGGAAAATTGAGTTCCTATTTATTACTGGAATTTGTTCATACTCAACAAGCACAGCTCCTGTGTGCATCCATTCTATGATGAACCAGGTGCGGATGCAAGCAGTGATCGCCATCATCGTCTCCACCTTTGCTGGCTTCAGCGTGGCCATCTGCGCCAACTCTGTATTCCTCCAGATTCACAGATGGAGGGCCATCCACTCGGCATCACCGACACCGACCATAACTGAAGATCAAGAAGAAACCCGTGGACACAGGATGGTGGACCTTGAGATCGCACAGCCTCTGACATAGCTCCCTTTGTCCACCCATCTGAAGTGAGAACTCGTTGTATGAACTGCCCTATTCATTTCATCTGGGATAAGAGTCAGTACCAAATCCTTTTTCTTCAAACATTCAATGCAAAAACAAGGCAACATAACACATCCATGTTGTTATCTTTTCTCTGGGTGTAAGAGTGTAGATCCGAGAGTTTCGTGTCGGTAATAGATATGTGGTTCGGAGGTGGTCAACACTTTCGGATCCGGTCGCCGGAGTCGTGAAAGACGATCCGACCATCTGCCCTTTGTCGGTGCGGTCCTCTGCGCTAGACCAGCGTCATTCGGTGGAGAGGGCAGTGGCGTAGAAGTCACGGCGACGTCGTCGATCTTCTGGTGACGGCGGTCGTCGTGGCGGTGACGGCGGTGGTGTTTCCTGTCGGCACAGCGCCCTTTGACAGATCGGGTTTAGAGATGTTGGTGGGGTGCGGCGGTACGGACGAACTTAGGTCATAAATCCCGGCCGGCCCCTCACCTCTATTTATTGTGGCGCTAGCGACAGGGGCCCACCAGCCATAATGGGCTGGGCGCCCCCGATCAGGGCGCGATTAGGTCAAAGGCCCATTAAAGCCGTTGAGTCAAAATGGGTGGAGATCAATTTCTAACATTCTCCCCTTTGATCTCACTTTATTCTTTTATCTTTATTGCTTTTTAACTTCACTCATTCCATTACAGATTAATGCATAGAACTGTCTCATCGTCACGATCAATCGCCGATAGACTTAACAGCTACAATATATTTTTCTGTTCTGAAATAGTCACTATACATTTTGGGCCATCTTTTAGTTCAGGAATCACAGGCTTTCCCTTAAACCCATGCCGGCAACATGTTCAATAAATACTTTGGGTGGTAAGCCTTTAGTAAGCGGATCCGCTAGCATCTTTGCGGTGCTTATATGCTCAAGATTTATGATTTGATCTTGAACTTTATCTTTCACAACAAAGTACTTTATATCAATGTGTTTGGCAGCACCACTTGACTTATTGTTGTGTGCATACGTTATTGCGGGTTCGTTATCGCAGTACAATTTAAGTGGTCCATGGATGTCGTCAACCACTTTTAAACCGGGTATGAACTTTTTAAGCCAGTTCACCTGCCCCGTAGCCTCATAACATGCAACAAACTCGGCATACATTGTGAACGATGTAGTGACGGATTGCTTTGAGCTTTTCCACGAAATAGCTCCTCCAGCGAGAGTAAACACATATCCGGATGTAAACTTTCTATCATCTCCAGCATAATCAGAATCTGTATACCCCACTATATGGAGTGAATCTGATTTTCTATATGTCATCATGAGGCTTTTTGTTTCTTGCAAATAGCGCAAGACTTTCTTTATTAATTTCCAATGCTCTTCTGGAATCTGCCAAGTAACCCGGTAACAAATGCTAAGTCAAGGCGTGTACATATTTGAGCATACTGTAAGCCTCCGACAGCTGAAGCATATAGAACCGCTTTCATTTGATCGATCTTATATTGGTTTCTGAGGCATTGAAAATCTCCATATCTGTCGCCCTTGACTATAGGTGCAGGTGATGGACTACATTTATGCATACCATATTTCTTTAAAACTTTCTCTATATATGCCTTTTGTGACAGTCCCAATACCTCTTTGTTTCTATCTCGGTGAATTTTTATTCCTAGAACGAATGAAGCTTCACCAAGATTTTTCATATCAAAGTTTGAGGACAAAATCTTCTGTCTCCAGTAGTAGACTGACGTCACTACTAGCTAGTAGGATATCATCCACATACAGGATTAAAAAGATAAACTTCCCATCTTTAAACTTTGAGTAAACACAGTTGTCCTCTATATTTTCTTTAAACCCAAATTTTTTTATGGTGCTATCAAACTTCAAGTACCATTGTCTTGAAGCTTGCTTTACCCATAAATTGATTTCTTTAGACGGCATCCCATTCTTTTATTTTCTTCCATAACAAAACCTTTCGGTTGTGTCATGTAAACATTTTCCTCCAAATCCCCATTGAGGAATGCTGTCTTTACTTCCATCTGGTGTAACTCCAAATCATAATGAGCCACTAGTGCCATTATGATTATGAAGGAATCTTTACATGAGACCGGAGAAAATGTCTCATTGTAATCAATCCCTTCTCTTTGAGTAAAGCCTTTTGCCACGAGTCGTGCTTTATATCTTTCTACATGCCTTTGAGAGTCGAGTTTTGTCTTGTAGACCCATTTACAGCCTACTGTTTTGGTTCTTTTAAGAATTACTTCTAAGTCCCAGACTTTATTAGCCTTCATGGACTTTATTTCTTCTTCCATGGCCTCAAACCATTTTGAAGAGTTTTCACTTCTCATAGCTTCTTCAAATGAGGTGGAATCATCCTCCATTTGAAATTCTTCTGTCTGATAAACTTCATAGTTATCTTCTTACTCTTTGAGACCTTCTCGAGGCCTTCTTCATTCTGTACATTTTCTGTTTGAGGCTGTTGTTGCTCCCCTTCATCTGTGCCAACGGGTTCTATAGGATCCTGAGGAACAGGTTCCTCATTCTCATTTATTATTGCCACAGGAGGAACAATAATAGGTGTTTGCACCATAGTATCTCGCGTTGTCAGTGCAGCGACAGCAGGTAGTGTAAAAAATGGCTCTTGAATCATCGGAGTGGGAGCATACGCCCGCTTCTCTTCAAGGTCAATCTCTCGAGCTACCATGCTCCCCCTCATCATCTCATCCTCTAAGAAGACAGCGTGTTTCGTTTCTACAAACTTTGTATGTCTATCTGGACAGTAGAAACGAAAACCTTTTGACTTTTCTGGGTAACCAATAAAATGGCAACTCACTGTTTTGAGATCTAGTTTTTTAAGATTTGGGTTAAATACTTTAGCCTCAGCTGGGCTCCCCCACACTCGTAAGTGATTTAATGAGAGAACTCTACCTGTCCACAACTCATACGGTGTTTTCGGCACCAATTTACTGGGTACTCTGTTGAGAATATGAATGGCGATTTTTAACGCCTCCATCCACAAACTCAATGGCAGTGTAGAATAGCTCATCATACTTCGCACTATATCCATCAAGGTACGGTTGCGTCTTTCAGCTACTCTATTTTGCTGAGGTTCGCCCGGTGTAGAATAGTAGGCCACTATTCTATTTTCCAGTAGAAACCTTGTAAAAGGTCCAGAAACTTGTCCATACGGGGTATGCCAACCGTAGTACTCCCCCCCACGATCAGATCGGACTATCTTTATCTTTAAATCGTGTTAGTTTTCAACTTCAGCCTTAAATATTTTAAATTTATCCAAGGCTTCATTTCTTTCTTTGATTGGATAAATATATACATATCGGGAGTAATCATCCGTGAATGTTATGAACGAGTCATAACCATCTATACTCTTCACAGAAAAAGGACCACAAATATCCGTGTGAATAATTTGTAAAACTCCTGTGCTTCTTTTTGCATTTTTCTTAATTTTCTTTACATATTTTCCTTTAATGCAATCTCGACATTGTTCTAAGTCTGAGAACTCTAGTGGAGGAAGAATATCATTCTTAACTAGTTTTTCTATTCTCTCCCTCGAAATATGACCTAAACGACAGTGCCATAATTTCAATGACTCATCTAGAGTTCTTTTTCGTTTTCTATTTTCATTGATGGACGAGGATTCGTTTATCTCGCACGCAACGTTATCATTATCGCATACGATATTCACATCATCACATAGTGATAGCAAATAAAGCTCATTTTGTAAGATGGCAAGACCAACACATTCTTTATTAAACATTATTTCACACTTGTCATTTCCAAAATGACAATCATATCCATCATTATCCAAACATGAAACACTAATCAAATTTCTCTGTAGAGAGGGTACATAAAGAACATCTCTAAGTATAAAAATAAAACCATCAACTAGCTCTAATGAAAGATCGCCAACGGCTTCAACTTCAGCTTGGACCCCATTTGCAACTTTAATGCATCTCTCTCTTCTTTGCGTAGTCCTCGTCGAACGAAATCCCTGCAATGAATTAGCAACATGAACAGTTGCTCCAGAGTCAATCCACCAAATAGATTTCGAATATTGCACATATAGAGATTCATTTATAAAGGTAATAATGTTCTCACCTTTCTTTGCCATGATCATCTTTAAATAGGAAGGACAATTCTTCTTGTAGTGTCCCGTCTTCTTGCAGTGAAGACACTGATCTTTGTCTACTGCAAATTTGTTCTGTTGAGACTGATGGACAGGGGCTTTTCCCTTGTTCTTTGAGGAGTAGCTGTTGAAGTTTTTTCTTTTGTTATCCTTCACATAGTTGATAAAACCACCATGTGAAGCTTTAATTCTGTCCTCCTTTTGCACACACATTGCTATGCACTTTTTTAAGTCCCACGACTCGGGTTGCATATTGTAGTTGACAACAAAGGTGTCAAACTCTTTTGGCAAGGAAGTAAAAATCAGATGGATAAAGAGTGCATCTTTGAGACTTAGATCCATTGGTTTGAGCTTAGATGCCATGTTGCTCATTCTCAGTATGTGCTCTCTAATGCCACCGTTACCACCAGAGTATCTTTCTGTCACAAGTTGTTTAATAACTTGTGTGGCGTATGTCTTTGAAGAGCCAGTAAACTGACTCTTTATTCTTTCAAGGTACGCTGTGACGGTGTCACACTCCACGATTGAACCCACAATTACAGGCTCAATCGTGTTCTTTATCGCAGCCATACACTTCTTGTTGGCTGTGGTCCATTTTCTATGCTCAAGGTCATAGAACATCTTTAAGGGAGCATAGTCCCTCTGTCTGGTCTGCCAAGCAGCCTCAGCCTCATTTTCTTTCCTCACCGACTCTTCAGGCTAAGTGTGACATGCTGTAGTGAGAACCTAGTCTACCTCAGCCAAGATAAACGCGAGGTCTATCTTTTTCTTCCACTCTCCATAGTTGTCACCTTTGAGAATGAGAATCTCTTTGATACAACTCATTAAGTTGTATCCGCCTGTAAATAAATCAAATAAAGTGAGAACATAATAATCGAAAATTATATGTCTTATTTTCAACGTTGGTCAAAAATATAACACACAATTTTATATTATACATTAAATCTATGTCACCGTTGGGCAGAAATAGAAATAATGCATAAAATGTCAATTACAAATATTATAATACTGTTATTATCAACGTTGGTCAGAAAATAACAATATCATAATTATCTGAAATTTATTACAATTTTTCCAAAATTAAATTCTCCCGTTGGTTCGAATTTAATAATGAAAATAATTTCTTTAATTACGCAGCGGAAAACAAATTTCTTTAATTTTCAGAAGCATTTACTTTATTTTTCTGTTGTCTCAAAATTATCTCGTTGGTTCAAATTTTAACAGATTTAATTAGGTAAAAAATTACCTAATTAATCAATTATAAATGCCTCTAAAAAAGAAATAGAAAAACTTTTTTTGGGCCGAAATTGAAATTCGGCCTGGCCCATTGGCCTGTTGCAATTTGGACAAGCCAACCTGGGCTTGGGCCGAAAATTCGCACTCCCTCATGGGCCAAATCTGGCCCATTTAGCCATCGCGCGATCTGGACCGTTAGATCTAGATCTGACGAATGCGCTCTTTTTTCGGAGTGTATAAATGAGTTGGGGTTCTCTCCAACTCTAACCTTAATTATTTGGTTTCTTTTCCGGCCGTTCTTCACGCGTTTTGGCAACTGGCGGCGGCACCCACGCACCACGCACGGCTATTGCGCCTGCCGCACCGCACGCCTCGGCCGACGCGCACCTCGGTGCCCGC
>BCLF01000040.1:14510-24767 GCA_001602275.1 Zoysia japonica
CGCCTGGCCACGTGGCCGGTCGCGCGCGTGGGTCCACGAGCCGGCGCTGGTCGCTGGCCTCCCTCTTTTTTTTCTGTGATTTTTTTTCTCTTTCTTTTCTTTTCTTTCTTCTTTTTCGCGGTTCTTTCGCGAAGCCCGAGGGATCCGCCACAGTGTAGCCGACGGCTACAATTTTCTTTCGGATCTTTGCTCGTGGGTAGGGTTTCGACGAGTTTTTCCATACTCATTGGGATCCACTCCTAGATCTGGCTCTGATACCAATGTTGTTATCTTTTCTCTGGGTCTAGAGTGTAGATCCGAGAGTTTCGTGTCGGTAATAGATCTGTGATTCGAAGGTGGTCAATACCTTCGAATCTGGTCGTCGGAGTCGTGGAAGACGATCCGGCCATCTGCCCGTTGTCGGTGCGGTCCTCTGCGCTAGGGCAGCGTCGTTCGGTGGAGAGGGCAGTGGCGTAGAAGTTACGGCGACAAAGGAGCCCCCACCTCTATTTATTGTGGCACTGGCGACAGGGGTCCACCAGGCATAATAGGCTGGGCGCCTCCGATCAGGGCGCGATTAGGTCAAGGGGCCATTAAGACCGTTGGGCCAAAATGAGTGGAGATCAATTTCCAACAATCCAAACTTAAGAGAAGAAAAGGGAAAATGAATCGCTTTTATTCAAGAATACCATCACAATATCAAACTCCCCAAACTGACCAGTCATACTTGTCAACCAGCCAGTAGTAGTCTTGCTTCTCCATCCACTTTTGGAAAAAGGAGGATCGAAGTGGTGGATTCCCTCAAAACTTGCGGCCAGCATTGAGTTGTTGATGCTTCAATGCCCTACAGTTTGTCCGTCACGCTACATCTCGAATATAGTTCGAAACCCCTCAAAGGTGATCAGAAAAAAAAATCAAAAAAATGTTCATATCATAGAGGATGCAAAACCAAGTGTTTCAGTAACAAATTGAACTCCTATTCCACAGATCAGGACTACTGAACATCTCAGTAAACAGCAATCTGGGCATCTTAGAGGAGTTCAGAGTGAGAGATGCTTAGACACCCGAGCAAACCCAAAGCCCATGATCTGAGGTGCTTTGTGCCTTTTCCAGCTCCTTAGATTACGCTGGCTTTGTACTTGAACTGCCATCACTGATCACTCAAATATTGAACAATATTTTTTTACTTCTAAAACTGAATGTTGCAGGGCATAACCAGTCATCTGTCTATGAACAGAGAGCTAATATGGAGGACAGTCTCAAAGCACAAAGATAGCATTCTGAATGATGTGATTAATGGCTAAACAGTAAACAGAACAATAGAGTTAAGCACTTACAGGCTCAAAGCTTTTCTTTCCTATAGGATAAAAGAGTATTGTGGGGAATCCACCAGGCTGTTATAGGACACGAGTCGGTTTTGCACATATGGGGACAGCACCTTTTATTGAAATTCAAGGGCGTAATACTGAAAGTGCACTTAGGTCCCTAGTGAGTTTTGGTGGATGATGACGAACTATTCAAAAAACTAATGACATTTGTTAAGTGTATTGACAGCCGAGAAGTTTTAAAAAGAAGAAAAAAATATTAAAAAAAAAAGAAGACCTCTCAGTTTTCTTGGATTAAGTCACAGAGCCTTTTCTCATGGAAGAATACTAGTTTTTATCATTTCTAAGTCTAGGTATGCCGTAATATCAAGGAAGACTCAAATTGAGGTCTCAAAGTGTCAAAAATGCTTAAATCTTGATCTAACCCGAGACGTCTTACCAGAGTATCCGGCACATTGCCGAAGTCTCCGGTAAGGCTTACTGGCTTTATACAAGAAGGCTCACTGGAGTGTACGGTAAAGTGTCGGAGACTCCGGTAGCCTAGCAGCCCGCACCCGAGAGGGCTCACCGGAGTATTCGGCACAGTGCCGGAGACTCCGGTGGCTCAGGTTATGCCAACCCGAGAGGCTTTACCAGAGTATTCGGCATATTGCTGGAGACTCCGATGGACCGCAGTGTCCGGCAAAGTATCGAAGTGTCCGGTGAGTCAGAAGCTAGTCCAACGGCTACTTTTTAGAGCACGGGTATTTATACCGCCTCAGCCCTTTTTGAGAAGACTGGCGACTCACACTTGCTTGCAACACTCTTGAGCTCCAAAAACACTCTCTCACTCTCTTCCAAGGCCTGAGCTTGCAAGATTTGAGCTAGAGATTGTGAGAGAAGTGCTTCCACTTCTATTGAGCATTTGCAGCACCGTCGAGCTTCGATTCGAGTTTGTTACTCTTAGAGCTTTTGCTCCTAGACGGCTAGGTGTGCCCGGGAGCTCCTAACTTGTATGGTGACGCCTCGAAAAGTTTGTTCACCTCTTTCCGAAAGGGATTTTCTAGTGGAGAACTCAATCTCACCTTTGTGATTGGTTGAGTGAGAGAAAGGATCGAGTGAGATCCGGTTCTTTGTGAACCTCTCAACGGAGACGTAGTGTTCCTTCGTGAACTCGAACTTCGGAGTAAAATCTTGTGTCTCTTTGTGCTCTTTTCATTCTTGTAAGTTCATATTGTTCTTATTGTTCATATTCATAGATTTATTTCGATCTACTTGCTCTCTAGTATCTAACTTGTTTAATTGCTTAAATCTACTTCCTGTATCATATTCTAATCTTTTGATTTAAGTGAAATTTGTTAGAACTAGCTAAAACTTGCTTAGATTCAAATTTCGTCCAAAGCGTCTGTTTGACCGGAGTGTCCGACAAGTTACCGAACAGTCCGATAACCGGAGTATCCGGCACATTACCATAGACTCCGGTGGTCTGACAGTTCGTTGAGTTTGATTTTTCATTAATTATTTTAAGTTGCCTATTCAACCCCCCCACCCCCAAGCAACTTTCAAATACAAGGAGAAATATCATTACTAATGCTACAATAAGAGCCATGATTAAAGCTTCAGCATATATGGAGGGAAAAGTTAGCAGATATGTCGAGAAATATAGTACTTTCTGTGTGACGATTTGGGATCCATGCAGTGAAAACATTCCAAACGATTCAATATATCTTCAAGTTAATAAATCATTAGAGCGGGTGAAATATATTTTTAAAGTTCTTAGTTTCTAACTAAAGTGCTTTTTCAATGTTGAATCCTAGTAATGTGAAGTCAAATGGTCAAATTCACATTTCAGAGACTGTAAATTGTAAAAAAGGCAGGTGAAACAAAAGGAGCATAGGGATTGCTTGATTTCATTTATTGCTCAAACAGTGAACGAGGGAAAAATACTAGGATTAAGGAAAAATGAAGGCAAATGGCAAAACCAACCATACAGACCTTGGCACGTGTATGCTCATTGCTAATGCCATACATTTTGGTTAACATTAGGGAGTCAATGACACGAAGGTGCTTGGCTAGTTTGTTGTAAGTGGGCTCCAGCGCCTGACAATGCCCACACCAAGGTATATCTACATCCGGAATGACATAATACCTACAAAAAATAAAGTCCTACTACTACGGTCTCAAATACCTGATAACAACATTGTTGTTATCTTTTCTCTGGGTCTAGGAGTGTAGATCCGAGAGTAGCTGTGTCGGGAATAGATCTGTGGTTCGGAGGTGGTCAATACCTTCGGATCCGGTCGCCGGAGTCGAGGAAGACGATCCGGCCATCTGCCCTTTGTCGGTGCGGTCCTCTGCGCTTGGGCAGCGTCGGTCGGTGGAGAGGGCAGTGCCGTTGGAGTCACGGCGACGTCGTCGATCTCTCAGTGGCGGCGGTCGTCGTGGCGGTGGTGCTTCCCGTCGGCACAGCGCTCCCTCACAGATCGAGTTTAGGGATGTCGGTGAGGTGCGGCGGTACGGATGAACTTAGGTCATGAGTTCCGGCCGGCCCCCCACCTCTATTTATTGTGGCGCTGGCGACAGGGACCCACCAGCCATAATGGGCTGGGCGCCCCCGATCAGGGCGCGATTAGGTCAAAGGCCCATTAAGACCGTTGGGTCAAAACGGGTGGAGATCAATTCCTAACACAGAGAACATAGCTCGGCCTTTATAGAAGACCAAATAACGGTTCGTACAGACTGGATAAACCAGTGTCAACACATAACGCAAAAGACACAAGAAAAGCGACTCCAAAATAGCGTCTTGGGATGACCATATCAACCAGACAACCGCATCAACCAGCTGCAACATGCTAGCGAAACATCGACAATCAGAAAACTCAAAACCAGACTTGCACAACTAGCTTCAGCCGAACCAAAACATCAACACTCAGATGAATCACCCAGATCGCCAGCAAAGTATCACTCTACTACTAGTGATGCTGCGGGTCCGGTCCGCCGGGGCTCAGGCGCTTGGACTCGCGCGCCGCCGCGCCGACCGCACCGCCTGCGCTCTCGGCCGGCACCGTCGCCATCTCGGCCGTTGCCGGGCGTCCGACCGGCAGCGGCGTCGCCTCTTCTGTCCGTTGCCTCAGATCCCGGGCTGACTCTGCGCGCAGCACGGTGAGGAGCAGCAAGGCGATGCAGAGCAGGTGACGCGTGCCGATACGTTCCATCGCGGAGCTTGGAGCTCGACGCTCGCGACGCCGTGAGACGCGGTGGCGATGCACTGCCCCTGTTTTTCTTGCAGACGCTAGCAACTGCAGAGAGCTCAGTACGAGGAGAAGCTACCAGTTGAATGATCATACAACCTGATAGCGATGATGGGGGTGCTGGAGCTACGAGGCAGAGGTCGCTTATATAGAGCAAGGTATATGCCATCCACTGCGTACTCCCCAGGGAAGAGAAACTAATCAATTCTGTGGCTTAGCCGTTAACGGCAGTTGCTGGAGAGCCTTTTAGCACGGGTGACATTACATTCTCTCTCAAAAAAATAAGAAGGGCTGGCAATAAAGAAACCAAAGTTGAAAAGTACACATAATGCACGCTAATAAGGAGAACCACCGGCGTCCCCCTGAGTGGCTGAGTACATGTTTATGCTTGAACCACTCGCATTCAGGAGTCAGGACCCTACTCGCACCACTGCAGGCCAGAGGCCAAAGCCTGCTACCGGGAAGGTCTCTTGTGCGAGCGACGCGATGAATACCATGATCCGCCAGTACGGACCTGAGGGAGGTAAATCACCTGTGGCTTCATGTGTGTCTTCGAAAGTTTCAGTTTGATACGCCGACGAAAGAAAAAGTGTACAATAGGGGCGTAAAACAATCCCACTTAAATTATTCTCAAAACCTTTTTAGTTCAACAAATGAACTAAGTTTCAAAATTCTTTCACACTTTATTTACACCTCTAGTGCACAACATTGGGTGCGACTGCGAAAGTTGGCAGCCAGCCCAAACCACGACGAATGGCAGTGAAACGGAAGTGGACAGCATCATATGATCATAAAGGGCTACTAACTTTTCATCTGGGTGGTTAACCCAAAGCTTATAAACTCTGGCTTGGGATGGAAACGGGCGCCTAGTCAGCCACCGCAACTGTTAATTCCACGCTCATTGTACATACGGCATCAATCTGATGTGAAGAGTTCCCAAGCCAGCTGCAATTAGCGAAGGACTACAGCTGGGATGGCACCAGCAATCGATAATGCTCATCTAGTGGTTAAGTCTGCGGGGTCACACCTCACAAGGAGAATTATCTTGTAATTAGGGGTTCGTTTGGTTGCACGTATGGTTAGGACTGGCTCGTATAAGGTGAGACAGGTTCGATGCAGCCAGGCTGATCACACACACGTTAGTCTGTTTGGTTGAATGCATATGACGAGGCAGCCTTAGAAAAGATGATGTTTGGTTGTTCGTACGAGTCTAACTTATATGAGATAAAAGTAGAGAAAAATAAATTATTTTAATATTTAATTTGTATAACAACACTCTAATAATATTTATTTTAATATTATATATCTTAATCTATTTTAATATATATTAATATATTTTAAAATAAATTAATTATTTACTAATATTTTTAGTTATTTCACCTAAGCATGCACGAGCTGAGCCAGGCCCACGAGAAACGTCAAAATTTTTTGTTCCCGCGGAGCCAAACTGCAGAACGCGCTTTGCATCGCAGAAATCAAGTTCAACCACCAAAGCAGGCATCCAATCAGTCGAAAGCTGCACACCCGTAGCCTGGCTGGCATCGGTGCGGGCATCCAAACATGCCCTAGAGCTCCCAAGCCAGCTGCAATTGTCGCCGTAGTGGAGCGAACAAACGTTCGCGCGCGCCCTGCCTGTCGGCCAGAGCGAATGGTTTCCCCGCCGAATCACCGTCACGGGCCGTAAAAAGGCCCAGGAATGAGGAGGACGCGAAATCCCGTCGTTGCTCACCTTGAATGGGCCTAATTTCGCACTCCATTTTTTTTGGCGAAGGAATTTTGTACTCATTTCTCTTTTTTTTTCCTCCTATCATATGAATACCCACTTCTCGACTTCCCCCCTTCATCCGCCTCAAGATTTAACGTACTTCGCCGCCACAACATCGTCATGGCAAAACGATGACTGCCAGACTGACGGCGAAGGCGGCAGTTGCTCGGACCCGTGGTGACGACGATGCGGTGCGAGACAGGCCCGTCAGCCGCTGCTATTTGCGCTCCGATGATGTGGTTGCCGCACGGGGAAACCAAGACATGCGTTCCACTTCCACCGATATGCGATCCGGCACCACCCCTCAACAACTTTGCCTTGCTGAGCCACAGTGCAGTGTGCGGCGAGGCCCTGCAGCGCCGCATGCCCGCCGGCGCCGCCGCCGGACTACTCGCCCCGTCATTATCGGTTCGCGCTGTACCTGCGGCGCCGCATCAAGCATCGCTCACGCGTCGATTTAAAGTTCTCAGACAAAGAGAGAGACACGAAGGGGACCCCCTGCGGCAGAGCCATGCATGCATATGGTGGTGGTGGTGGATCCAAACAAAACTCTCCCCTCTGCCGAGTGCCGGGCGCGGGCGTAGGCAGCAGGCTCCACCGCGCGTCCCTGACCTGTCGCCCTCGGTACCGTTCCCATCGCGCGTGACCTCTCCCTGCCGGCTGCCGGGCCCCGGCGGGCTGGCCGGTCTGGCTTCACGCCAAATAACAGCGCCGCGGCCACGGAAAGAGGCCGCCCCATGCATGTCGCGCTCGCCGCGTCGCCACCTCCTCCTGCCGAATTGTCTCAGCCAAGCTCGTGTCCTGTGCCGCCTGTCGACCGATCTGCCGCGCGCCCGCGCCGTTTGGATGCGCGCGCCCGGCCGAGGAGGCCGGCACTTTGTGGCCGCGTACGGAGCGCGGCCCGTTGCGCGCACGTAGTAGAGGCCCTGGCCGTCTCTGCCCCTCCTCTTGACTTTAGTTTGAAGCGCGCGGGTTTGCACGGCGAGGTCACGCACCGCGTACTGAACACCATGTTGTGGCTCCCATCGGTGTGATCGAGGACATCCGGTGGTGGTGATGTCTCGTGCATGCGTCGCACGACGGAACGGGCCAAACCCCTGCGCGCCCGGCGTGACAGTTGGAGAGCGGCGAGAAAGGCCGGAAAGGGACGCGGCGGAGATGGCCGGCCAGCGAAGCGAAGCCACAAGGAAAGGAACACGACGTACGTGCGTGATTCAACCCGGTCAGGGACACAGTGCTGTCTAGGTCCATTGGCTTATCGCGCTTCGGTTAAAATCTCCTCGACGACGAACGAAGCGACCACCAATATCCGATCGTGACAGCACATCAAATGTGCCGCGTGAACATGACTCCGGACTCGCCTCTTTCCACGCAGCTTTCACTACCAGAATCCAGAACACTCCTATATTTGTGACGGTGCAATATTTGCTTGAGAGCTTCGATGATTGGCCCAGTGAGTATACTAATTCTTTTTGACAGGGATCTGCAAGTCTACCGTACGTTACCTTCCTTTCTTCTGAGAGTGCAGTAGCACTGGTACGTGCACTCCTATTCCTCATTGATCAACATCCATTCTGCAGACGTTGTGTTTTATTTCTAGGCCGTCGATGTTGATTAGAAGGATCCATTTGTGTGCGCTCGAGATTCATGTGAACAGCAATTACGGCTACGGCGAGTTGGCTATCGATCGGCAACAGGGGTACGGAAATAAAGACGCACCAATGTCCAACACCCAGGTACTACTACTCGGTGGTCCGTGAATATCGATCGATTTTTCTTGTGCGAAAAGATGGTAGTATTCGATCGCATTTACGCTACTCCCAATTCAGTTGTCGTCCAAAAGAAAAACGTACTCCACGTGTATACATACTCGATCGAGATAGCACCTGGCATTTATTTTGTTTGGCAGGGATGGTGAGCACTTAGTACTGATCTTATTTTGTTAGATCGTCTAAAGTTTTTCTGAGAGGATGGAATACTACAAACGAAGTAGTATGAGCGAGGAATCCGGCATGGCCTTTCTGGGAGCGAGTTATTACTGGCAAGGAGAGGTTAACCAGTTCCACGATGGCTCGCGCGTGCGCGCCGCTGAAACCTAAGCCGACCCTGTCCCGGCATGGGAGGACGACGGCCCAGTAAAACGAACAGTCTGGTCACAAATAATTGGCGGCGCGTACTACACAGGGCGGCGGGCAGGCATGCAGCCAGCAACCTTGCATGCCCTGCATTGAGTGCATGCGAGCATGAGTTGTTGATGGATCGATCTGGAGGTAATGTGCGAGCAGGTAAGGTTGCAGCGCCTATCGATCGCGCACCTTCGTGGCAGCAGCTAGCTGGGCTGCTGCTTCGTCGGCAGTTAATGGCGATGGGGAAGGCGACTGTGCCTGCGTGATGGCGCGGTCGGGGTACGTACTCGGTCGTACCAGATCGGTATAGTAGCTGAGCGGCGGTACGAAGGCAGAGAAAAGAGGCCGCCGTGCGTCGTATACCCTGGGAGACGCAGCGATAGGTTGAATGTACTGTTCATTGTTGAGGTCGGAGCAGATCACATTGGCACGCACAGTGATCACAATTAAAAGGAAACGAAGGGAGTACAACTGAGGTGAACCTCTGTACTCCTACGTTTTATTCTTTGGTAATTGTTGTTGTTGGTTAGTTTAAATTTGAATTAGGAGTAGATAACAACAACATTCACAACTAAGGGAGTAGCCTTTATTGTGTACATTTTTAATAAATTTTTTTAATAAGGTAAATGATCAAAGAAAGATGTTTAAATATATAAAAAAATACTTATTTTGAGACGGATGAAGTAACATGCTATTATATACACACACAAATTATTTTCCTTCATATGTATATGGAGTACTATAGATAAAAAGTTAGGGTCCCGTTTGAATCAAGATTTTGGGATTATGGATTCTGGAATTCTAGAATCCGGATTTTAAGATTTTGAAATCTCAACCGTGTGGATTACGAGATTTTATTTGAATTTTTGAATTTTAGAATTCAGATTTTAGAAATTCAAAATCTCAACCATTTAGTTTACGAAATTTTATCATTTTAGTTATATGAATGTGCACTGTGGTATAGAATTTTAAATACTCCATCAATTTATAAGTCGTTTTTGAGTTGGATACAAGAATTTAATTTAAGGAGAGTGAAAAATGTGGGATGTGCTAAAAACGAGGAAGAGAGAGATAGAGATGAAGAAGTATTGGAAAGAGAGAAAATGTATTGAAAAGTGAGAATGATTTATAATTTGAAAAAAAGTTGTTAAGTTTTGACTTATAATTTGAGACAGAGGGAGTAATATTTAGATTTATAGGATTTTGTAATCTTCCAAAAATCCTCTTGCTTAATACATATGGGATTTTTTTTATTCCCACGGGATTCAAACGGCAACTAGAAGAGAAACCCGGCACATTTTCAATGATGCTCCGACCTCAGGAATGTTTAGGGATCCTTGGAATGCACAATTTTCATAGGTTCATACAAGAATTTTATAAAAAATAATTTAATTTAAAAAAATACAGTAAAAAAATCATTCATTCTAAAAGGTCTTAGGTGTTCAAAATGAAACCCCGTAAATCTGTGGCAAGCGAATGCTATTTATCTATCATGAAGTACTACTAGCAGTCTTCTGTGGAAACGTGAATGAGAGAATTGATTGTGCCTTCTCCTAATCAATAAAATCAGGATCTGACGCAGAAAGGGACGTGATCTCACCAACGTCTGCCCTACGCCCTGACTCCTCTTGTCCTTGAATCAGTCCGCGCCACCCTCTCTTACCCCTCCCCTGCATCATCCTATGACTCTATTACTAGTAGTAGCAGTCACTACTCTCGCTCTCTCTGGGCTCGTTCGGTAGTACTGATTTCTACTGCTGTCGCTGTGATCACAAACAACATTTTTTAGCGAATCCAGTGAAGCTGCAGCAGCTTGTAACCGGTGACATCCG
>BCLF01000040.1:24961-58512 GCA_001602275.1 Zoysia japonica
TTTTAAAAAAAAAAGTTGTTAAGTTTTGACTTATAATTTAAGACAGAGAGAGTAATATTTAGATTTATAGGATTTTGTAATAAATCCTCTTGTTTAATACATATGGGATTTTTTTTATCCAGATTCTTAAAATTCCACGGGATTCAAACGGCAACTAGAAGAGAAACCCGGCACATTTTCAATGATGCTCCGACCTCAGGAATGTTTAGGGATCCTTGGAATGCACAATTTTCATAGGTTCATACAAGAATTTTATAAAAAATAATTTAATTTAAAAAAAATACAGTAAAAAAATCATTCATTCTAAAAGGTCTTAGGTGTTCAAAATGAAACCCCGTAAATCTGTGTCAAGCGAATGCTATTTATCTATCATGAAGTACTACTAGCAGTCTTCTGTGGAAACGTGAACGAGAGAATTGATTGTGCCTTCTCCTAATCAATAAAATCAGGATCTGACGCAGAAAGGGACGTGATCTCACCAACGTCTGCCCTACGCCCTGACTCCTCTTGTCCTTGAATCTGTCCGCGCCACCCTCTCTTACCCCTCCCCTGCATCATCCTATGACTCTATTGCTAGTAGTAGCAGTTACTACTCTCGCTCTCTCTGGGCTCGTTCGGTAGTACTGATTTCTACTGCTGTCGCTGTGATCACAAACAACATTTTTTTGCGAATCCAGTGAAGCTGCAGCAGCTCGTAACCGGTGACATCCGAACGCAGACGGATGTAGTACTGTGCAGTCACAGCAACAAACGTAACAAAAATCTGAAACGAACGCCCCTCCCTCTCTCTCTCTCTCTCTCTCTCTCTCTCTCTCTCTCTGGCCAGCTGGCAACTACATGCAGTGCTGTTAGGAGTGTTTATATTTTGAGGTTCCTTATATTTTTTTGAAAGCAACAGGTAGCTTTATTCATCAAACTTAGCATTACAAAGGGACCCAGATAAACTCTGGAGCTACATCAAACCAGGACGATTCAACAATTTGATAAGCTGACTTAGCTAGAATATGGATAAAAGAGAAAACTACATGAGAAGTACTCGTCATAAGCTTGACATCTTGTGTGATGATTCCAGTTTGAGATCGGTCCATAATCACCGAGTGGAGTTTCTAAATCAAGGAGAGATAATCTGATGCAATTATAGCATGCGTGTAAGATAGTCCAGTCATGAAAACAATTGCGCTCCTGAAACGCTATTGCCTCTGCCACTTCTGGACTTGTGATCTTGTCGATACCTTGCCTGCAAGCAGCCAAGAAATTACCTCTATGATCCCTGATAACTATGTCCAAACCCATGCGGTTAGTGTTCAGGAAGACTGCTGCATCAATATTTACCATAACCCATCCCTCCGGTGGTGGTTTCCATTTTGGTTTATTGGAATCACACCTATTGGGATTGATAGGGACATACATATGCAGCAAAACCATCTCTGCATAAGCCAATATTTTTTCAACTATACAGTGAGGCTGCATCTCTTTTTCACCATTGCAAACAACATTTCTTGCTTCCCAAATATGCCAGAAAGTTAACACTACTAATGTGGCCTCCCTCTCCGTAAAATCTGTTAATGTATCAAAGACCCAAATTCATGGGGGTGATAACATTTTCTTCATTTTCCTTAACCCACTTCTCTTATTTAGTTCCTTCCACACTTCAGCAACATATTGGCACGAGAAGAAAGTATGTTCTAGAGTTTCATCCCTTCCACAGTGGCAGCACAAATTGTAGGAGTGGATATTTCTATATTGTAGGTTCTGGGCTGTCGGTCGGCAGTCATGAGCAAACCGCCGCAACAGAATTTTCATTTTGGGAGGGACCTTAACACTCCATAGGCGCTTCCATTCCTTTGTAGTGTAACCTTGGTCCGACCTTTCTCCTTTGCCTTTATCGCTAGAAAGTTGATGTGCTTCTCCACTCTTTGCCAACATATAAGCAGATTTTACCTTGTACACACCTGATTTTGTGATAGGCCATGAAATAAAGTCTGAGACCTGATTGTGGCAGAGTGGAATGCTTAGAATATTTTATGCGTCTGAGTGGTTAAAGCATAAGCATACTAATTCTTCATTCCATGAGCCAGACATGTCGTCAATCAAGGCACTAACCTTCAGGTCATCTGGGATGTATACCGTAGTGTGAATTGGATGACAAGATGACTCAGGGATCCACCTATCTTTTGTAATTTGGATGTCTTCTCCATTTCCCACTCGCCACATGATGCCTTGTTCCAAGAGCATTTTTTCTGCCATCAAACTTCTCCAAGTATAAGAGCATGACCTTGTGAGGCTCGATTCTATGAATGAGCAGTTTGGGAAATACCTTTCTTTTAGAACTTTGGCACGTAGAGATTCTAGTTCCACCTGAAGTCTCCAACATTGTCACCCAAGCATGGCCCGGTTGAAAAGCTTCATATCCCTAAAGCCCATGCCTCCCATGAATTTTGGTGCAGTCAATGAGTCCCAAAATTTCCAGTGCATTTTCTTCTTACCGCCTTCAATGCCCCACCAATGGTTGGAGATAGTAGTTCTCATTCTTTCACAAATTCCATCTGGAAGAAGGAAACAACTCATTACATATGTAGGAATTGCCTGCGCCATAGATTTGAGCATTATCTCCTTACCAGCTCTAGACAAGGTCTGTCACTCTAGCTTTGTACTCTTCTCCACATATTTTCTGAAATGAAGTTGAATGCATGCATCCTCGATTGGCCAACATAGGTTGGCACGCCCAGATAATTTGATTGGATAGCTTCATTGTGCACATTCAAGGCATTCATCACCTTCTGTTTAACACTATCATGGCAGTGATTTTCAAAGAATAGAGAGGACTTCTGTAGGTTGATCTTTTGACCCGTCCCCTGGCTGCAAGTCTGCATAACCTTTTTTAAAGCGTTAATACTTCTATCATTTGCACATGTAAAAAGATAGAATCACCAGCAAATAATAAATGTGATATCGTTGGTCCAGATGTGCCATTTCTCACCCCCTTAAGGTTACCAGCACGTTCCTCCTTTTTTAACAAACAAGAGAGACCTTCAGCGCATAGCAAAAAGAGATAGGGGCTGATTGGATCCCCTTGTCTAAGCCCTCTTGTTGGTAAGAAAGGCTCAGATAAATCGCTATTCACCTTTATTGAGTATCTTACCGATGTGACACATCTCATCACACTCTTAATCCATCTATGTGCAAAGCCCAGTTTCTCAAGAACTCCCTGTAGATAATTCCATTCTACTCTATATGCTTTCATCATATCTATTTTGAGGGCAAAGAAAGGTATTTTTGCATGTTGCCTTCTAATGGTATGCTTGCACTCATAGGCTATTAGCACGTTATCTGTGATTTGCCTTCCAGGGACAAAGGCACTTTGTTCCTCTGTAATCAAGGAAGGCAGCAGCTTTTTCAACCTGTTGGCCAAAACTTTGGATGTAATTTTGTATAGCACATTGCTTTTGTTAAGTGTTCAGGTTTAGATACCTTTGGGATGAGGACTATAGTTGTATCACACATGCCTGATGGAATGTCTTCCCCCTCTAAAAAATTTCTCACTACTTCACAAATGTCTTCATGCAGTAATTTCTAGTGTCTCTGATAAAATAATGCTGGAACACTATCAGGCCCAGGAGCTTTTGTAGGTCCCATCTGAAAAAGGGCCTCCTTAGTTTCATTGTTAGAGTACTGTTTGCACAAAACTTCATTTGTATCCTGATCTATCCGATTTGGGATTGCTTCCAAGACTTGGTCCATCCCTTGAGTTGGCTCAGATGTAAACAGATTTGTGTAGAATGACCGGATCATAGCCTTTATCTCATTCTGATCCTCACATCTACTGTCGTCCAGTTTTACTAAATATTTTATTTTGTTGGTTCTCCTTCTAGCAGTGGTTCTTGCCTGGAAAAAAGATGCATTTCTATCCCCTGCCTGAAGCCACTCTACTCTTGAGCGCTGTCAAGCCATGATTTCTTCTATCTTGAATAGCTCACACAATCTTCGTTCAATTTCCTTTTCTTCCTGAGAATAAAACCTTGTAGTATTATTTGATCTTAGCCTCGCTAGTTGCTTTTTAAGTTTGTTGATCTCCTTGCGGGGGATCTAAAAGATTCTTACTCCAGATGGATAATGACTTTGCCATGTTGGTCAAGTTAGTCCAAGTGTTCAGTAAGTTTTTTGGACCACTTGCGCCTTCTGCTCAAGCTTGTTCTACTAAATTCTGATATTTTGGTGCTCTACATCAAGCTGCCTCAAATCTGAAATTGTGGTTTCTTGGTCCTGTAGCTCTGTCCTCATTGTGCTTTGTGAGAACCAAATGCACTGCATAATGATCTGAGGATGTCGTAATAATATTCTCCACTTGGGCTTCATTAAAGATGTTTATAAATTCACCATTGGACACTGCTCTATCTAGTCTCACTCTAATATTGTTCTGTCCCTGATGTCTATTATTCTAGGTGAATTTTGGGCCGCAAAAACACTCTCTGAACAGTCGCATTTGCTGCTGCCCTCTACAAGCTTGCCCTAAGTACTCATCGTTACTCAATACTTCATTGAAGTCCCCCAAGCACACCCATGGCCCCTCCCATTGCGCTCTGAGAAAACAAAGCCGGTCCCAGAAAATATATCTAAGCTCTGGTATTGGTTCACCATAGACAAAGGTAGCACGCTAAGTTAACCCGGACTCTTCTATAACCTTAACATCAATAAAGTTTGAACATAAAGATTGCAGGCTCACATTATGCACCGTGGACCAGAAAAGAGCAAGTCCTCCACTTTTCCCATCATAGTTCACTAGTAAACAAGCATTATATCCTAGTGATCACATGAAACGCTTTACTTTTTCTCCCCTCATTTTAGTTTCTGATAAAAATAGGAGGGAGGGGCGGTATTGCTTCACTAACCAGCGAAGCTCTCCAACTGCCGAGTCTCGCCCCAAGCCTCGGCAGTTCCAGCTTAGGAGATTCATGGCGCTTGGCGGGGCTGCTCTGCAGCTGCCGCCGATTCATCATCAACAAATTCAGAATCCTTTCTCAATTTCTTCTTTCACCTTCATCCTTCTCCAATTCTAGATCAATTTCAGCTTTCTCCTTTTTTGTATGATCAACTGCTTTTGTCCCTGTCACAACAAGAGCCCAGGGGTCCTTACTGTCAACCATATTTCTACCTTGATCCCCTTTGGTTTGGTTAGGCCTGCCTGCTTTTGCCTGTTTTCTTTTGGTACCTTGACCTTTACACCGAAGTGGGAACAATTCCTCCACCATCACGTTTGTTTCAGTGCTCTCCATTACTTTCTTGCCCTTTTGGTTCTGTCCTTTTAGAGGTGACTGAGCATCATCATCTCAGGCATTTTTATCTCGATCTCTCGCTGTAGAAGAACCACTTGTATTTCCCTTACTGTTGGTGCAATGGTGACCCTGCCTATCTTCACCAGAGCTTTGCTGACATGATGAATTATAGCTGCGGCCAGCAGAATTGGACAGCTTGTCTTCGGAACCTTTTCTTAGCTTGATTTTATTAGACACTCTAAGGTCTTTCCCATATGGCAGCATTCCGTTTTCATCTCGCTTTGCTGGGGTTGGACATTCTAGAGATGAGTGACCAATGATTCCACATGAATAACAATAGTTTGGAAGCTTCTCGTATCTCACATCATACAAATCTAGTGTCTGCTTCTTTTCAGAGAAAACTGAAATACATCGAAGCAGAGGTTTTGTAATGTTCACCTGTACTTTAGCTCGTAGATATGGGCCCCAAGCTCTCCGGTTTGCATCCATGTCCACTCTAATAACAGATCCCACTTTATTGGCAAGCTTCCACCCCCATTTTTCATTCATGAGACCAAAAGGGAGATCACAAATTCTAATCCAGATAGCCATATTATCAAACTTGCTTTCTTCCCCACACTCCACGGGGACCAATCAAGAACGCGGTCTAAATCCTGCTTGGAACCAAATTCTGCTATAAAGATGTTATCTCCTACTGATTTAGCCTCTAATTCCCTTGGATTACCCCATGCAGGCCTCAGTGCTGACATGATGGTTTAAATGTGAAGGACATTTGAGGATAGGACCTTACCAATAACAGCTAGATCCGAGGTCGCCAATCCATCCATGGCCGTGTCATCCACCGCCAAAGCACTGCTTTCCTCAGCAGTGAGGTTGAGACGCACAAGCATTTTTGTCACATTGGTGCTCAAACCAGGTGTTCCATCCACCTTCATGGAAGCTACGACCTAGCCGCGACAGTCGTGCTCTTCTTTTGTAGGTGGGGAGAATCTTCCCCTTCTCCAGATATGCTGATTCGTGTCACCCTTCCCTCTCCTTTAGCCAAGGACAGGCAGCGAAGCAGAGTTCGCCCCTGAATCGTCCCGAACTGCAGCAAAGAGAGAGAAGAAGCAGTGCCTAATCGAACTAGAGTGGAGAAGTGAAGTCAGGGAGAGCTGCAATCCGCCGGATTGAAGGATGCACAAATGGATCCCAGAGCCTAGGTACCCCAATCGCAGTCGCGGCGTTCAGGTAGCTAGCGAACGAGAAAAGATCTCCTTCGCTGCGACACTGTGCTCACAGCGAAGTCCGTTGTTCCTTATATTTTAGTAGAACGGAGGTAGTAACATGCATGCGAGTTCCGTTGCAGTTGCTGCCGCACGCAGAGACCGCTCATTTTCCCACCTTTCACTCATTCACTGCCCTCCTCGCTTTTGGCCGGCCTCTCTCGTCCACAGCGATGTTTTCCTTCGTTGCCTCCATGGCTCCATCTATCCTCCCTTCTCCCAAAAACACTGGACCACCGACCTCCTTTTTAAGCTACCACCACCCGCCTGCTCTCTCTCTCTCTCTCTCTCTCTCTCTCTCTCTCTCTCTTCGAAGTGAGAAAAAACAGAGGACGAGGAGAAGATAGAGCGGGATCACCGGCAGTCGAATGCCGGTCGCTGCTGCGTGGGCCCGGTCGATTGCCGAGGATCCGTGTCCGGAGAAGATATGATCATATTAAGCTCCATATAGCACATGTCCTTTCTCAAAGTAAGGATTAGTATAATTTCAACTTTTTAGCGAGGTCTTAATCTTTTTTATTCTCAAGATCTTTTTATCACTTCATCTCCCTAGCCAACCAGTGTAAACTCAGCTAGCTGCACACAGATTGCCGAGATAAGATCTGCAACGGCCCCCTTTTGCTTGTCACTTTCACAAAAGAGAGGCCGACCAGTGCACAAGGCCACCAGCGCAGCAAGAGCTAGTATTAAGCAGCTGCTGGTGTGGTTCTGGCTTTGTGCGGATGGAGTTGTTCTTGTGGGGTTCCTCCCGTGGCCATTAAAATCTTTTTCCAGGACATGGCCAGCTGAGTGAGCGAGCTTTCGCGCGGAACATGGCAATTGCATGCAGATGCTTCTGAAGGAGCCGAGCCGTCATTGCTTTGTTTTCTTTTCCTTTTGATTCGCCGCTGCTTCCTCTTCCTTTCCGTTTGTGGGGAGTGCAAGTGAGGTCGCTCAAGCTGGAGGAGGACAAGAACCAGTTGTCCAAGGGCTTGGACCCTTGGAGCAACAACCCTACCGCCACCACCAGCACCCTGCACTACCTGCTCCAGGAGAAGGAGAGAGAGCAGCTCCAGATCTACCACCAACAAGGGTTCAGCAGCTACCTCCAGCACCACCGGAGGCAGCAGCAGCAATCGAGGGGAGGATCAGGAGGCGATGGCATCAGCAGCGGCGAATCCACGCCCGTGGACGCCCTGACCACCGCATTCGGTAGCGGGCGCATCGTGCGGTCCGCGGCCGGGCGCAAGGACCGGCACAGCAAGGTGTGCACGGCGCGCGGGTTACGCGACCGCCGCGTCCGCCTCGCGGCTCACACCGCCATCCGATTCTACGACGTGCAGGACCGCCTCGGCTACGACCGCCCCAGCAAGGCCGTTGACTGGCTCATCCACAACGCCAAGGCAGCAATCGACGAGATTCCTGACAGGCCCGAAGCAACAGAGGCCGCCAAAGCCGCTGCTGAGGCCACCGAGCAGGGCGAGCAAGTGACTTTGACGTCCTACGGGTTCGGCAGCAACCCCGGCGGCGCAGTCACTGGTGTGGCCGGCGGCTCGTTAGTTCAACATTCAGCCGGCGCAGACGGTGTTAAGTCCTTGTTCCCCTCCTCGTCGACAGCCAGCACCACCCCTACCCACGACGAGCAGTACCGGTGCTCCCCGCCGGACCTCCTGTCGCGAACGACCACCAGCAGCCAGCCGCAGGAGCTTTGCCTGACTCTCCAATCCAACCAGCACCAGATCTTCAGCCATGTGTCCTCGAACCATCACGGTATTATCACTGGTGCAGGCGTCCCAGGTTGGCCGGAGCACAATCAGAGAATGCCGTCATGGCATGCCTCAGAGAACAACATGGGAGACGGCCACGGCGGTGGCAATGGGGACAGCTACATGTTCAGCATGCAACCGCGGCAAGGGCTAGACCAGAGTCAGATCTTCTCCCAGGGGGAACCCATTCAGTCCAGTGGCGGCTGGACCTCTGCCCGTACCTGGCTAGACCCCCTCGCCGCAATACAACAGCCGTCGGCAATGGCTGGGCAGGTTGGATTCAGCCACCTGATTGGCGCTGGTGGCGGGTTCATGGGATTCCTCTCGCCGGCGACGACGCATCAGCGACTCCATAGCGAGGAGGATCAGCAAGGAAGTGAAGCGATGAGAAAGGACTAAGATTAAGTGACGGTGTACGTTTGAGGTGTGTGAGCTTTCTAATAACACACTCTTCATTAATCCGGTCAGTTTGTATGTCATTTCATGTAGGAGTTTGGGTGATTGTTAATTTATCATTAATTGCTTCTTAATTGGAGTTTGCAAAAGTAGTGTTCAATTAAGACGTTCCCTTGGAACTAGACAGCCTTACTGTTGCATCAGTTGCTGCTGCTGCTGTGCTTTTTAATTTTGTTCGTTTGTTTAACTATAAGTATATTCCCTTTGAACCGTTTTAATGTTTTTTACCTCATGCATCATTCTAAGGAAGATTCTGGCCTTTAGCCTATTTCTATTCCATACGATGGTTGTCACTAGATATCCTGATTCCATAAAGGCAGACAATTACTACAGGCCTCCAATCCAATCCAAATAACATGTTGTAGGGGATGCAGGGACAGCAAACAGGATTGAAATAAAGAAGTGGGCAACGGAATTAAAAAATCAGTTTAATCCTCTCTGTAGCAGTTAGAGTGCAAGTGTTATGTTGTTTGGCAGGCAGGAAGGAGGAGGGAATCTGCAATCTCTATGCATGCCTCTATTATTGGAAGTGAGTGGGATCCTTGGCTCGCCCCATCTTTCCTCTTCCTTTTCGTTTCACTGTTTGGGGGTATCTTTCTGCTCACAAGCGACGGTGAACCTTCTAAAATTGCTTGTAAGTCATTTCCTACGCACTTCTGACAATTGCATGAAAGAGGTTGGGACGATGACATATCAACATCCTACGAGAGTACTAATTTGGCAGTGCCTTGTCCAGCCCAGAGCTCGCGCGTTAGCCTCGTTGGTGTTTGTTTCTGGTTGGTTTTAGCCTAGGGACTTGCTTCTTTGCATATCTGCCTCCAAATTCCTCTGAATTTGTTTGCCAGTTCAATGAAAGAATTAATGTATAGCACATTCCCATTCATATGTGTCAATGAGCTCACAGTATATAATCAATCGTAACAGAGAACCCATCATATATACGCGGCATTATGAAAAATCATGAAATTGACTTGCATGAATTGGATACAAGGTGGTCTTTGTATTTGGGAATATCCTTCTTTTGTTTTCCTTTTTTCAAGTTTTTTTTTGTTTCAAACTCGTAGTAGGTAGTGAAATGGAAGAGCTGCCGTTAGAGAAAACGATGAAACGCTATAGTGTTTTACTGCTACCATGCATGCCATGCACCCCTCTCCCTCTCTCTTCAGCATGGCGCAGCTTGCTCAGACACCGAACATGGTAGAGATAAAAGTATGGCGCACAATGATTGCTGGCTCTCTTTCCCATTTGAAGATGCTGAGGATAGGTCACTTTCTACTGTCATAGGGGCAGAGATCCGCACTGCCAGCAATGGCCACTCTCTTTTGCATATAGTGCTCACAGATCGTTGTACTTTGCTGTTCTACTGGTATACTCTCTCCGTCTCAAATTATAAGTCATTTTATAACTCTCAAATTTTCTAAATTATACTTTTAAGTCATTCTCACTTTTCAATATATTTTTTCTCTTCTCAATACTTTTTTACCTTTATCTCTTTTCTTCACATTTTCAGCCCATCTCACTTTTTTCACTCTCCTTAATTCACGTACACAGACCTAAAATGACCTATAAATTGGGATAGAAGGAGTAGCTTTAAGAACAAGTAAAATAAAAAAAGGGGCCGGCATGCATGCGAGAATGCTGTTTTTGGTCTAGACTCCCAAGTTTTTTGGCTCTAATCTGGTCGTGTAAGTAGAGGATAGATTTTGGGGAGAATTAGTACTTCCAATTCAAGTCTAAACCAGCTTTGTTAATTATGTTCAAGTCTAAAAAAGTTCAGCACAAACACTTAGTACTACTGTACTTAAGCTAAGTAGTTTGCGGTTTATAGTCACCAAAAATAAATATTATCAATAGACACACGCAATCACCCGTTTACAACTTTTGTTAACATAAATGTATATATAACTTCTCTGCGGATTTACTTATCACATGCTATGGGATCAGTAACTTCAACATCTACTTCTGATGTTACTCCACTAGCTAGCATATGATCAGAGAAATAACGGTCAATAATGGATGTGCAAAAACCATGTCAGTTTCGCAAACATCAACAACAGCGGGAAGAGATCTGATCGACGGATAAATTAGGGCGACGCACCCCACACACCTAGACTTTATGAAAGCATACCACTGGCAAAACGAAAAAAGTGGAAGGATTGATAATGGGATCCTACCCTTAGGCTGCATCAGTTTATGGAGTAGCAGACACTTCACCAAGAAGCCGAGGAGATCCTACAAACACAAAGGACGCCGAAAAAATGAACCGAATAAACGACGATTGTGGTTCCCCTGCAAACGGCGAATCGTTACTGGTGAGGTGTGTTATCGTGGACCTCGGCTTCTATACCTGCCGTGATTCGCACCCAGTGATGTAATTTCGCCTCATTAGTCTAGGAATTTTTCTAGCAGAACTTTGGCATGCAGTTGCAGTGGCACGCAGATCAATCACCAGCATGCCAGCCCCAAAAGACTATCTGCAGTTTATATCCACAACAAACATGACAAGAGACTGTTAAGCCAGTCAGCCGCTTTTATTTGCGCTTCCATGATGTGGTGGCTGCATAGGGAAACTCTCTGCAGACATGCATTCCGCCGAGATGATATCCAGCACCACCCCTCAACAACTTTGCCCGTGCCGAGCCGCCGTGCAGTATGCGGCGCGGCCCTGCGGCGCTGCCGCCGGACTATTCGCCCCATCATTATCGGTTCGCGCTGTCCCTGCGGCGCCGCATCAAGCATCGCTCACGCGTCGATATAAAGTTTCAGAATTCAGACAAAGAGAGAGACGAGGGGGACCCCCCGCGGCAGAGCCATGCATACATATGTTGGATCCAAACAAAACTCTCCGCTCTGCCGAGTGCCGGGGCGGGTGCGGACGGAGGCGAGACGCATGCAGCAGGCTCCACCGCGCGTCCCTGACCGGTCACCATCGGTACCGTTCCCATCGCGCGTGACCTCTCCCTATCGGGCGCGCTGGCCGGTTTGGCTTGCTTGACGCCAAATAACCGCGATGCGGCCACGGAGAGAGGCCCCATGCATGTCGCGCTCGCCGCGTCGCCACCTCCTCCTGCCGAATTGTCGCGGCCTAGCTCGTGCCCTGTGCTGCCTGTCGAGTGTCGACCGATCTGCCCCGCTCCTGCGCTGTTTGACGCACGTAGTACAAGCTCTGTCTCTACCCCGTCGTGACTTTAGTTTGATGCGGGCGGGTTTGCACGGCGAGGTCACGCGCCGCGTACTGAATACCAGGGTGTGGCTCCCATCGGTGTGCGGACGTCCGGTGGTTGTGACGTCTCGTGCGTCGCATGACGGAACGGGCCAAAACCCCTGCGCGCACGGCGGGACAGTTGGAGAGCAGCGAGAAAGGCCGGAAAGGGACGCGGCGGAGACGGCCAGCCAGCAAAGCGAA
Source organism: Zoysia japonica (assembly GCA_001602275.1). Lineage (NCBI taxonomy): Eukaryota > Viridiplantae > Streptophyta > Magnoliopsida > Poales > Poaceae > Zoysia > Zoysia japonica. Next base: position 37,107 of record BCLF01000040.1, read on the forward strand.
GCCACAGCACAAGGAAAGGAACACGACGTACGTGCGTGATTCAACCCGGTCAGGACAAAGCGCTGTCTCGGTGTCGATTGGCTTAGCGATTCGGTTAAAATCTCCTTGACGACGAATGAAGCTACCGCCGCAATGCTATATCCGATCGTGACAGCGCATCAAATGTGCGCCGTGAACATGACTCCGGACTCAACTCTTGAGAAGGAAGTACTAGCCGCGCACTGGCCGACCGGCATCCATGCCGGCCGTACGCGCGCCCATGCCGAACCCGGCTTCGGCATCTCCCAATCCAGATTTTCGTCACGAGCACACACGACCAGACGGTCCAGACCGGCCGGTTGCTCTCGCGATAAGATCGTATCCCTGTTGATCCCCTAAAGGAAAGCTGGCAACCTTAAACCTTGCTGCAGTTTCATTGCACCGGCCGGTCGGCAGGCACTCCAAGGAATCACGCCTCATCGCCTTCAAAGTCCAGTTGGTCGACGTCGCCGTCAGGCCAGTCCGCCGTAGATAGAGGTAATGAGGTCGGAGGTGGGTCGCTTTAGGTGATTCGCGCGGCAGGCAGGCAGGCCGCTTATCAGGGCGCGCGGCGCGGGAGAGGGCATGTTCAGCGTCCTGTCACGCACACACGCTGATGCCGATGGATGCCTGAGCCGAGAGAGGGTGACTGGTGATGAAAATCGTGAGTCCAAAGCCTAGTGGGCAAGTGGGTTAAGATTGTGCTGAACGGCGAGACTAACATTACAAGGCCAGCATAGTTTACGGCCACTCCGAAACAAAGCTTGGCCCAACACGGAGTGGCGACACCTGGGCCCAGAAAAATGGGGAGCGATTCTACTCAGCCAGTCAGCCCCTCCTCGCTGGCTACCCCAGGTGACACAACTTTTAACGTTGTTGGCAGCTGGGCATGGTTTCAGATTTGGACTCTGAGCCGGAAGCAGAGCATCCTTTTAAAGTGCTCTGGAATCTCTTGGTGCCTTGGTGGAAGGAGTTGGTGTCAACCAGTAGTGTATGGCTGGGAAGTGGGAAGTACCGGTAGATCACAAGTGCAAGTGCACGATTACGCGGTTACGCCTTTACGGCATATATAACGAAGGCTTGAAACAAACGCTTTGAAAGACTGAAACTAAAGACAGGTCGAGAGAGAAGACTAAACTTTCTGGTGATGAACATAAAACTCTTTGACACCAACGAGAGGAGTGGTAAATACGTGCGTGTTTTTCTTTCCTTGCCGGTCGAGAAAGCTGGACGAGATGAAGAGACGTGACAGGTGACATACTGACATCCAAGCCTTACACTCGACGCGCACTGCAGGTACACCGGTCGTCATCGCTGATGGCGAACAACCACCAGCTAGCGCGACGGTGAGCCGTCATTTGCTTGCCGACCAGACAGACAGCTGCGGAGTCCCGGGTGTTGCCGCTCGCGACCAAGCGAACAGGGCTTCGCCGAGACTCCGCTCCCGTCCCTGCCTGTGCCCCGGCCCACCGCGCACGGCTGGCTCTGGCCACCAGCTGCGCCGCCATGCCTCGCGCGAAACCACTGTGTCAGCGTCACGCGGTTTAGCGGCGCGCGCGCGATCGCTGTCTGCCTCCGTGAGCTGCTGCGGCGATCAACGGTGCTTCCTCCCCCGGTCCCCCGGTGGCCTTGGCCGTATTAGCTTTGCCTCCGGTGCTAAGCAAGAATTCGGGAGGAAAAAAGAGAAGGCACCGTATCGAGGTGATTCGCGTCGCCATCCCGTCGCGGCGTCACGTCTCTTCGGGCGCAAATGGCCACGTCGAAATTTCAAATACGGGCTCCACTTTTCGGCACAGGCCGGCCTACGGGCTCCACATGACTTGGACAAACACCCGAACCGGCGAGGCCCACCACCGTCGGCCACGTCTGAAACCTACGCACCTAAGGAAACCACTTAACAAACCAGGCCCGAATCATTAGCGGCGCGCAGGCAGGACCACGGCTGCTCACGCTTATAAGAGCAGCTGCGCGAGGTAGTACTAAGCACTCCCAGTACCACCACCAAACCGCGCTCACAGAGGCACTGATCTTACCAACCAGCCAGCCATCCAGCAGAGCTTGACGCGCTTGCAGCACACGCCCGAGCGACGAAGACAATGGAGCACGCCCAAGTTGCCGGAGCGGCCATGTCCCAGAACCAGAAGATGAGCGACCCGGGATCCGCGTGGTTCGGCGCGGGCGGGCGAAGCACGTCAGCCGGGCAGGGCCACAACGTCCGGCTCATCGCCATCGCCGTCGCCGCGTTCGTGTCCGTGCTCGGGCTCGCCCTCTTCCTGCACCTGTACATCTGCCACGTCCGGCGCCGGAACAGACGGCGCGCGGCCAACGCGGCCGTGCTGCCGACCACAGCGGCGCCGGCCCCCAAGGGCGGGCTTGACGCCTCCGCGATCGCGGCGCTGCCGACCGCGGTGTACGGGAAGGAGGTGGGCGAGGCGGGCGCCAGCACCGAGTGCACAATCTGCCTCGGCGCGGTGGAGGAAGGGGATACGGTGCGCGTGCTGCCGGCCTGCAACCACGTATTCCACGTCCCCTGCATCGATACCTGGCTCACGTCGAGCTCGTCCTGCCCCGTCTGCCGCGCTGGGGTGGAGCCGCCGCCGCCGGGCGCGGTGGCATGTGTGCAAGAGAAGCTGCAGGTCGTGGTGAAGGATGAGGCCGGCAGCTCGGCGCCTGTGCTGGCGATTGGTGCATCGCTGATCAAGATGCTGAGCAGGGAAAGGCCGTTGGTGCGGAGGCCGCAGGTCGCTGACGCCGGAGAATTGGACTTGGAACAGCAACAACCGCAGTCACAGACACAGCAGCAAGAGCAAGCTGTGGACAATTAGTTTGATTTTTTTTTCCTTTTTTACCTTTTGATTTTGCCATTTTCTACATCACTTGTACATCCTACACTCGCGTGAGTGATTCTAAGGAAGTGTATGAGCTCTTAACTTTTTTTAATGAATGTTAAGGGCCTGTTTCGAAATAAGTGATTTTCATCCAAATATCTTCAACTCCTCTCCACTGTCAGTTAAATCCTAAAGCTTCTGGACGGCCTACTCTTTCAAAAATCACCAATAAATCTTCGCTCGGGTAATACTAACTACAAATTGAATCGCTTCTGATTTAAAAACTTCGTAACAAGAATATTCCCTTCCCGGTTTATCTTAAGATGAATATTTGGCACCATGGTTCTATGCCCACCTATCTGCCCATTATAGACAATAGGGCCTTTTTCACTGCTCCTACATTTTATTCCGCAACCTATTTGTAGAAATAACTAAAACGTGAAGAGTTTTCCAGCAACTTATACAATTTTTAAAATAAGTTGTTTTTCAATAACCAGAAGTTATGTCAAGCATGACCAAAGAGAATTAAACACATGCTGTCACCTTTCTTCCTGTCCTAGTTATGCACATGCCTAGGATTACTTTATGCAAAACTGTAGGGACCTGGATGGCTAAGCCACCTTTTTGTAAACTTTGAATTTGTGAGTTATTTGGATCCCTGGTCATTGAAAGTCAAATTTGGTAAGACAATTTTTAGCCTGAATTATCGAAAGCTTTGTTCGTTTCCATTAGCCATCAAATCGGGGATACTCAAAGCGAGTTGTTTATTTTTCCACAAAACGAAAATTTGAGCTGTTTTCTTTTAGATAAGGGCAAATTGTCAAACGACGGTGATGGTCATATACGCTTTCCCTTACAAGTAAAGTCTTCGTAGTAGAAAATAACACTAGAAAGCACTCCCGTCATTTTTCAGAGATAAAGAAAATAACAGTGGATGAAGAAGAAACCGGATAAGTTAGCTAGAACGGTGTGGAAGCACTAGTCCTCTCACGGATTGATCAAGTTCGTTTGACCTCGTGTCGAGTTCTCTTTCCACGTACGAACCTCTGCTTGGCCACTCCATGCTAGCTAGCTCAGAGTATTAGCAGCACTGATCGAAATATATATATGCACATATATAAGTGCTCTTCTCGCACATGCGTCCTGACGAACTCACACGAGTCAACACCAGCCAGCGAGCTGCCAAGTGCGAGCACCGGCCGGCCGGAGTCAGCCCCATCACGGGGACACGGGGCGGAGCGCGTGTCGCCGTCGTCCAAAGGAGCCCCGGACCCGCCCCGATGTTTCTCCGCACTAGCCGAGCCTCGGCATCTGCTGGAGGAAAAGCGGGCAGGCGGGAGTGCCCGTCCGACGCAAAAGCTGTGTGCTCCGACTCGAAAGTTGCGGCCGGTGACTTGGAAAGCTGACGCTTACGTCGCCGTACCGGGCCAAAAAAATTCGGTTGGGTCGCCGGGAAAGGCGAACGAATTCCGGCCGACTCGCCTAGCAGTGGTTGTTGGATGGGGCCGGGCATCCATGATCCGTCCGCGGGACGGCGACAGGGAGAGGCGAGCCGATTCGGCTCGAGTTCCATACGGAGGCGAAGCTGATACGGCCGACCGACCGGCCGGCCTCGTCGCTCGAAATGAATTTGATTTGAATATGATCCGCCCATTCCGTAGACAAATCAGGCGTGCGCTTGCGTGTTGTAAACATGCCGAGTTCGGCCGTGATTTTTTTTATGGCCCGTGATTCCGGGGTAGTGGGATGTAAACAAGGTTTAGGCATCGATGTCCCAAAGGTGTTTATGCTCGCGGCAGGAGTACTGATGCTGCAATCTGGACCAGTCGATGGCACTAAGCGGTTTGGATTAGCAGGAATAGATTCCCTGTCCATCGATAGATCACGGATAAAGCTGGATAATGTGCACCTGCCTGATTCGCGTGATCAGCAGTTGTGCCACCCACGACAAACCTAGACTCCTAGCCGAAATCGAGCGCTTAGCGAAAAGCAACTGGATTCAGATGAAACTTCGCTGTAGCGTTAACCACTGGCAACTGGATTTACTCGGGACCGGATAACCCTCACTGCTTCTCTCTGTCGAGACCGGCAAGTCTGTATTCAGATGAAACTTTGTCTCTCTGGTTACTCTGCTTTCCTCCATTTTCTTTTGAGACCACGACGCTTTCCTTTTCGGTGGGATTCAGCGATTGGTCGGAGAAATAAGGAATCAAATTGACACAATAGAACAAAACTGAAGGGCGGCGCTAAAAGCAACGTAGAAATGGCAGCATACTACTACTTTCTTGCACTAGAAAAAGTCGGCACATCTGAACTCTGAAACCGGAGCCGGAGGAGCTGCCGGGGGGCATATGTTGCGCATCAAGGCCGGCGGAGAGTTACGTGCCGCATCGACGTACAGCGACCCACGATCGATACGTTTCATGTATCGTTAAAGCAGGCAGGATCCAGGGCGTGTGAATTGGACCTCTGTATCCAGATAAAGTGGTGGGGATTTTTTTTTTTGTGCTCACAAGAGATTATGGGCTAGAGAGTGAAAGCTCCAAAACAAAGGGAAAGGAAATCGCCAGCGATACGAAAATTCAAAAGGATGGCTGGCTGGATGTTTAAGGTGTTTTGCTGCAAAAGTAGGGAGTGTATATATATCCAAAATACATGGTTAGCAGCTGAAGCACTCAACATGCTGTTGGGTGGCCTCAATATCGCAAAACTGACTACGATCTCTGTGGACTGCTGGCAGAACAGAGCAAGAGATTGACAGGAAACAGGAAAATGGCTGGGCCAGGAACTGACCGACCAATGACCCTCCCATCACAAAAGACGAAACCAGGCATAATTGGCCGCTGACATCGATATCCACTCCCCGTCCACCCTGGGCTCTCTTGGGCGTACAATTTTGGGAGCCACCTGACGCCACATCAAAGGTGAATCCGTCGCTGGCCCGTATCCTCTGCTGTAGCGTAGGAGTAGAAAATTAGCTTCTCTGAACCCGAATCCATCATATGGGATGTGCTCCGAGCAACTGCAGCCGCAAGCTTGGCACCTGGGACACGATCGGGGCCCTCGTCTCGCCGCCGGGATTCGGGGATTGCTGCTTTCGCCAGGCTCCAGCTCTAAGCTCTTGTCCAGTTTTGTCCCTCTCGACGGCTCCATACAGGCATACATCTGTGGCTCGTAAGCACCAGTGGTGCCCGGCACTCCGGCAGCACAACTGTCACAGGGCCAGGTGCCAAGTAACAATGACTGAGGCTCCACCCATGCCCGAATTTTCCATGGCACTCGGGTTCATGGGTGTTGGGGCCACTTCGACTACAGCTTCAGCTCCTGCTGCAACGGGGCAAGGCATTGGAGGACTGTCGATGGCAGTATGACACTCTTTTTTGACAAACTAGTGGAAGATCGGCGCGCACTTGCATACCGCTTTTAAGGAGACAACTGAAAATACAATGTTTATCCGAAAATAGCATGGAATTTGAGTCACTAACCTTCTAAAGAAACAAGCAGATTGAATAATGGGTTCTCCCAACCTGAGAAAGGAGGGAGAATCAATCAAATCAACAACTGAAAATTCCTGACCAAAGGCCAAGGTAAGAAAACCAAAGGAAGGGCTAAACATGATACTAAAAGACTAATGCCATATATTAATAGAAGACTCATATTGGTGTCGAAAAGTACATGAAAAATATGTTTAGCTATCAGTGAGCTAATTTGCTGCTTTACTAACAAAGGATACCTACAATCTGATATAATACAGCACAATTAGACACTTTGGTCAGTGTTATTTTTCAGATATATAAGCTCGGGTTGCTCCGGACATCAAGTTAATCTGATCATATGTTGGGCACACGTCTTGAAGGCCATTCTCTTCTAAACATGTCAATGTGAAGAAAAGAAAATGCTCCCTGATTGTGTAAACAGGCAAGCCTGAAAAATTACTTATGTTCCTGGATGGCCTGATAATGTCATTCTCCTTCACGAGCACCTCCATTTATATTCACAATTCTCATAAGGACAAACACAAATGTTTAAGACTTATGAACAGATGGGGAGATTGTTTCTTAAAAAAAGAAGGCAGTCAACTCCATTCACACCAAAACTCAGTCAATTTTTCATTTCCATTGTTATTTTTTCCCAAACATTCTGAACAACACAGGGCATAATTTTTTTTGCCCATATTTTTGCATAGTAATGGTACTAATTCGTCATGAAGCCAGCTACTCAGAATATCTTTCATTTGTTCTACCACTACAACCATCAAAGCAGTTCAGTGGAACTTAGTTTCGGTGTTATTGCTTTCAATAAAAGCAGGGATGTGCCTTTTCAAACAAAAAAAATTACCATCCAAGCTGTTATGAACTTTCCTGATGAATGATCAAATGGTTCGTGCTGAGTAACAAACTACCACAAATGTTATCTTATATTTCCCCCAACCTCAGTGAGAAAGTTTAACACGGATGGTGCAACAAATATTTTCATATGGCAGGCGTTCATGCATTACTCATAGGCTCCTACTTCCTTCCCAGGTTTCCAAAAATAACAATACATTAATATGATATTCCACTCTGAGTAGGACACTATGTGAACAACTTTGCAATATATAAAGGAAACAAAACTGACCAGACGTCCTTCCCAGGTTTCCATTTGCTTCACAGGGTCCTCCTTGACAATGCAAGGATATCGGCCCTGTAGAACAGAATGCAATTTTGTCAGTTAACACTTCTTACCACGCAAAAAACAGCAAAACTGCAGGTGCCACATACTTTAAATAAATTGAACATAATATAAACAGGTTGTACACCTGATTGAATGTGTGAATATTAATGTTAAAGTTGGAATACTTCTTAATGATCCTCAGGTAAAAGAATAGGAGAGCATGTCACTGAAACACTGAATTTCTCAATACAAAAGCAGGGAAAATGGAACCCTCTTTGTGTCATAATGAGTGTTGAATGAGTTCATTAGAAGCAATGAAACACTGCATCCATACTTCTTGTTCAGAGACTGCAGGCAGGCACAACTTATAAGGCACAGACCAGTAACCATCATACCAAATAAGGAAATCGTTCAGTTATAATTAAAAATAACTCAATCTGAATCACAATAAGGTCAAGGAATTCAATATCCAACCCAAACAATAGTAATTCTATCAGTAGCTGATAGCATTACACAAACTTTAGAGACCCAAACATAGAACTGCAGAATATTAAGACCACTATGTTCCTAGCATCCTAAAAATTAAAGTTCTCAGCAATTCCACTCGTAGAAAAAAGGAAAATATCTCATATGATACTATTCGTCTATTCCGAGTCCGACCCCNNNNCCCCCCCCCCCCCCCCCAAAAAAAAAACTCATGCTCTACATCAAACAACATACCAGAAGAAGGGATCCCACATCCATATCTTGACGGAGGAAACGGTGACATCCATGGGAATCAGAAGGGAGCACCTGCTCCACTAGGACACGATCTGAATCACATGAGCGCTTAGTACCCCTGAGTTTCTTGCCCGAGGTTGTTAGCACTTTATCACCGACGTAATATCCAATCGCATGAAGGCAGCTGTAAAGATACTAATAGCTCCTGCTGACCTTGCAAGCGAAAATTCAGCAGAAACATAAACATTCAGCATCAGACAACAGTGAGAATCCATCGATGAGGCTTTCTAATGAAAGCAAAAGCTCTAGCCAGACAGCAAATGTTTGATAGTATGAAATATATGGTAAATTACTCAGGGATGACCAAGAACCCACATTTTCAATTAACAAGACCAGCCACTTTGTGTCTTTATAAAATTTTCAAGACTAGAAAGGAGAACTTGGCTAACTTACTGCCTGGTTGGAACTGGAAACCCATCACCACCGAAAGATTCAGAGATCATCTAACACTGCACAACTCTCTAGGTTCATATATTGTCGTCAATACTTCAATTCTCATGGAGCACATGGTAAATTTATCAATAACAAATATCAATTCCATGAAAGGAAATAAAGGTACTACAATAATAAATCAGCAATCCTCCCTTGTCTGTAAAAGGGTCATTCTCGCTGAAGCAATGAACTAGATCATGCCAAGCTGCTGATATCCTATGGTGTAAAATGGTGTAGCTACAACAAATGCTAGCTTCCAAGGTTATGGGTGAACGCATGGAAGCAAACACACACGTAAAACCTGCATATCTTTACTGAACCTGAACCTTGACATACCCCCCCCCCCCCCCCCACACACCCACCCACACAAAAAGAATGGGCTGCAGCATGAGCAGGTGCCAAGTTAGAGATGTTTCAAGAGCAGAAAAACCTGGAGAATTAACAAGAAAGACAAATCCTCAAAAGAAAAAAAGAAAGAAGACAAGATGTCATATTAATAACAGCAGCCAGCAAACCAAGCACCAGAACAGACACAATATCACACCTAAAAGAAGAAATGACGAAGTCACAACTACAAGAAGATAATACAGACGCCCGTAATAAAACTTTCAAACCAGATTCCTCAACCAGATTCCAGATATACGACCAAGACACATTATAAATTACAAATCACATTGATTTCACCACACTCCATTACAGATAACTAAAGCTGAATGCCACGTATTTGTGAAAGCATGAAACAGAACTGGCTCCACCCACGACACGTGATTTCTTGAACTAAAGCTACTTCCTTGTATAAAACAGACCAACAAATACTTGCAGTCATTCAGATGGTTAAGTAGGACCCAACACCATATATTGCAATGTCAGAACACATTGCTTATCAACATTTCGCAGAACTAGTAATGCGAATATCATGTTGCTGAAACTTCCCATTCATGTCTGAATCAAACAACTAACATGCAGTGGATAAACCATTCTAACACAGTAAATAGTTAGGATACTTAAATACCATGATCTACTGTCCCTATGACAAAACACTGGTGCACTCATATCAGCACAAGCACATCATAAGTTCTAGAAGACCAACTATTCCACCAAAATGCAGCAAGAATAACATGTTCTTCTGCCTAACTTGAGCCTGGTGAGGCACCGCCATGGAATGCTTCATCTTCACCTCCGTGAAACCTATTGACATCCATACTCCCCTCAGCGTTAATTTGAGCAGGGTTTGCTAGAAGCTTTCCTTTCTGCAGTACAATATTGTGTCAATACAAAAGTGCCATAAAAAAAGTCACAATAAAACTCAGAAACAGTTTTATATGTTGGATACAGAATCTGGCGGTTTTCTCTTACAACAGGAAATTTTTTTAGCCAATTTCCAAATGATGGAATGCAAGTTGCATTACCAAATCAAGAACCACCTAAGTCATAAATAGATAAGAGATTTCAGATTTCAATTGCACGTTCAATGTACTGAACCATTGCTGTTGCCATAACGTTGTCTCACCATGCCCATGGTTTAAATTGAACCAAGCAGTCATAAACAGGTAATAAACGAGTATTCAAGGGAAAAAAACATCTCAAGTAAACTATGTTCAGAATAGCTGGGTAAGAAGGCACCCCTCTGCTCTGAAAGCTTTAAAATAGTAGCAGACAGCTATTTTCTCCAAAACTATGAGCTTATCAAATCCAGCCCTAAAGCCTTAACCCATCCCTTGAACAACCATTGGCAAAAATACCTCAACTCACCTGTGCAGAACTGCTGATAAAATCTTCATCTACCCGAGCTCTACCCTCAGACTTACATAGGAACATTTGGTCCTCACAATCATCCCGTGTGCCTGCAGATAGAATGAGTATGATTTAGTTTGTAGAACTAAGCATTTATCAAAAATGTACATACTAATAGTTCATAGTTCAAGCTTGCCATTGTTGAGGTCTGGAATTGATATGGATTCCTTTAGTCTTTTAACTTCATAGTCGATATTATCCATGTTTTTTGTCATTTGTTTAAACTTCTCATCAAGTTTCAAAGAAGCTGAAAACCAACTGCGCTGAATCCATAGACAATAGGTGTGCAATTGTTGCATCGAAGCAAGCGTTTGCTCACAAGTGATCCCAGAAGTACCCATATATGAGTCGATACCTTTGCGACATAGCATCATGTTCTTGTACTTCTGAAATTCAGCTGAGGACTTTTTCACTAGCTCTCTGTAATGTTGAATGGAGCGGAACATCACATCACTTGCCTTCTCGAATTGATACATTTTTGTGTTATTTGCTACAAGGTCCTCCTGTATATCACACTTAGTAGCTTCAATTAGGTGCTCTTTTTCCATCAACATCTCCTTAAGGCACTGAACCTCAGTTTGAAGTTGCCTGCAATCTTTTTCCTTATCCAAGTAACCCTTTTCCAAAGAGAGCACATGAACAGAAATTTGTTGGAGGCAGTCATCAAAAGACCAAAGAGTTTGTCCATGTTGCTGCACAGGATAAGTTATGCAGTCCAAAGGGACATTTCTGGTGACAGCAGATCTAACGCCAGTATCCAAATCATCATCATCATCATCATTTTCAATTTCAATTATGCTTGGCAGATTGGATGCAGGTTGAGACTTGATTCTGGATATTGACCGAAGAGGGCTTGGGGAGTCACATTGCTCATCCACTGCACAAAGCTGCCTACCGAAAGATTTGAAAGCAAAAGTCCGGTTGTTCGCGCCTGAGCGAGCAACTCCTTCACCATCGTTGCATTCTGTGTTACTGTCCAAAATCTTGGCATCCGAAGGAAAGCAGCTTCGTGATTGAAGCTCATCGTGTCTCTTGCCCACTCCATGGATCTCTTCTTGCTCCAGAATTTTTCCCTTGCGATGCACTGAGACATCAAGAGTTGTCTCCCTGCTTTCTCCGAATATTGGCATATCTTCCAAGTCTCCAATGTCCTGGCTCAACCCATAATCTAAGGAGATCTCTTCCTCATCCCCCTCCACCTCATATTCCCCAGAAATCCCAAACTTCTCATCAGTCTGAAACGTCCTACCTTTCCATCTCTTACGGAGGGGCAACCTATCATCCACATCGGCAAAAAGCTCCGGCCTTTGGTACTCCAATAGACGGAGGAGGAAGGGCGCGTACCGTTGTGCCGTCCCGGCCGACACCTCCCTCTTCAGCACCGCCCAAACCAACCCCGCCCAATCCACTTCGCAAGCCTTCCCCTGCTCGACCAAACGCAATGCCAAAGCTACCTCGCCCGAAGCAGTCCCTCTGTCCCCTCCATTTCCCAGCAGAACACGATTGAGGACGAACCTCCTCACGGCGGCGATCGCCTCCGGGGAGGAGAGGAAATCCGCGCCCACCCCCGCGGCGAGGCCAACCGCCCCCGACGGCAGTTCGAGCGCGGCCGCGAGGTCAGCGGGGGAGGCGGAAACGCCCTTTCCGCGGACGGAAACAGCAATGCGGCCCGATGCCGATTCGTACGCGGCGTAGACCTCGAGACCGTCGGGAGGGTCGGAGAGGCCGAGCCGCGCGAAGTTGCCGAGCCCCACGGCGTCGAGCAGCGCCAGGTCGCCGCAGTCGCCGTCGCCGTCGCCGCGCACGCGCGTGCGGAGCCGCATGGCTATGGTTTGGCGGCGGCGGGTAGGGGTTTGGGTTGCCGGCGTTGGGGTTTTCCGGAACGGGGAGGACAGTGAACAGACGCCCGCAGTTGGTTCGGCTATTGCTTTGAACCAAAGATGCAAATTGCGTTGGGGCGCCATCCGCTTTCTTTCTGCTGGTTATCATCTATGTGACGTGTGGGGTCGAGTTGATTTGGGGTCCACACGTCAGTGTAGGCACTTCAATAGAACGGGGTACGGCTTGTGAGTTAACTTTGCGGGACAGCCTGTCAGTGACTATACGCTAGCTATGCAGTGCCATGAGTATCTGACATGGGGTAGACGAACCGGCGGAGCACGAACTTGGAAAGTGAAGTGACGGAAGGTAAGATGACTGGACACATAAAGTGCAACTTATACACGCAATCTCTACAGTAAATTTTGCTGCAGTTTAGGGAAAATTTTCTACACGTTCACTTGTTCCCACTAGTGAAAGCCTGCATATCAATCGGCCCACTCATCAGGTCAACTTAGAGCAACATGAATCTCTGCCGTATATACTAATCTTACATGGACGCTCAAGCGTGTATACTAATCTCTCTGTTTCAAAATAAATATCTTTTTATAATTTTAAATTTCTCTTTTTATTATTTATTTTATTAAAAAAATTTAAAAATTATTTATTTTATTGTGAAATGATTCATTATTAAAAGTATCTTAACTTTAACTTGTTTATTTTTATATTTTCGTAAAATTTTTGAATAAAACGAATTGTCAAATATCGATTTTAAAAAGTTAAACGTCACTTATTTTAAGATAAAGAGAGTATAAATTACTAGTAGTAAAGACCAACATAAAAATTGGATAGTAACAGAAGAACATGGTAGGACAATGACATTGTACCTATGTCATTGGAAGTCTGTTTGTTATCAACCCTGATAGTATTTGTGTGTACAATTGTACACGTATGTCACCAGCAAAACAAGCGGCCTGGATTGGTGCTTGTACCGACCAGTTCGACAGTGAACAGCCGGTTGTGTTGCTATATAAGGCCCGGCCAGGAAGCAAGCCGAAGGCCAGCTGCATTTAGGCCTATAAGTTGCCTAGTACACACGGGCTTTTGTTGGGCTGTCGTGATCCATGGATCAGCAGAGAAGGGCTGATTAGTTGACATAAGTCAGATGCTTGCGAAATGTTGAGCTCACTGAAGATCGACCATGCAACAGCTCAAGAGAAAAATGGGAAGAAAATCGTCGGCCCTTCTGACGATACTTCAAAAAAAATATCAGGCTTTCAACTACGCCACCTAAAGATTCTCGTGTCGAGCTATGGCCGCGCAACGCCGTCGCCGCACGCTGTCGAGAACGCCGCGCCACCGCGACCAACGGCCGTCCCACTGGCCGGAGTAATTCCTCAGGGGCTCGCCGCACCGACCGACGATCGTTAAACCATTCAAAACCGCTCTAAGCGTCACATCACGCACTAATGGAGCTCGTAGCCGGTCGGAGGAAACGGAGACGCCGTGGCACTGAGCGGGCCGTGCTAGCGCGCCGTCATGTACCTCGACACCTCCCCAGCGCGCCACGAGGCAGGCCAGCCGCCTGGCGACATCACAGCTGGACAATTCCTCGCGCAATTAGCTTTAATTTCACCTCGCCGCGCCGGTCGGAGCTTCCTTCGCCGCGCCGGCTATAAAAAGCCACTACCGCCGTCTCCCCACTTTGTCTTCCTCACGGCCAGCCGCTGCGCACCACGGACGCCGTCCCAAATTGGACCGCCCCTTGTTTTCCTACGGCACCATCACCTTCAAGGAGAGCTCGCCGAGCTACCCAAACCCCCTATGCGCGCCCTGTTTGGTCCCTCCACGGGAGCTGCCGCTGGCCACCGGGTGGCTCGCGCCGCCGGCCACCGTGGCGTCTTCTCTAGCCAGGCCGAGCGCGTCACGAGGCTCTTGAAGCCCATGCGCAGCTCCTCGTCGAAAGAGGGGTCTTCCCGTCGAGCCTTCGCTCGCCTGGACGGTGCCACCGCCTTCCCATGCGCCTCCGGCACGCCGTCATCGCCATCTTGGCTCGCCGCCAGCCACGGCGAGCACCGCACTGCCCGCCTCACACTAGGTGCCCCGAGGCTCGCACTCTCGGTCGCTGGCCGACTGGCCGTAGCCCTGCAAGGCAACGCCCCCTTGGCCGCGCCGCGCGCACACCGGGCAGGGCGTGCCCAGTGCGCACCACCATCACACCTAGGTACACTAAGGGTCGCCTTGCACACCCACACTCGGCCTTTGACCACACCGCTCGCACACAAGCGCGACAAGGAACGCTGGTGCGCGCCCGGAACGCGCCCGGAACGCCCGGAGCGCACCTAGAGCACGTCCGGAACGCGTTAGAACACGTCAGGAGCACCCAGTGCACGCCCAAGCCGGCTCACCCGTGCCGAGGAGTGAGCGCGGCCTTGGTCCCTGACCAGTGGGCCGCGGGACATTGCAAGTCGCCGCACGCACACGCACGGGCACATTCACATCGAATTTTCGCCCGATGTTGAGTCCCCGAACACGAACACGTGTCCGCGTGTCCACCTTGGACATGGCCACGAACCCATGTCCGCAGTTACAGACACGGGCACGGTCACGGACAACATGTCCACAAAACCCCAAACCCGTGTCCACAGACACGTCACAGTTTTCACGTGTCCACGTGTCTACAGACACGTCACAGTTTTCACGTGTCCACGTGTCTACGGACACGTCCTAGTTTTTATGTGTCCACGGACACGTCCCAGTTTTCACGTGTCCACAGAGAAACCCCCGATTCTGGACATCCATGTGTTCAGGGGTCGTGGACACAGACCAAACCTAGTGTCCACGCAGTTTTTCCCATAATCCGTCACAGTCACTTGCCGGCCACTTTGCCGCCATGTCTTAGCTCCAATCACAACCACCAACCCACCGATAAAACCACCACCACGAGCCCTACCATCCTAGGCTATCCAAGCTCCATGTTTCTGTTTGATGCTCATTTCTTTTGTAGTTTTGTAGCCTTTCTTTAGTAGTCTTATTGTGATTGTTGCTTATAACTGAAAAAGAGCACAAAGAGGAAGGAGAGCCCGAGGAGCTCGAGTACAAAAAAAGAGCCTGAGGACGCCACTGAAGGTAAGTTCTAACACCCCTTTGAACCACTTTGAACTTATATTTTACTGCCGCACCCATAGAGCCTAATGCTTGCTTACTTTATAAACCATGTTAAAACGTTGTGTAATTTTATACCTACTTGATTATAGGTATTTATATTGATATCAGTTATTTGCTGCAGTTAATGTAAATTACCACTTTGTTAGCCATTGGTGACACATCCTTGTTAACCATATTCTTCCGTCTTTAAATACTTTTAAAGAACAGAGAGTTGCCTTGTTTAGTAGAATGCTTAGGACCCCAATTGCAGTGCTTTGCACTGCCACACTATACACCATTCATTTATTAAATGCGTTAAATTGTGTTTGGTGGTATGCGTGAAAAGAAAAGGGTAGGGATTAGTACAACTGGTGCTAGGTGAAGAGTGATGACTATCGTGGTGTGGGACTCACATGAGGTGATGGTGATAGGTGTATAATCTTTGGTGTGGTCTATCTGTCGTGGATGAGTCTGCCACCCTTGCCATATAAGGACCGGTTCGTTAGCGCTCGACTTAGCATTTTCGTGCAACCACATAACCTGTACGTATTGGACAGGACTTATCCCCGCTATGTAGGCATTCCACATTGAACCACTAGGAGGTCAGTAGGACACAAGAGGCCATGAGCAAGACGTGAGATAACTCGCTGCCTGGCTTTCAACCATGTAATTGTCCGCGTCATGGAGCCATAAGCCCACGGATATAGCCCTTGGTTTGGTAATACCCGACGTAGTAAGGGACTAGAAAAGGACGTGACTGTGGTAGATCTTCACGATCTGGCCCTGAGAATGTAGCGTCGCGTCATCGGGAGTGAAACCCCAACGGATAGCCTCTGGATGCGTCTTGGGTGAAATTTGTGGAAGCCTATATAGTTGTGAGGTAAACGTTATGCAACTATGTTGATCAGGAGGAGTATAACCTGTGGGTACAGTATACAACCTCTGCAGAGTGTAAAATCCTTTCGGATAGACCGTTGTCACGGTATTAGCATGCTATTGTTCGACTACCATACGATTAGTTTTTTATAATGTCTTTGACGTGTGAGTGGGCGTAGACACCCGTGTTTCAGAATATGTTGGCTGTGTGCGGAGGGCCTGTATGGATGCGTGCTAGTGGCTAACTAAAATCTGGGAACTGCAGGAAGGGGTGAAAACCTTCCTCAGGTCCACCTTACTAAAAGATAATAAAATTTGTTTTTCACCCTGTTTTAAAACTTTTCCATTAGAAAGCCCCCTGCATAAAAACTTGCTTTCCACAAAACTTAAACCTCAAGCCTTCCTTTGCTCTGTTTTTCGCATACTTTATCTTTTCATATCGTTAGAACTTGCTAAGTACTCTGGTATTTACCCCATCTCTTGCTGTTGTTGTTTACAGGACGAAGAAGACGAGGATGACGCTGACTATAAAGATTAGAAGTCTCGTCCTCCGCTCGAGTGTCACATATGGTTTGCTAGTAGTCGTCAAGTAGGTGTGATGTTTGAATAAAGTCGTTGCGCCGGCTTGTTGTCTGTAATATAAGTTATGTTTGTTAGACCTTTTCGAAGGCGTGTATTACTTCGGACCCGTATGTGTAATGATATCGCTTTGTTTTTTATGTGCGTACCAACTACCGGTCCAAAGATTGGTACAGAAGGCACAAAGATTCTCCTTCCTGGAAAAGGTCTCACACTAAGTTCTTAACATATATAAATATCATTCCTTTTGTCGTGATATAAGTTTTATTATAAAAGATGCTTTAGACATGACTAATTTGTTTATATATTTATAATTTTTTAATAAAACGAAGAATTTAAAGATTTAAGAATGGAGGGAGTACAATATACTATACCTTTTTATATTGCAGTTTTTTTAGAGTTCTTTTAAAATAGACCAAGTGATATTGTTTTAGTTCCTATGAGATAACACATGAATTCAATTTCAACCGTTGATTTATATACGGAAATATGCCTCTAATTACCGTCACCTGCTAAAACCCACTAATAAATTTCTAAATTAAATTATTCGACAATTAATAATTATTAAAAAAACTTTTACCTCTTGAGATGTAAAAGAACAATTCAAACCTCGAGATCAACGCAAATGAACAATTCATATTCATTTGGTTTTATTTTAAAATCCACTTAGCTCTACACTTTTTTCCGTAAATTTTCTATACAATTTAATTATATAAAATTTCTACTTTTAAAAGACAACAAGCCCCGCTTGAGAGTTTCATACAGGGCCTCGGTTTACGCCGGCTCGGCCCTGATACTCAGCTACCCGGGACTAAGAGCACTAAAGGTTAAAAAAGCAGAGAAGATTCTAGAGCAGGGAAGAATTCGACAGACACGGTTAGATCTCTGATCCCGAGGATTTGCGAACATGCTGCTGTCTGACGAAACGATACGCTCGCAGTTCTTTTGAGCGAAAGGCAAAACTGGATTAGTTTATTCTGTCTTGTTGATCTGACACGGTTAAGCTTTACGCAGGGCAATGATCTCCCCACGACTCCATGTTTCCTCGACGAGCTGCCGTGGCCACGAAGGCGTACTTATGCGGCTGGATCGATCTCTGCCGGTGGTCATCTCGGCGTGAAAAAGAAATGAGCAACCGACTAAATCCGCTACCGAAAAATTCCTGCAGCTCATCATCACTCGGGCCGGCCTCATGGTGGTGTCCAAAGCGGATCTCTCCCATATCATCAACGAAAACGAAGCTCCCGGCACGCGAATTACATGTAAATCGTTCCCATAACTGCTTGATTTCGATGAGACGCGGACGCCTACCCATATCCACATGATCCCTTAACCGAAGTACCGGCCGGCGTCACGCTGGGACACGGCGCGCGTCCATTTTTGGGTTGACAACGACGGCGAGGCGATCCACTTCCCGCACGACGCCGTCCGCGGACGGGCGGGCGGGCTGCTGGATCCGGGCGCGGCGCGGGGGGTGGACAGCGGCACGTGGACGGGGGATTCCCTACCTACCTACTTGACTGCCTCGGGGCCTCCCTTTTCCGCTTTCGCTGCCACTTGAAACCGCCCGATCGATCGATGCTCCACCACCAGGCACCAACCTCCCCGGCCGTTCCCCGCGCGCTCTCCACTGATGGATCGCTCGCGGGCTGCGATGTAATGCGTAGCTCGCTAGCTGGCTCAGGCTGTCCTCATGTTCCAAAAGTCTCGTCCCATGTGACCCTCCAATTCCCGTTCCTATCCATCGCTCTACGATCCTTCTCCCGGCCCCCGCACAAGCCAGCCACCCAACCCAAAGTGCACAGCACGGCGTCACCGTCACCGCCACTATAAAACATTGGGGAACTGCGGGCGCCGGCGCGAAGAACACAAGAGCGCACGCATCACTTGCTAACTAAGGTGAGCTAAAGCGAGGCACGAACCTACGACCACAAGAGAGGGGGTGGCTGCTGCCGTACACATTGCTCGGACCGATCAGCCTCACATAATGGCGCAGCTGCCGCCCAGGATTCCGACGGCGGTGCACCACTGGCAGGAGGGCGGGCACCACGGCGCGGGGGCGTCGGCGTGGGCCGACGACTTCGCCGAGTTCGCGGCGTCGCGGCGGGGCGCCCACCGGCGGTCGCTGAGCGACTCGGTCGCGTTCGTCGAGGTCGCACCGGCGGACGGCGGTGCCGGGGAGTTCGACAGGCTCGACGACGACCAGCTCATGTCCATGTTCCCCGACGAGGGGGGAAGCGCGTCCGCGCCGGGGTCCGAGAACGGCGGCAGCGACAGCGACGGGGACAAGCGCGCCGCGGCAGCAGCGGGCGAGGAGCGCGACGATGAGCGGAACGGGGACGCGGCCAAGATGCCGGCACCTGGGCAGGACGCGGCTGCCGCCGTCGCCGCGCCCACGGAATTCATTGGGGACCCCAAGAGGGTCAAGAGGTGAGCCGGCTCCCCATGCACGCACGCATGCTTTCAGCATTGCGCGGAGAACGCTTGCTGTTTTCCTTACGACGCCATTGTGCAAGAAGCAGCTCAGCTCGATCGGCATGCAGACAAGTGACGAAATGGTTACCTTGAAATGTTTGCAGGATCCTGGCTAACCGGCAGTCGGCTCAGAGGTCGCGGGTGAGGAAGCTGCAGTACATCTCCGAGCTCGAGCGCAGCGTCACAACCCTGCAGGTACACAGAATTGTTACGTGCATGCAATTTCTGCAATTCTAGAAGCTCCAACGTAAGCAAAGCTGAAGCCAACACAATAATGCACTCATATTCTAGCTGATTATAACAAAATTAAGCTTGACAAAAATGCATAGATGAAAGACCAATTAAACTGTCATGTGCAAGCTTTTCCAAGAGCTAGTTCCTCGAAACGGCGCTTAATTCTAGGAACGGGCCGGGATCACTTGACAGTAAAGTGAAACTTGCTTGACACTCTTCTCCGTATAGGGTAGATAGATCCCACCAACATTCTGTCCTGACTCGGTTGAAGTAGCAGAGTACTCCAAAACTAGTGCATGCGTACGTGGATGGTACAGGTTGACGTCTATGTTACACTGCCAACATTTTTTTTATCACGAAACAAAATGGTTCCAAAGGCGATTAACTCGTCAATCATCAGCGTATACATAGCCTACATAGATATGCATAACTATAACTAACTAACCGCTGTGTGCACTAGAGGTAGATCGGCTGCACAGTCTGGCCAGCAATAGCAACAGCGCCGCGAGCGACGAACCCATGTGCGTTCGCGGCGTGGACGCCGGCCGGCCTCTGCAATGGCTTGGCAGCCGCGAGACGCAACACACCACGCACCATCGAACTAAGTCGTAAGCGCCTCCTCGTTCCGTGCATGCGTGAACGCCCGATCTCTTTACCCCGCATGCGACGCGAGCGCAGTGGGTACATGGCGACTTGATCCAAACGCACATGTGCCTCGGCATCCATGTGGGGCGGTCCCGCCCTGTGTGGCTGTGTGCCGGATCGATCGGTTAATTTGCGTACGCGACTGGAGCTGGTGGAACACGAGCCTTGCCCCCTAGCGCGCGCAAGCCAGATCTGGATGGTTATGCGACGTTGTTGGTTGGAATTTTTAGTACGTAGTGGCGTTTAACAATTCAGGCGTCAAGTATGTTCTGTGTGCGCGCACTTGATTCGTTGATTGAATTTGTAAAAGCTAGCAATGGGGTCCTGCGTGGGGTGGTACATGGAGTTAGCTAAGGTACATATCATAGCGGCACATGTACCTCTGACTTGTTCCAAGTAGCTTACATCAGTTGCACAATTTTTTATCGCTAATTAGTTTAAATTTGAATTAATTGGTGAAAAATTAACTCCTACCATGTAAGGCTTAAGCTACATGTTTTTAATTTAAACAAAGGATAAAATCAGAACAATTCATGAACCTGCAGCTGATTTTGATACTGAAAAAAAATCTGAACGAGCATTATATATCTGAAAATTTGTCTGTTGCTTGCTACTAGTAGTAGTAAACGTAAATCGCCTGGTTGTTTTGCAGAACGAGGTGTCCGTCCTGTCTCCTCGGGTGGCATTCCTGGATCAGCAGCGGACCATACTGATCGTCGGCAACAGCCACCTCAAGCAGCGGATCGCGGCTCTGGCGCAGGACAAGATCTTCAAGGATGGTGAGCGCCATGACTTACTTGAGCAGTTCATATATACACTGTACTGCTATAGAATCGCTGCATGTCATCTCACCATGCTTCGGGAAACACACACACATGCATGACCGGGGAACTCGCATGTTTTTCAGCTCACCAAGAGGCGCTAAGGAAGGAGATCGAGAGGCTGCGGCAGGTTTACGAGCAGCAGAGCCTCAAGATAGCCGGCGCTCCGGCCTCCGAGCGTGGGCCGCCACCCTCTGTGCGCGCGGAGAAAGAGCTCATGAGCTAACGGACCCCGGCCCGCATGCCTGTCCGCTGTGCAGTCGGCCGTATCATTAACCAGGAGGGACCATTGCATAATGATTTTTT
>BCLF01000040.1:59267-87505 GCA_001602275.1 Zoysia japonica
AAAAAAATGGTCTTTAGCAATGTCTTGGCGCTCAGTACGTACAGGTAAGCAAATTGAAATAATAGGTAGCCTAAACTACAATGATCCATGGCTGAGTGGCTTATATAGATGACTAAGTCAACATGCTCCAAGAACGCGGGTTTGCTTAATTCCGCAGCTATTCCCTTTTCAGGTTGCAGAACCAATAACAATTTCACAAGCTTTGTTCGACCACAAGCAAACAGCAGTTACAGGCACACTTGAATACACGGAACCACTCAAACTAATTAAAAAAGAGACAGAAAACCAAATTTATACTGATCAAGCAATCAGTAGTAGTTAGTTACAGGCAACGAGCATCTGCTAAACACTGAACTGACGAGCATCGGTTCACTCCCACAGAGGGCTGCCGTATACTTGCTCCGTACCAGCCTCGCTGCCGTGGGAGTATGGTTCAAACGGGAAGCCGCTTTCCTCGTCCTCGTCCTCCCACTCCATGGCAATGCCGTCCATGTACCACTCACCCATGCCCTCGTCGCCGATGAACGGGCCCAGCGCAGCCTCTGCCGTCTCCGTCCACTGCGTGGTGTCGTCGTCGAAGACGACATGCGTCACATGCCCCGAGCCTGAGCACCCGCAGCCGTCGAGGTCGAAGTCGGACGGGACGCCACCGTTGAGGCCGCAATCCTCGCAGTCGTGATGCGGGTGGATGGAGTTCAGTTCGTGGCTCTCGACCCAGCCATCGAAGACGTCGGCCGTGAAGTCGAGCTGCGGTCCGGTCCCGGTCGCCTCCTCATCGGTCTCCTCGGCGCCGGCGGCAAAGGATGCGTCTAGAATCTCCTCGAGTACGTCGCCGTCGATCTCCGGCACCTCCATGACTTCCCCTTGTTCTTGCTGCTGCTCGGTGCAGTCCATGTGCCTATGTGGATAAGCTTTCACGCTTGTTTGCTGGAATGTGGACGGATCACGGTCCACGGAAGGGTTGGGTGCTTTATAGCGAGACATGGGGCGCGCCAGTTCAAGCGCCGTGAACCGAGTGACCGACCGGTCTCACACCTAAGCGGCATGTGGACCGGACGCCCCTTGCGACAGCAGCACTGCCAGTGATGACCAGTATCACGGTACTGTTTCCTTCGATCCCGATAAGAGATTGCTTTCGCCGGCAGCAACCTTCTAGTACTGATTCCATTTCCGATAAAAATGCTGCTCCACTAGCAGTAAGTAGCAGCGTGGATCAAGGAGCAAAGCACAAATCATTAAGACGTTCGGCCGACGATACTGTAGCTGGCGCGTATTTAAGGGTACGGACGGGCTTCATCTTTGTGATCTGTACAGGCAGTGGACCGTTTGCGCGAAGCGGCTCCAAGGACCGCCCTGTTCTCCATGAATGTGGCAAGCTATCGAGCTGGGTTCAGGCGACCAGGACACCGAGAGAAACTTGGGTCCATATCCATGGCACGGTTAGTATTGGTGACAACTGGTTTGAGTAGCGTCGCTGTTTTTACTCCTGATAACTGATAAGAGTATCACCACGGTTATACGGAGATGTTGGAATGGTAGATCTGCGCACAGTTGTCGCCCTTGGCAGTGTGCCCACTGTCACCAGAGGAGTAGCAATAGGTCGCCACCATGTCAGCAGTAAAATGACCACTTTCCAGAAGAACAATGATGGAGAACCTGGTCACGTCTGAGATCATGATCCATTACTGCAGACTTTACGCGCGAGGTAGAAGGTGTCAGGTCTCAGCTTGAATCATGAACCAACTTTGTCTCAAACATCCCCATGTGATCCTCGGTTATTACCTTGCCCGACGCCGGCGCCCGGCGATCTGTTGGCTCGGTTTGGACGCAGAGGGTGGTGTTACTGGAAGGTGAACTATTTTCTGTTCAAAGAACATAGTTTGTTAATTTTCCTGGCTTGGGCCTACATTAGCATTTGATCGGCCGGACTAATCCCAGCCTTCGCTACTCACCAGTGGTGGCGGGCAGCACGGCCCGGGGGCCGACGGGACGTCAGCCGGTAGTCGCGGTTGGGGTCCGCGGGAAGAAGAGGTGGGAGGACCGTGGGAGCTAAGCTGCTAAACGCGGCACGGACGACGGTGGCAGCGCGCTTCTCGGGGACGGCAGTGACGACGAAAGGTGAACTTGCGTCTTCCGTTTCGTAGGCATCTCTAGTCCAGTCGCTGCGGTTGCGCCGCCGCGGGAGGTCGCCATAGAGCCGCGCCGTCGCCGTCATAGGAGGGTGGAGACTAGTACACCGTGATCTGAACACAGCAAAAAGAAAGGGGGAATGATGCACGGGCCACCGCCACCGGGAGGCTCGCAAGCGCCCCGCGCTGTGGTTCGTGTGTCCGTCCGCCGCCGCCGCCGTGGTGGTAAAGGAGATCAGCGGCCTCAGCGGCGGGGACAGCGCACGGGTCCATGTAAATTGTATGGGTCCGTGATAGTATCTCATTTGGTCGCGGCAGGCCTTGTGTTCCTTCGCTCGTAAGCCGAGCACGAAAAATTTATGGAAGCGCATCAAAACACTGCTTGGGTTAGCATACCAGCCGCCATTGTTATCAGTTACTCATCATCGTCATTTGCAGTGCAGAACTAGAGCGGGATGGTCTGGGTGCGGCTGGAGATGGAGTTCAACACCCGCAGCCGCCGAGATGCAGCCCCGATTGGGACGATCCTGTTCTCGCCTGCGCGCCGACATTGAGTGGCGTGATCACTGCTCGACCGCTCATGTCCTGCGACAGCCGATAGGCTTCATTGCCGGGAGCTGTTACAGGCTGCGCGCGTGGCAGGAGCCTAGCTCAGCACACCCGCACGCGTGGCCTGACCCACCTCGCGCACCGCCTCCCGCCCGGCTCCGGCAGCGCGGCACCATCAGAGCCGCCGCCGCCTGTGCCTCCCGCTCGGCTCTGGCGGCGCTGCCCTCTCCCGCCACTACCGTCTTCGAGAATGACACGAATTTCTATAGCCAGAGATGGAGAATAAGAAAATTAAGATACGAGCAATAAAAATTCTATATAAAAAATTAACCTATTTAAAAAAAAAAAAAGTGGACAAAGGAAGGTTGCCCTCCACCCTATGGGGACCAGAAGATCTCCGTTCATTGCCTGTTGGCTCGTTGGTGCCGCCACGAGTGCGGGTCACTGTAGCTCTTTTGCTGGTCCCGAATATCAGTAAATTGACAAATTGCAGTAACTCATAAGCTTAGTAAAGTAGAGGAGATTTATGTAAGTAAAAAAAAACTATTACTGGCACAGATTCAGAGGACTGGTTAGGTAGAGCAGGGCAGGCTCCTGTGGTAGACCCTTCCATAAACAGGTGGTGCAAAAGCTAAATAAACATCCTTATCCAATCAGGTACTATGAAACAGCGGCACGTAGTCTGGAACCAGAGCTGAAGCACAAAAAGGCACAAACGTGTGTTTCAGGGATGCAAGCACAATTTTGACAATCATCAAACAAACCTTCAAAAGAAAGCTCCAGATGAGCACACAGTATTCAGAAACATGGGACAAAATCATGTACGTCTTAACATTTCTTCTGAGTTCGATCAAGCAGAACACTTCAGCGACTCTATGGCCTCAGCAGGTTAGATTTTTTAACAATAACAATGTACATGGCTAAAGTTCATCAGTTCGATTTTACCATTTTTTTGGGTAAGGTCTTCAGTTAGATTCGTATCACGCATATCTTGTAGCTTCATTCTTCAACTTTCATAGATTTCTGAAGTGGAAGAGGTCTACCACGCCCCATTGTAAAGCCCCTTGTCCCATCTGGCATTCTCGGTCCAGGAATAGGTTTGTTTAAAGATTCGGAAGCAGAACCGCCTGATATACATAATACTGTATAATATTAGAGTTCCACAGATCTTGTACTTAAAGAGAAACAAGCACACGAGCATAACTGAAGTCCCAAATACATTGCAAATGACTTCGAATTATGGAAATTATAAACAAGCTATCTCGTTGCTTTTTTCATGTTTATTTGGGAGCCAAGTGAACAAGGAAAGGACTAGGGTTGAGTTCCTAGACTTCGTGCAGTTGTTGGTAAGTTTTTCCTTTCAAATTTTGTCTCAACATATTACATATGAAATTACACTTCATGCAATGCAAACCAATTGTGTTTATTCTACAATAGAAAAGAAAATCAGCGTACAAGAAACATAAACAATGTGAAAGTAAATAAATACCTTGTTCTTTTGCATTTTGCTGAATATGACCTTTTCCTTGGCCTTTGTACCGACCTTTTCGTCCACCTTTGGCACCTGACTGTTGGTGTTGGAGCTCATCCTATATAGACAAACATATGGTCATGCACGGTAGAGCTACTGAATTCCATATAATGCAGAGATGTTTTCAACCACAGATAATGTAATAGTGTTACAGAGACTTTCAGACCTCAGGTGTAAGAGCAAAATCAACATTCTCCTTGTCCGTAGAACCCTCGACTAAATCAGCACTATTTTTCTTTTCTGAAGTTGTATTCTGCTCTTCTTTTGAAGGCTGAATCTTCTTGTTCTTTTTAGAAGTTGAATCCTGATTTTGCTTTGAAGATTGGTTATACTTTCCTAAACCCGTCACAGTTCCCTTAGCCAAAAGCTTGACTTTCATCCCAGTTCTCCAGTTCCTCTCATCATTTAAAGTAATCACCTAATGTTACCAGAACACAACTAAAAATGTTAATTCTTCTAATTTCATAATAAATGATTTTTCACCAAATGAGTTATATTAAACAAGAGATGAACACTCACAGCTTTTTCAGCCGCCTCCACTGCTTCATACTCAACAAGGGCATGAACCTGTGTGAACCAGTTCTGTTAACTACTTGTTGGGTGGAAAAGATATTGCATTTACATCTATGTTAATAATTGGTAAATATATGTTAGTGAATAACCACGATTAAAATCAATCTAATAAGTAGGAAAAGTAAATATAGGAATAATAATAAAAAAAACTACAGGGCATTGAGTATACCTTAGTACTTAAAATGAAGTCAACCTTCTTAGAAGTTGCAGACTCTAGAGCTGAACGTGGATCTTGAATTGTTATATTTACAATTCTGAGATGAAAAGAGAGGCACAGTTTCAGTAATATTATTAGTTACTAATAAACAATAGACACATGTACCACCACAGGTACCCAGATAACATACTTTCCAACTGCACTAAACTTTTCCTGTATGCTCTCCAAGGAGAAATCTGGAGGTAGATTTTCAACCACAACGGTGCTTTTCTGCAAATATACTAAAGTTATAATTTGCATAAGCTATCAGCACAATACATTCTAACAAGACGGATGTCAGATACCCACCTTTGTGTCTTTCAATCCAGTGTGTGGCAATGGGTGTAACCTCCTGACCCTTTTCCCATCTGAACTCACAATCTAGAAGAGCAGAAGAAAACAATTATAGCTCAAATATCTAAAATGACAAAGAAGCAATTGTACCTGCATCTCAGTCAGACATTAGAACTTTTGACATATCAGGGTAATGTATTACCAGCTTCGATGATGTCCTTAGTGCAGCTTCAATCATAGCATGATCCTCAACAAGTTTCTTCATTCTTCTGAATGAAGCAATAACTCCGATAGGAACTACAATATGCCATTGGAAAGACCATGTCACATTTCTACTAAATACTTGTACATGAAACATCCGGCGTCAAAACAAGCTGGATGTTGATCCATTCATTAGACAACATAGCAATAAAATTGCTAGACAATGCTTAACTAAGGACAGACCCAGTGCTAGAGGCTGTATCGACCAGGACTTCTTGGCACAAGTAACTGACAAGCTTAACTCATAAAAGTTTGCTTCAATTTATACACAAGACATAAGTGTGCAATGAAAGAAACATCTAATAAAACTGCAATAGTGTGATAGGAATAGAGCAGACTGCAGAATTCACTAGAAAGCAATAATCAACAGGAAAATGTGAGCCATGTGAATCCACCATTTTGATTAATTCATGAATGTCACTCTTATGTATTAGAAGCCATAAGAACATTATATTACATCCTCTATGATGGTAGTAGTTCATTAAACTGGCCGGAGTTAAACCTTGAATGTAAATATCCATTCTATGTTGACACACACATGACACCCAGAAACAGAG
The DNA here is from genome assembly GCA_001602275.1 of Zoysia japonica. Taxonomy (NCBI): domain Eukaryota; kingdom Viridiplantae; phylum Streptophyta; class Magnoliopsida; order Poales; family Poaceae; genus Zoysia; species Zoysia japonica. The sequence continues at coordinate 65,358 of BCLF01000040.1, forward strand.
GTAATATTAAGCATGGTGCAATAAGGGACAACTCAGATGAGTAAGGAACAAATCATTTCCTGGTGATACCAACTTGACCACGCTACCATGGCAGGACACCAGGCAACATTTGTCAATTACAGGATCAGATTTACATATCCTCATGGTCCCAAAATCAAGATAAGTAAGTCCGCATATGAAAAGTTCATTACCAAGATAAGTAAGTCTGCGTATGAAAAGTCTACCATCAATAATGAGCAAACATTCAGTGATTGTTCAATAAGATCATAATATCAGTTTTATTAACAGAATGGAGTGAATCAGACACCAACAAATTTTGTATTCACAGAGGCCTAGACAAGCTTCTCGGCACAACATAAATAAAGCTGCACCAGGAGTACCATGTCAATGTCTCTTCATAAGTACCTGTCACATTTCATCATTTCCATCTCCATTCTGCTAAATGTAGGGTTGCTACGACAAATAGATGTATGTTGCTAAATATCTTTCTAAAATGATTGATATGGCAAATAAATAAAGCATACCAGTCCTTTACATATAACTAGTCTAAATATAGGTCACACACTTATCACAGCTAGGAACTAAGGAAATTTCAACTAGACTATGCCATATTCTCAGTACTGTTGCTAAATTGTGTACTTACCAAAACCTTCCTTGTTCTTCTTCACAAACTTCAACATGAATTCATCGGTTGGAAGATTCTCATCACTAAAATAGTACTCCACCTGCAATTCAGAGCATTTCAATTTTCAGGAAGCATGCAATATAGAAAATGATATAAAGTATAGAAGACAGGAAAAAAATCATATATGCCGCTTCATAACATGACACTAGAACCCATGTATTTGCTGTGTTGCTGATCTGACTTATTTCCTCCTGTTTCGCATTGGTTTATTACATTCGCCCGTGTATTTCCAAATGAACTCCCAACTTATAACCCATGCATTTCTATAGATTGCGTTGAACTTCCATTTCCCCATTTATTCTCTCGGTTTAGTTTACCACCCCAAAGGACCTGTTATAAGTACCTCAACTAATCCGAGCATGAAATCGAAACAGCCTACAGGAGACTCGAGCAAAGAGAGAAGGGCTCTAGAATACTATGGGCAATCCAGGGAGACGGGAATGTAGCCTCCGCCTATTAGTCGCGTCACCAAATGAAAGCCTAGTTCATCTGAGTTTAGGAGTAGCACGTCGCATGATAAGTCACGCAGAAGGAACAAGCGGTAGGGCACCTGCTTGACGATCTTGTCGCGGAGCTCGTCGGTGAGAACGACGCCACCGGAGCCATCCTCTGGTGCCTCTGAAGAGGCGGCGTCGGCGGCGACCTCCTCCCCCACCACAAGAATAGGAAGCTCGTCCGCTACGGTAGGGAGTTCGGTGGCGACCGCGTCGGGAGGGGGAACCTGGTCGTCCGTGCCAGAGGGTACCTCCTCAACAGCCGCAGTAGGAGTAGGAGGACGCAGCTCATCAGCAGGGAGAAGGGGATCGGCCGCGACGCCGCCGAAAGGTGGAGCCTGGCCCTCCATACCGGAGAGGGGGAGACCCGAGTCGCCGCCGCCGCTCGTAGTCGTTGGGTGGCGGCTGCGAGTGGCGGTGGCGGGGCTCGATGCCAGGCGGCGTGGAGTCCGGGCTATATACGGGCCTTGTGGGGGCGGAGCGGACGGATGATTTGGGTGGAAAGTGGAAACCTTGCAATGGCCGTGGGCTGTAATGCTCTACTAGAACAAAACCGGCCTAGTGCAGCCCGTTAAGTCACTCTGTTCGGGCTGCCGGACAGGGCCGCGGAGAAAGCGGCGCCGAGAAATCACCACCACCAGGTCCACCACCAACAGCAAGAAGACGGATGAGCTCCGCTCTCGACTGGAGGAGACCAGCAACCGAAAGACGCGAACAATTTTATTTGGCCCTGGACCAGCTCCAAGCGGCGATCATCTTCACCCTTCTCTTTTTTACGTTTGTACGGAGTAATCACGAGTCCCTGGCACCCTGCCATTGTTCAAGGCCGTTTCGGAGTTAGTACGCTACGAGCAGTGTTCGCCACTGCTTCAAGGACACTAGCTGCCTTGCTGTCTTCCGTGTTTTCCGTCCGTGCTAGTAAAACCGTATCACGGGCGAGCATTAACGGTTTGAGATTGGCTGCCGGCAGCTCAGCACCAACCTCAACCGAACGGGACGGAGCGAATCAATGGAGAGCGAAACGAGCACCGATTTCTCGGCTGGCGGCATCACAAAGGCGAGCCCGGCAGCAACGGCTGTAGCTGTACCATCCCCCCAATCTCGCGTGTCCAGGACGGACATGGAACGAAAGATTTCTCCAAACCAGCCGTGATCTTTTGCCAGTTATCACGCGGGCCGGCCGGCACCCTTGTCATGCCACTGCCAACCCGATCGCGCCGGAGAATACGATGACGACGACGCGCTGATCCTCGTTTCGTGAGCAGAGATCATGTGACCTCGCGCTTCGTTCCAGTCGATGGATGGACGGGTCTCGATTGGCAAGAGCATCATCGCTTGCTTGTCGGGAGCTGCGTGCCACCTGTCTCTGGCTGGCTGGCTTACCTCTTTCTCCCATTGGGGGCAGGAAGAACGTGAGTTCTTGCAGGGCTCCACATCTACTGCTTCCGTCGGTGGCTTAGCGGTGAAACCCGTTGAATTATTATTGTCGGTTACAGCTGCACTTGCGCAAATGGTGGTGAAAGTCAATGGGATTACCGAAGTTCCCTCGCATGTGGAGCCTGACGCGCGTACTGTTTGTCACCGCGTGTCCTAAGATTTCTGATATCTGAATCCTGATAGTACCACTGAATTGACTCCACGCCACTGTGACCGAATCCACACCCCGTAGGACGAGACTTCACTGCGTGGAGTAGTCTCGAGGATTGCGGGTGAATACTTGCGCAGTTGAAGTAACGAGAAAATGGTCAGCAGGAAGCCCATCATGATCAACCATGGACCACGTTCCAACTCACATACTGATACTGTACAGAATATTGGTACTACGTAGTACTCTACTGTGTGTAACCCGTTATGGCGACGCTCGGAGGCGCTGCACCCCGGAATCTACTTGCTAATCGGCTGCGTACGTGATGCAGAGATCTACAGTTGCCATCTTGTACCCGCCACCCATCTTCAGTCGTTTTCCTTGTTCGCACGCACAGGAGCTTGCCGGCTTATTTTTTACGGTCAAGTGCAGCGGAACAAACGGACTTGACGTTCATGTTCCACAGCATATGCTACCAGCTACTACCAGAGGCGTGACGCTGCTGATGTAACGGCTATGTTAGCAAGTTTTTATTCCAACAGAGGATGACAGACTTGGCGCTGCTATTTTTAGCGGACAACTTCCAATCTCATGCACGAAATTTTGGTTTATGGATTACCAGCCTCGAGTCAGTCACAAGGCGTGCAAGACACCATCCGTTCCAGTACACGTTGGATAAATACCGCCTAGTGAAAATAGCATTACAAGAATGTAAATTACTGTAGCAAATATCACTCTACAAATCAGCAACTACACAATGGATGTAGATATACTCATGGCCACATGTTCGTATCTGCGGCCTATCGTTCAAACACACAGCGAGATCGCTCCATTTGCCATTGACTATATTTTACGGTGATAAGTAAATCACAAGAGTTTTCTACCCCCACAGCAAAAGAGAAACGAAGCCTTATTTTCAAGTTGCTACACCTTGAGTCCTTGATTAATCTGATATGCCAGTCTTTCTTCGAAAGCATCAGATGTGCTAGACTACCAGCAGTTTTGTTCCGTTTAATCAGTATGGGAGCAACGTACGCCTGCAAAAATTTGGGCAGATCAATAGGCTGGGTACTTATGTACCAACACAGGAGCAGTGCTACATCTATTTGTACAAGGAACGTAATTCCATTAAGCGAGATCAACTTGCACTTTTTTACAAAAGTTTGATTTCCCAGTCCGTTCATCCCTGCTTTAGGAGCGGACGATGGATGTCAGTGTTTGGTATGCTAGTGTCCTGATATCTTCTCGAGAACATTCCCTTGCTATCCGAACAAGTTCCTACAACGCACCTTCACAGATAATATTTTTTGCATGTACTTCTGCAAAATGTAGTTTACACTGTATAAGTTGCACGAGATGTGGGCGTTGGGATGCAGGAGGTTGAACATGTTGGGCAAAATGGCATAATGCAAGCTTAATGTACCGCCTTACCGGAGCAGTATTGCCATTTTTTACAATCCAAGGAAGCGCTCCATCATCGATCAATAATAATGTCCTCACCTCAGGCACGTATCTTCGTAATTCATGTGAAAAATTTAATGTCAGTGCAGCTTTGCAAATAAGATGTATGAAATGAAACATGAATTGAAGCTATCAGTCAAACTATATATAACAAACTAATCTATCCATGCACTGATTAATGTGTAGGATATGCAAAATAAAAACCAAAAAAACTGAGCAGAACATGCATATCGCAATGGTAGGAACCCGTCAAACACACAATGTTTAATCTGCAAAGTAAGATGTTCATAAAAACCAAAAATGACCAATGCATATTATCTGTCCCCTCCTTTGCTGTAGCCCAAAGCGAAGCGCATTGCAAAAACTATTTTCGCAAAGACAGTAGTGGAAATCCAACAAATTTTATTAATTTCTATGCAACCTTGCTCTTGACAAGAAATAGAAAGCTATACATAGCAACCACCTATACAGTAAGCCTGACTTTAAGATGGTATTATACATGGCAAAAATAGTTCTTTTACAACTAATAACTGTTAGTGAGACGGAAAAAAATAAGAACTATCAGTACTGCAATACAAACAACGAACTTCTTGGCCTACAAGATGTTATCAGGTACTGACATATCCACATCTTCTATCTGTTTCCACTTGGACCAGACTAGAACCCAAAATAATGAACATTCATGGCCTATAAATATTAAAGAACAAGGATCATTGCTATTTAATATATGATTTACTGTGGTACAGGACATAGCAGCATGAGCATTGCACTTATTGAGAGATAAAAAAATGCAAGTAAAGACCATATCTTAATCTCTCTCAGCTTATATCTGTTTGATGATTATTTTTGCAAAGGTTGACGATATATATTAAAACCGATATGAACATTGTTTATATTGAGAATCAGCATGTATAAAACATATATCGATATATACAGATGTAATACATGCCGGAGCCATGCGTAAACGTGTGTGCATAAATACAGTTGAAATGCTAATGGCCGGGATAAAATATTATATGTGCTAATGGCCGGAATAAAATATTAATCCATGTTTTTACTAATTATCTCCATCCAACAAATCTGGCCGGTATTGTGCAGAACAAAATTTGAAACAAACTTCGACGACCTGCTCAACTAGATGGATTATGTGATGAACTGATTTGGATCCATGCAGGCGACGAAGTCAAAACAAATCCCTGGCCACCGCGTGGATTGAGCTGGCCGCTGGTTACGTAACTAAGTCAAAACAAACTTCCTACGCGTGAAGTGCGATGAAGATGGCCAATTCGTTTGCATGAGGATTTCACAGATGATAGAAGCACGTATGGCCACGTATGAATACATCTAGAAGCGGTCTACGTAAGTTGTGGGCTCCTGGTTTTTTTTGTTCACGTCGAATCATGCTCAATAAACGAAGCGTGTTGCCGCATGCGCATGCAAAACTAAAATACCTGCACGTGAGGGAAAGTCCAAGCAAATTAAACTTCAATGTTATCTACCACAAGATTGAAAGGGTTCTGTTTTAAGTTGCCGCACGCCAAACAACAGACCGTGAATGGAGCTGGCCACATGTATGCAACGAGGTCAAAGAGAATCCCTGGCCACCGCGTGGATGGAGCCGGCCGCCAGTTACGTAACAAAATCAAAACTGAATGGAGCTGGCCGCATGCAAAAGGATCGGAACAAACTCCTAGCAATGGCCGCGTGAGGATAAGAACACGTCCAGGGCCTCCGGCTTATATAAACAGCCCTCCAGCCGAAGAAAGGCAGACACCAAGACGACGCCGCCAGGCTGCTGCTAGCGCTTGCTGTCGAGGCCGCGTCTATACAAAGAGACCACGCTGCCCGGAGTCGTTCTTCCAGCGTCGATGGCCCATGGTGAGAAACTGCAGCTAGATCTGAGCGAGTTGTGAATCAGCAGTCTGCTTGTTATGACAGCAAACAGATGAAGACGGGTGTCTCACATGCATGAGCACCGGTAGTCTGTCTGTTGTGACAGTGAATCAGCGATCTGCCTGCCGTGACAGTGAATCAGTGGTCTGCCTGTTTTGACAGTGAATCAGTGGTCTGCCTGCCGTGATAGTGAATCAATGGTCTGCCTGCCTGTTATGACAGCGAACAGATGAAGACGGGTGTCTTACATGGATGAGCACCGACAGTCTGCCTGTTGTGACAGTGCATCAGCGGTCTGCTTGTTGTGACAAAAAACAGAGAAAGACGAGTGTCTCACATGTATGAGCATCGACAGTCTGCCTGTTACGACAAAAAAACAGTGAAAACCGTGGAGAGTCAGCATAATCAGCATGAACCTGTCCGTGTTCTGTGTTCTGGAGTCTGGGATACGATCGAGCCACGTGTATAAGACAGATCATGTGTCGAATCCAGAGAGGCTATGGGATCAACTCACACGTGTCCTATATTCGAGGATATATGTTCAGAGAGCCTGATCATGCATTCTCACATCAAGCATCATCCAATCAACAACTATAAACCAAATCACCACTCCATCAGTGCGTTCTATGCAACAAGATTGGACATGATTGCCGAGTACTGACGAGGCGAAGGCAACATACATCGTTCAAGTAGATGAGTTCAAGTAGATGAAGACATGCATTCATGTGACTGGGCACCGACGAGACGAAAGTCAACCACTTCATCGAATGATTCCGTTCGCACTAAAATGAAAGAAGAGCAACACTTTACATGAAGAAACGATCATTGTGCGTAGCTTAATCGAAAGTTTTTTGCAGACATGCTCTGTAGATATAATTAACCGAGCGAGCCCTGCATGACCCCGAGAATCAACGGACTATGCAATCACTTTAATCAGATCTCTCCTTAAGCATCAACGTAGAAAACAGAAAACAGTGTCATGTGTTAGAATTCTGTATTTTATAAATCAACAGTGATAAATTAAATATACGATTCCAGCCAGTTATTTTGTTATTTTTTGTCTTCATTTTGTTTTCACCAACAATATCCGCCAATGTTTAGTCCTTACTTCCAGAGGCATCAGTCAACAAGGCATTAGTGCAACATCTGGTCTTACAAACTATCCTTATCAACAACACTTTCGATGACAGTCCAAGTAAATCCTACCATGCCTTTCTCCAACCATAACTCCTTGCAGGTACATTAAATAATTTTTATACCACTTTAGTACACACAAAAATCAACTTACAGTCCAACCATGATTCCTTGCAGCTACATTAAATAATTTTTTATGCCACTTTACTACACAAATCAACTTACAGTCCAACCATGATTCCTTGCAGCTACATTAAATAATTTTTTATAACACTTTAGTACACAAAAAATCAACTTACAGTCATTAAAAAGAACACAAATGACTTTCAGCGCATATTGAAAAGATAAATTAAATATGTAATTTAAACTTTCAACCAAACGACTTTAATAACGTACTGAAAAAATTACAGATACTAGATTACAGAATGACGTATTCTACGCAAGAGAACTCCATCCTCCTTCAAGAAACAGAACAAGATCAGAAAATCATGTTTAGATACAACTGAGCCACCCATCCATCCTCCACACAGCCGTGCTCCCTGTCCATTGCATAAAATCAACACTGCCCATGTTCATAAAAAATTGCAATGTTGTAAAAAAACAGTGCTGCGTTACTAGGAAACAATACCCATGTGAAAGAGTAACAATATAAGACACATCAAAGTTGAACTAACTAAACTGCATTAAGATTGTCAAAGACATACTCATGGTCAGGGACCTGATGCAGGACCGAGTGAGCCTCGGACCATGGGAGTATTTGAGAGCTCAGTCCAGGTCCACCGGCTGTGACATTTTGTCAAACACCTTGTAGGCGGTCACTACTGGCTACAGCAGCGAAGATGATTCTCATTGGTAGTATAGCAAGCAGAGGGAAGAGGGATATGCTGCTGAACGTAAGCGTAGGCCAGGTCCCGTGGCCACTCGGCCTGGTAGCCATGGGGGAGCTGTTGTGCTTGTTTGCAGCCGGAGCCGCGACGCACCTTTGGTGAGCACCGCAATGCAACCGGCGGGAGGAAGATGACGGCCTTGGCGCCTCCCGGGAGCAACCCTGCGGCAACATTTAATAACCGACATGCAGAACAGTACCCCGACGCGGACTACCCAAATTAATCTGATAAAGGCAAGCATGCATCCGAAAAAAGATCGACAAACCCAACGAACAAGCAAAAAAAAGAATAAATTCACCAGGTAGTACCTGCGTGACCTCGGTGGAGATGACCCAGATCAGCACGATGGCGACAATCAGGCACAGCCCAGCGCGGAGCCTGAGCCCCGACACCATGGCCAGACGAAAGAGCTCCACACCTCCTCCCCCTCCTCCGCGCGGTACTACTTGAGAAGGCCACAGACGCGCGAGCAATTTTATTAACCTCGGCGTGGCAGGCAGATCGGGTTACTGGGGCGCAGCTCTCTGAATGGCGACGGCGCAGAGCTTGCGGCGGCCTCTTAGGTCGCGGGACCGTGGAGGGAGATGGCCGAGGCAGAGGAGGAGCGAGGTGGCCGCGAGGGACGCCGTCAGCCCTCCTGGCGTAGATCGGGGCGGCGCCGAGTACGAGCCTGTGTTCACCGCGCTCCACCGCCGCCGCCTCAACTGGTTCCCAGTCCTCCTCTACCCCATCGCCGACGTCACCGCCAAGCCGAGGAAGTCATCCATGGAGCAACAGATCTGGAGACGAGGACGCCGGAACCTAGGCCGGCGTTTCCAGCGGCGAGGACGGTGGACCGGGGCACGGACGACTGACCGGAGCCGGGGGTGGCGGATCCTGACGCGGGGGAGCTGCTGCTGCTGCTGATGCCAAGCCGGGCCCATTCACGACGGTGGAGGCCTCGCTGGATCCAATCGATTTTGCCAACGTGGGCAGGGACGGGAGGGGGGGGGGGGGGGGGGGGGGNGGGGGGGGGGGGGGGGGGGGGGGGAGGGGCCGAGGGTGGTGGGCGACGGGGGAACAGTGAATGGCCGAATGGGTCGGGCTTGGTGCCGTTAGTTTAATTTTTGAAATCTGCCCGTCTGTCTGTTCAGTTGTTTCATTCTTGTGACATAGTACAGAATCGTGCGTGTATGTTCCTTTTCCCAAGCAGTGCTTCTACCATGGTACTAAGTACATTTCAGCGCGAATCCCACAGCACGCACGGACGGTTGATCTCACCATCGTACATACGGACATCATTAGAAAATCCTTATTCCGCTGCACCCACAACCGCAAGGTTTTACACTACTTACCGTGCATGTGAACGGCAAGAAAATGTGTCGGCGTGCAGCGCAACTCCGTCCGGTCTGGTCGTCTTGGGTATCTGAACCCCGGTTGTCGAACTCGCATGGCACAACGCTGTGTGTGTGGGGGCGTAAAGGTAAAGCGGACGCTGCTCGGCGACGAGGCCACCGCGAGTTCCCAAACATGATGACACGGTCCTTGATGATTGATTTGCCGCCGTATCATTGCTCTAACCTCAAAGCCGGCCACTAATAAAGTACTCTCAGTCTAGCATAGCGCTCGCTAGGAAGGTGTTTACTGGAACTCTTGTGCCCGAGCCTGAGCAATGCTTGGCCGCCGCTGCCCACTGTTCAGAAGTGGCCATCATACGGACACTGGATATCGCACATATGGAGTGCAGGAGGAGGAATCTCCGGCATGGCCCCCTCGTTTGCGCTAAACGGGTTCGCTTTGGGAGATGTTGATGGTTTTTGAGCTGCTTTGTCTCCAACAACCTGCCTAAAGGAAGAGCATATGGAGTGTTATCAATTTGTTGTCGAGTTTATTAAGATGGTTGTGCCCCACCATAATTCAGAGATAAAAAAAATGTCTAGAGCAGCAAACATAAGTGAGTCACAAAGCCACATTTTACTTTAATGTAACTGACCATGCTATGGTACAGTGTACTCGACTTCGCAAATAAACCGTCGCAGGAGATTTTTTTATGATTGAATTCGACGATTTAAAACTCAACTCACATGTCATACACCCAGTCGATTGCTTATGTCATCTACACGTAGTTCTAAATAGTCGAAGTAACTATAATTGAAATCCTAAATTATCAATTATATTTATGAGAGATGGCTTACAATGCTTGAAGTTAATCAAGCAGATCTAACAGTTAAAAATAAAAAGTTACTTAATCAAAGGTATCAAAATAATAGATCAGTATAAAAAATAATGGACCTGATATTAATTTTTAAAAATCGACGGTTGAGATTAATTAAAAAGATGAAAGTACCTCGGGTAGCTCTCGTAACCAAGGTTTATAAAATCGGTCAAAAAGGCCGGTTTTCGGGGGTTTCAATAAAACCGATTCGGTTCGGTCCGGTTCAGACGGTTGATCGGTTTTCGATATAATAAATTCAAAAAAATTGAAAATTTAAAAAAATTGAAAATCTAAAAAACGCTCAAACCGGTCGGTAAACCAGTCAAACTGGTCGATAAACCGATTTGATTTCAAATTCAAAAACGTAAAAAAAAACTGATCGGTAAATCGAAAAAACGGGCCGATTTTTTTTAAATTTTTGATTTTTGAATTTATCCGATTTTTACGGTTTATTGTAGCAGTTTTTCAACCGATGCCGGCTGGTTTTCGAAGCCTGTTTCTGAAACCTTGGTGACATCCCTCTTATTTCCTAAATAAAAGGAAACAAGTTCCCAGCAATTACCACGGGCTCGGCGAGCACACTGCCTTTTCCGTGCTCGACAAAGTGGTACCAAAACGCTGCAAAAAAGCAAAAGCAGGCGCACTCAAGTGTCTAGAGCCTGGAGTCATTGACTATCGTTGCCGCAATTCTCACACAGGCCCGTGAAAAATTATAGTAGAAGAGTGGCCAGCAAAGTGCCAAAAGAAAGGGAATCGCCATCTGCATGTGACCCGCCATAAAAAGCAGGGCGTGGGCTGCTTGGGCAGATGCAGAGGTCGCAGCTGCCCGGCGCGGACGCCTCGCCTCGGAAGCGCCCAGCACAGTACCCTCTTCTTGTCGCCTACCTCTCCACTACTCACTCAGCTCCCCCTCGCCATCCCCCACTACGGCTGCTACTGCTTGTTGGGGGAAGGAGCTGAGCTTGGGAGTGCCGGTGGCTCTCGGAGATGAGGCAAGATTCGGCGAGGAAGAGCGTCGCAATGTTGGCGCTGTGCTCGGCGCTGCTTCTCGTGGCGGCGCCTGCCTCGCTGGCCTCGGCCGCTCCGGTGGAGGACGGTATGCTGCTGCATCTCTGACCCCTTGTGTTCTTTCTCTTGATGCGTTGCTTGCTATCGGTACTGCTCATTTGGGGGTGGCAGTTTTCTCATTTACAGTCTTGGTTAGGATGTGGGAGTGCTCCTGCATCAGATCTCCACTATTAGGTGAAAATATATGGTTTTCGTGCTCATTTTATAACCATTTCTCCCCTTTGTCTATGCAATGCTGAGTTTATGAGCATATGACGCACTGCTGGGGCAGTTTAAGAATGCAGTGGAATGTAGTCGTGGTTGTATGGACTTGTAGCTTTATTTTGGGGTGTAGGATAGGACGAGAAGGTAACTTTGAACAGTTGCAGCAAAGAGATGTTTGTACTCACGACTAGAGAGAAGAGGAGCGTTGCAATGGAAAGTTAAGCCGTTTCTCCTTTATGAGCCTCTTTCATAAGCATATCAAAGTAAGGATCCTTGTTGGTACTACCTCTGTCCTATAAAAAGTGTATTCTTGGGTTTGGTTGACTCTGTTTTTTTCTTCTCTTTACTAAGAATTTATATAAATTCGAGAAACTTTAATAGCATAAAATTTATATATTTAGATTCACCATGAAAAATATTTTCATAGTATGTTATTTATTCGTTCGTAAAGTTTATCAAGTTTAAAAAAAATCATTGGTCAAAGAGAAGAACAAAGCACAGTCAAATAAACCTAAAAATAGACTTTTTATGAGACGGAGGGAGTAGCCAACATCAACAGTATAGCTTTAAAAACTGCAGTGTAGTCATACCACATATTGTTCAGAGTTCAGACGGAAAACACGTGATGCTCGTAGCTGTAAAGATTCCTCCAAGTCCCGTTTGCTTGTGTCACCCCTGTTTGAAAGCCAAAACTGGACTTTTCTATCCTTGTGTTTGACCAAAAAATTCTTGCTACTGTTAATACTGCATGAGCTTGTTATTGTGAATTTGTGATGCAACTTGTGTTAGTGCGGAGTATCTACTGTAGGTGGTCTAATCTGCTTAATGGTTATGGGCATGTGGTACTTTCTTTGTGTTATACTCAATTGTTTAGTTCAGTATGTGTACCTTTCTAAAATTGTTTGGGAATTTTTTTGTGGGAAATTTTAGATTATGCGTTTTATGCCTGAAGTGACTAATGATTACACCAATTAAGCAGCATTTTGTTGGACGCATAGTAGTTGCCCACATAATATACAGAAGTGGGGTTTAGTTGAAAATCCTTTCTGCTCCGTTTTAAGAAATTTTATGTCACCAAGGCCAGGACGAGGTCTAAGTCAGTATGAAATCAGTCCTGGTGTAGTAAATTTGGATCGAGACAGAACAGCGCGGTAGACCCACTGTATTGTACCGTCAAGTGTCTAATGAATCGTCTCGTTTGGGTCAAATGGCTTGTTTAAAGTGTGGCCGTGCCGTGAAGGTCCATGCCATTCGTTTTTTTATTGCCAGTACCTTCACCTTCCTAAATTTACGCGATGAAAGGTGGCCTCTGGACGCTTAGGTATGGGGCTGGACTACACTGCAAGGGGGTCTCCATGTGAGGACGGTTGGTAGATGTTTCACTTTCACTGCCTCCCCACATAAGATAGATGCGCGTAGTCACATGGCTGTCCTTGAAAGAACAATTACGCATAGTAATGTGGACTAGTAGTAGTGCCTCGATGAACTGTATTGGATGTACAATAGAAAAGCTTGGACATGTTTTCCTAGTGTTTTGCTTCCTAGGACTTCTGAATTCAACTATAAAAAAACACCTTCTTTACTATAAAAGATGCTGCCTTGGGTTTTTATCTACCACTTCTATTTGATCACAAGACATCTCTTGGAAATTAACTTTCTTTGACTATGCACTGAATCGGACCAGCAAAACACCAAGATCTGTATTGCCTTACTCATATTAATACTCCTGCCCTTGGTTGGATGTATTTAGAATTATTCATTTCATAGTACGTAGTAGTTGACATTATTTGTACTAAAGTCATAAATGGACCTATTATGGTCAAACTAATGGTGCATGCGTCCTATACTGGTATGCTACAAAATGCAAATGCCAAGTCACAGTAGAATTTTTTTACTGCTTCCTGGGAACATACTACACATGTATCCTGGACTGCACACTATTTTTCTTATAGTAGAATATGCAGGTAAGCCGATATATTTGTTACAGTATCTTGATTGCTGCACGATTGTGCCTGGTGCAAGATCTGTGGTAGACTGATCCCAAACTTACTTCGGTCTGTGGTTCCCTTGTAAACAGGCTTGCTCAGCAACGGTGACTTTGAGACTGCTCCAGCTGGTGGTTTTTCCAAATCTGCTTCTGTAGCTGATGGTGCATCATCAGTCCCTGATTGGTCAATAAATGGCACGGTTGAGCTAATTTCAGCAGGCCAGCATCAGGGTGGAATGATCCTTATTGTTCCACAGGGTATGCTACGTACCTCTAATATCTGAATAAAAAGGAAATATTTATCTGAATAATCACAGAGCGTTTGTTTGGTGTGACAGTTATATATTTAAACATTTTGATTTTCATGACAGGTGATCATGCTGTACGTCTAGGAAATGATGCCAGCATCAGCCAAGTGGTGCAGGTTGAAAAGGGCTCAGAGTATGCCATCACTTTCAGTGCTGCCCGGACATGTGCACAGCTGGAAGCACTGAATGTGTCCGTGCTAGGTGGTGTATCACAGACGGTGGACTTGCAGACATTGTACAATATTGAAGGTTGGGATGCATACGCATTGGCTTTTCAGGCAACAGACGAGGAGGCACATATCCAGTTCATGAACCCTGGCATGGAAGATGATCCGACTTGTGGGCCGATCCTTGACAACGTTGCTGTCAAGAAGCTCTTCACTCCAGACAAACCAAGAGGTATAAGGCTCAAACATAATTATAACTTACCCCCTCCGTTCTAAATTGATGTCGCCGTTGACTTTTAACCTCAACTTTGACCATTCGTCTTATTTAAAAAATTAGTTCAAATGTGAAAATTTTTAAGTTGTACTTCAAATAGCTCTAATGATAAATCAAATCATAATAAAATATATGATATTTATTAAAAAAATTTGAATAAGACGAATGGTCAAAGTTGAAATTAGAAGTCAACGGCAACAATTAAAAAACGGAGGGAGCATAAGTTAGCATAAAACTGTAAAAATCAGTTTCAGTGTCCATTTTTTTTGCTGTCCTTTGTGATTCATTTCAGTGAGGCATGGACAATTAGAATTGCTCCAGCTTATTTTTTCAAATATGTCACGTTTCTTTTATGCAATATTTCTGAAGCTTATATGTGTCATTGCCTTCGTATTAATAGATAATGTGGTGATCAATGGAGACTTTGAGGAAGGTCCGTGGATGTTCCCAAACACGAGCTTTGGAGTGCTCCTCCCAACCAACCTTGACGAGCAGACATCTGCTTTGCCCGGCTGGATGATCGAGTCCAACCGTGCAGTCCGCTGCGTTGACTCTGATGAATACAAGGTTCCTCAGGGAAAACGTGCCGTTGAGCTACTCTCAGGCAAGGAGGGCATCGTCTCCCAGATGGTCGAGACGACCCCGGAGAAGGTGTACAGCTTGACGTTCACGCTGGGTTCAGCTGGGGATTCATGCCAGCCACCAATGGCTGTCATGGCATTCGCCGGCGACCAAGCCCAGAACTTCCACTACTCACCGATGGGCAACGCCACCAGCCAGGCCGCGAACGTGACGTTTACAGCACGCGCTGAGAGGACGCGGGTGGCGTTCTACAGCGTATACTACAACACGAGGAGCGACGACCACACTTCGCTGTGCGGACCAGTGATCGATGACATCCGCGTCTGGGGCTTGAACTCGGCGGCTGGGTTGAAGGCAAGTGTTGGGCTGGTTCTCGCCGTTGTTGCTGTCGTTGGTATGGTGCTTTTCTGAGATCTGAATTTCTCTTGGGTTTGATCTTGGGTATGGTATTAGTAGGAAGTAAGGATATAACCTCTTCAGAAAGTTTGAGGAGGCTACTAGTTTTGGTAGTGAGCTTGAAAATTTCCTACAGTTTGAGTGATGTAAGCCAGGCTGTAACTACTAAAACCTATAAGCGGTTGCTTCCGTTACTTTGTGATTCTGAAGTAAACGCAATTATATGGGACTGTGTGGTTCGTGTGCCAAGAGCTTGTATTGTGAGATGCTAGAATCGATTCAGTTCATCTCTTCAATGTGTTAGAAATTAGAAGAGCCTCATCTGCTTTTTCTGTGGATTCTTGCTTGATTTTTTTTTTTTGAGAATATTTCATCTAAAAAGAAAAAGGTGGATATGCTCATTTTCTGTGATAGTATATGCATTTTAAAATCAAGTTCAAAATATGTCATATTAGCACGACGAGGTGAATACAGGGTTGACGCGACGGGCGGGGACAAGGGACGTTGGAGCGCGATTAATCGAGCGGCGGAGTATGGCGGAGGTGCTGTGGTACGCGGACCGGTGACGCTACGCTCGAGCGGCGTAGCAGCACTGAGCGGCATGGCGTGGCAGGTGGGGGCGCACGTAGCGCGGGGGCACCGGACACGGTGACCGAACGAGGCACGGGCCGCACGGCAGCGCGGCAGTAGCACGCTGTCGGGCAAGCGCGCGGGTAGAAGTACAGTGACGGGTGTGCGGGAGTAGGCTAGGCCGGAGCAGGCCGGGGAAAGAGGAGAATGCGGCCCACACGGAAAAACAAGAGAGAGGGGTGGGTGCGGTGCTGGGCCGGAAAAGGAAAAGGAGGTGGGCTTCAACCAGAGATAAAAAGAGAAAACGGAAATGTTTGAACATTTACAGGAATAAGATAAATTCAATTTGAAATTTTCACAGGGAACTAGCATCAGGAAACACCAAATAAAAGCAGAAGAAAAAGTTAGAACAGCCCATTTTATATTTTGAGAAATCCTTTTCCTAATAGCTAATTTAGATGTGTGTTTTCTATTTTTGAAATTTTGATTAGTTTCAAAAATTACGATGACTATTTTCCATGCTAAATTTTGAATCTCTACTCCTTAAAAAGCACATTTTTTCTTGCGTACACACGGTAAAATGTCTCCAACAAATATGAGTTAGACTACTGCACACAGAAAATGTACCCATAGTTATCTCTTTTTACAAATCTGGTGAATAAAATCTCTTCACAGACATTCTTTACAAATCTAACAAATGAACTCAAATATCTTAGATCTTGAACTCACATGGACCATTGGTAGTTAACAAAACACAAATACCTGAAACAAATTCAAAAAAAATGTTTAAAAAATCATTTAATATTAATATATTATTAATTAAGTTAATATTTTTCATTATACTGTAGCATTAGCACAGAGGAACTAGTTTTAAAAGAATACGAAAACGGCAGACGGTCAAGCCGCCAAAGTACGATGGACCCATTTGGGCCAAGAAAGATTTAACATGACTAGTAGTTGCTCCAGTTCTGGGCCCATGGACCAGCAATAATATATTGGGTCTGAATACAAAAAGAGCCCATACGATCTGTAACACTGCTAGTTCGGTCCATGTAGTATGTTCTTATACCCACGTCTACTTTCTCTATCCCATAAAAAAATTATTTTTTTTACTTTCAAACTTTAAGTTTAACCACTCGTTTTATTCAAAAATTCGTAAAAATATAATTTATTTTATTGTGAATTATTTTATCATTAAAAATACTATAAATATAACTTATTTGTTTTTATATTTAAAAAAAAATTGAATAAGACGAGTGGTGAAACGTGGTTTCTAAAAGTTAAAAGATGATCTTTTTATGGAACAGAGGTAGTATTTTTTAACGTCGCATCGCGACTAGTAAACGGAAGAATTTACCACATTCCATCTGACGTAATGATGCCCGCTGCCATGAGTTTGTTGCCTGTCACGCACTGCCCGTGCACTAGTCCCTCCCTCCTCTCCCGGTCTCCCCCCGCCCGCCGTCATGAGTGTGCACGGCGCAGGAGGGAGCACGTTTCAAAATCAAAACCCACGAAAAAAAAGCGGTATTCCGGCGTCCGCTTCCGCGCGTGTAAGCGCGAAGCGGCCAAGCACCGCCTCGCTTCGTGCCCTGCACGCGACCTACGTGCAGTGCCCGCTTAGGCGCTAATACGCGGCCGCCCAGGCGTGCTTTCACGGTCGAAGTGGCGCAAGGCGGTGCGCGAGCAGCAAAGTTGCTGCGCAGGTGAGAAAGTTGCTGCGCGGGTGGGCGTCTTGGCGCGCGGCTGGTGACCCGATGTGGCCGGCAAACAAAAGGCCCCGTCTCTAGGGTATGAGACTCACCTGCGCCGCTGGTCCCCCGCTCACCGCCGGTCCCCTGCTCGCCGTCGGATCTGCTCACCGTCGGATCTCGTGCGTCACCACTCGCCAGTCCCCTGCTTCGTCGCCAGGTCTGGGGCGCCGATTGTCCCCTGCTTTGCCGCTCTCTGCACCGACAGTTTCTGCGCCTCCCTCTCTGCGCCGCCCTCAGTGGCCGCTCTCTCTGCGTCGTCCTGTGCACCGGTCATCTCTGCACTGCAAGGTATGGTCCTCTCAGGAGCCTCCCTACGCTCTTGCTTTCTCTATGCTTTCTGCTCTCTTTTCTCTGGTCTTGAGGCTTCACAGCTTCAAGTGGTGGTGCATATGTGCATGCTGAGTGACGAGTATGCTCTATTGTTAGTGCTTTGTGCTTGGTTTAAAATATTGCTATTGATTAGGCAGCGGTTTAAAATATTGTTACTTTCTGTTAGTGCTTTGTGCCCTGGAGCTGGAATTGGGGTTTTTGCTTTAGGCCTTTTTGCCTGGAGAATGCAATAGATTAGTTGATTAGTGCCCTGCTTTGTCTCTACCTATACAAGATCTATTAATGTATTGTTGTAGTATAGTAACAGAGACTCTAATTGCTTAATCTTAACCTGATTGCACCATGCTTCGAACCTGTCCTGATTGTATCATGTTTCGAACCTGTCCTGAGGATGGCAGCAAGTGATTTTGGGGCAGCATCACTCACAGAAACTCAGGCAGACGCAGCAGTAACAGAGCAAGTGGTTCTCAAGAGGAAATCAGATGATGTAGGATGGGATTATGGGGTTCTAGTTGATCCTCAAAACAAAGAAAAGGTTCGGTGCAAAATTTGTGGCCATGTTAGCTCAGGAGGTATTTATCGACTGAAGCAACATGCAGCACACATTGGGAGTGCTGTGGCTAAGTGTAAGAAAAGCTCACAAGAGGCTAAAGATAAGTGCAAGAAATCACTTGAGGAGGCAACAAGGAAGAGGAGAGAGAAAACAGCTCGTGATCTGAATCTGAAAGAAGAAGTGAATGTTTCTCGTGTTGGAGGAGAGGCGGAGGATGAAGCAACTTGTGTTGGAAGTTCAGAGCCTCACAAATTAGGGCCAATTGATAAATGGACAAGAACAATTGATCCTAAAGCTACACAAGCTGAATCTTTGAAGCAACAGAAGATCAACCAGAAACTTTGGAAGCAAAGAACTCATGAGGTGCAACAATATGTTGCAAGATGGATGTACACACATGGTAAGTAACATTGCTGCCACTTCTAATTTTTTTTTCAATGTGATATCTTGCTTGCTGTTGGCTATCATATACTTAATTGTATTCTTTGACAGCCATACCTTTCAAAGCTATCAACAATGATGAGTTTATGCAAATGTGTGAAGCAATTGGTCAATTTGGACCTGGCTTTGAGCCACCTTCTCAAGACCATCTAAGAGTAGTTCTTTTGAGTGAGGAGTATGAAAGAACCAAGAGTTTGGTGAAAGAACATGATGCTGAAAAAGTCAAGAATGGATGTTCTATCATCACAGATGCTTGGTCAGATAGGAAGAGGAGAAGCATAATGAATCTAGTCACAAATTGTGCTAGTGGAACAACTTTCTTGAGCTCAAAGGAGATGTCAGATGTGTCACACACAAGTGAAGTCATATTTGAACTAGTGGACAAAGCAATTGAAGAGGTCGGTGAAGAAGAAGTGGTCCAAGTGGTGACAGACAACGCTTCTAACAACATGGGAGCCAAAAAGCTATTGTTTGCCAAAAGGCCAAGCATATTTTGGACTTCTCGTGGGTCTCACACAATCAACTTGATGCTGCAAGGAATTGGCAGCCTGCCAAGATTTAAGAAGGTGCTTGACCAAGCAAAGGCTTTCACCATCTTTGTCTATGGGCACACACTAACCTTGGAATGCATGAGGTACTTCACAGATGGGAGAGAAATAATTAGGCCCGGCGTGACCAGATTTGCATCAGCTTTTCTTACTCTGGCTAGCATTTTGGAGAAGAAAGATGAGCTAAGAAAGATGGTTGTTCATAGCAAGTGGGACAGCTTGAGAGATGTGAAGTCAAAAAAAGAAAAAGATGCAACAGCAACAATGATGAGTCCACAATTCTGGAAAGATGTGAAGATGTGCTTGAGTGTCTTTGAGCTTCTAAGTAAAGGTTCTCCGTTTGGTTGATGGAGATGTGAAGCCATCTATGGGC
This sequence comes from Zoysia japonica, assembly GCA_001602275.1. Taxonomy (NCBI): domain Eukaryota; kingdom Viridiplantae; phylum Streptophyta; class Magnoliopsida; order Poales; family Poaceae; genus Zoysia; species Zoysia japonica. The sequence goes on from BCLF01000040.1 coordinate 85,246, forward strand.
TTCTTGTATGGAGAATTAATTAAGGTGAAGAGAGAAATAAAACAGTGCTATGGAAACATGGAGGCTCGCTACAAAGATGTCATGGCTATTGTTGACAAGAAGATGAAGGACAGGCTTGATTCTCCACTGCACTTGGCTGCATTTTTGCTAAATCCATACTATAGTTATGCCGATACTTCAATATTTGATGATAGCACAGTAATAGAATGATTTATAAACTGTGTTGAGACATTTTATTATGGTGATGAGGACAAGCAAGATCAGATTGTGAACACTAAACTGAGGATATTTCAAAACAAAGAAGGTTCATTTGCTAAGAAGCTTGCTACGACTTGTCAAAACTTTGATTATAATCAGGTAACAAATTCACTTGTTTTGGACTCATAAATATTTTTAATACTGCATGGCATTATAAGTTTAAACCAATTCACTATTCTTTTCAACATCGACATGGTTAAACACTAATTGGAGTATATTTGAAATGGTTAGACACTAAACTTGAAATCTGCAATCTATAATCTGAAATACTTATTTCTCTCTAATCTCTATAATCTCATGACATGTTGATTGACTTAATAGATACATAACAAGAGAAGGAATAGGCTAACTACTGAACGACTCAATGCTCTTGTTTACATCTAATTCAATTCCAAACTGATGAGCAAGAGAGAAAAGATCAAAAACAAGAAGATCAGTGATGTCCTCTTATCTAGTGAAACAAGTGAAGCTCAAGGATTTCTGTTTGAGGGTGGTGATGATTGTGCAATGGTTGTCTATAGGGATGAGAAAGATGGTGAAATGTCTGGCACAAATATTCTTTAGTCTGTTATTAGAGAAGCAATGGGAGTGGATGAACAACTTGAGGTGCGACGTAGCTCAAAAGTGAGAGAGCTTTATGCAAAAGAGGAATTCGAGTCTGAAAGAAGAGGAGTTTGAGGAAGATAAAGATATGGATGAAGATTGAGGGGGCTGGGAGCCTATCTGAATTGTTTTTTTTATTTTTACTTTTTAGTTTTTAATCTGTAATGAACTTATGTGTGCAACTCTTATATATCTTTTAATTCTGAAATCTAAACCCAAATCAGTAAGCAAGTAGCATGCAATATGATATCAGTAACTTTCATGTGCTCAGCTGATCATTGCTTCTTTTTGTGCTTAAAAGGTGCCAATATATTTTGCAAGAGACTAGAAGGTTAATTCAGTTGAGTACTTTTTTTTTGAATTTTTGTTAATAAAATTTAGTACTATAGTTTTCAATGTATCTAATATTTGTCATATTTGTGCTACTCAGAGACAAGAGCTGTTAAGAAGTTGACAATATGAAGCCAACTATGCAAGAATTCTATAGAAAACTGCCTCACAATAAGTATAGATATATTTTTATATATTTACAATATTTACAAATTGTCTTTGCTACAGTAAAAAACACCTAAACACGCCTAAAAACGCATAAACAGCCTTAAAAACGCATAAACAGCGCCTAACGTTCCGTGGATGGAAACCAATCCCGCTCGGATTGCGCTTCCGCACTCGTCGTCCAGTGTCCAGACTACTCCAGGACAGGGAGCCCACGGCGCTGCATCGCCCGGCCAGCAGAACGGACGCCTTGGATTCTCTCTGGCACGCGTGACCGTTCCAGCGCAACGGCTAGCTGCTGCTCAGTGGCAGTGCTGACCGCCTGCGCGCGTCCGGCCAGCGCAGCTTTTGCTTTTAAAACGGCTACTGGTCTCCTAATGACCATTTTTTTTTTCTTTCCTTCGCGTGCTGAGGAACCGGCTACTCTCACTCATCATGTCCCCGGCCGGCCGCCACGCCGAATTCGAACGTCTCCGAGGTCCGATGGTCCCCTGTCGACCTCTCCTGCCCAGGGAGCTCGACCCACTTCCCAACCAACGGCTACATTCCTCTCGCCCACCTATAAATCCGCCGCTCCCGTCTCCCGTCTGACAACAGCTTTCCAAGTTTCCATCCGACGCACTCCCCAATCCTCATCGAGCGCGGCTGCAGCGAGCCCCAAGAAGCCAAGCTTGTCTTGTCGCGCTGAAACCAGCTCTCACTCGGCTTCTTCGCTTGCCTGCCCGCTCGCTCGTCTCGTCTGTCTCCATGGCCGCCTCGACCAAGTTCGCCGCCGCCGCCCTCCTCGCGGCCGTGCTCCTCGTCCTAGTCTCGTCCGCGGCGGCCAGCAGGAAGTTGGAGGAGGACGCGATGCTCGGCGGCCTCGCCCCGGTGCCCGCGCCGGCCGTGGGCGCCGCTGCGGGGC
>BCLF01000040.1:87853-103510 GCA_001602275.1 Zoysia japonica
GCGGCCAGCAGGAAGTTGGAGGAGGACGCGATGCTCGGCGGCCTCGCCCCGGTGCCCGCGCCGGCCGTGGGCGCCGCTGCGGGGCTCGCCGCGCCAGGGGCCTGGGCCGTCGCTGCCGTGGTCTCGCTCCTCGCCTTCCTTGCTCAGTGAGACGGCGCGACCTGGTGGAACCTGCAGACGGGGAGCGTGAGTTGGGGGAAGAGTCCTGCGGTCTGGATTGCTGAGAGAGAGAGAGAGGAGATTGTTCGCTTGTTTTTTAGGCCTTGGTTAGCTAGCTACTGTTACCAGTGAAATGGGTTGTGTGCTGCTGATCTCTCTTTTGCCTGTAAAAGGGAGAATATCTTTTGAATAATTATTAAAGCATCTATTTGTTTGTTCTTTTACCAAATCTGTCTTGTTCGATTGGCATTTTTGTTTGCAAGAAGTAAATATTCGACTGAATTCAGTAATGCAACCTGGAATCAGCAGACCAGTTTGGCAATCCTGTTTAAATTGGGTGCGAAGAAACTTCGCATTACGCCTGAGTTTTCTCGGACGCTATGATGTTTGTTCAATTTGATCCAACTTTTATGGGCCCCATTCTAAGGCCCATTGCTCCTTGTCCTTTCGGCCAGGTTCAGCTTAGGTGGATGGACTCGTGCACCTGAGGAGCAGAAGCCCAATAGGCCCAGCTGTTATCTGCAGCGGCAGACCTACGATTACGAGCGAAACCTGCACACCGCCGAGACTCAGCGGCGATGTACTTCGTACCATTTTTTATTGCCGCCGCCGCGCCCTTGGTCCACGACAGCGACACCCCCGCCTCGTCCTCTTCCTGACGCCGGCCTGGCTGGCCGTTGGCGCAACGAACAGCAATGATCGCGCTCTCCCATCTTGGATTGGACGCCAGGAGCGCGACGTCCCCGTCAATAATCAACCTGATTGCCCCTGGCCAAATGAAATGATTCAGATTCAGGTTTCAGGTGAGCAATCAAACAAGCAAGAAATAGTGGCTGGCAGCGTCGCACGTGCCTAATTCAACTTCGTGCAGCGAAGAACTCGTAGTTGAAATACTATTGGGCTATCCTTCTGCCGCCACCCCTCCACTTGCGCCGGCCTGCCCGTTGCTCGCCGGACATTCCATGTGTGCAGGTGCAGCTGCTGCAGACTCACAGAACGACGTCCATCTCTGGGATCGCCTTCCTGCTTGCTCGTCGGGCGAGAGACTCGCTCACGACATCATTGGCTCATTGCGTGCGCCCATATTGCCCTCCAACCAAATGGCAACAAGTGCCTGGAGAAGCCGTCTCCGAGGACCTCGGCGATCCCACACGGCCTTGGCCGCGGCCACTGTCCTAACAGTGTCGCGATAACACATTATTTTGGCCTTTTGGTCACGCCGAGCACATTGGCGACGGCATATCATTGGCGATGAGAATGGGATGGCCGAATGACTTAAGCTTATCTTGACGCGCATCACCGGCCGATACGTGGGCGGAGCTAAGATTTAAGTTTAATAGTATCACCGTTATTTTTAACAATAATTTTCTGATATCACTAGTGTAGACAGCAAAGTGTATAAAGGTGCAACCAAAAGTATTCAGTGACACCACACTTTAGCTCCGCCCCTGGCCATAAACGTGAAGGATATGCGCGCAAATGATTCGAATGAAATGAGGGGCTGACCTACGAGCTTTTTCAAGATCGGGGGCTGACCTACGAGCTGACAGGCTGAAAGCCGCTCTCGTTTGGACAAGACAGGTGTGTACAATGATGATCGGTGGGTACTCCTCTGAAATCCTAGAGCCAATGAGGCGAAAAAGGCCCTCTCCATCAGATTCAGAGGAGGAGGAAGAGCAGATCTACCCTGCTAGTTCAGGGTGGATAATGCGTGACATTTACCGAGCTTCAGACAGGATAGGTTTCGTGTTACTTACTGCGCTTGAAAAGAACTGACTGCAACATTTCCTACGGCTATTTATTTACTACCTTCCATTCTCTCGAATAGACTTGATGATAGCGCTCAATCTGCAGGTGTCACTTCACCGATATCACGTAAAGTATCCCACTCACTGGATTCAGAAGCTCTGTTAACGTGATCTTCTGAACAGCGTGGTAACATGGATCTGATCCGATGAATAACAATTAACAACGATGTTCTTATCGCAAAAAGCGACGGGTCCATCAGGTGGATAATGTGTGATCTCTTAGAAATACTGTCGGCTGACCACCGACACAGTACAAAATACGATCGAGAGGGTGACGTGCCTTCGTATTCGATGTGACTTAGTTTACGAAAGACTCAAAAAGTTTTTTATCTGGTTCGGGTTACCTCGAACGATGTAATACACTACGTCCAGATGATGGTTTATCTCGGTGAAAAAGTACAAAGGGTCGGATTCTCTCCTCGAAAAAGGATCCGACGCTTAGATCGTGACGTTGCTCGCGCGTAAACGGTTACGCGAGATCTCTAGGTTTCGGTCTCCGTGTTCCTTGTGTCTCTCGTTCTATCGCTCCCCGGACCCTCTTTATATATAGTGGTCCAGGGTTACAAAATAATGGGCCCTATGCGGTTCTACTGTCTCGCTGACAGGTGGCTCCTCCACTGGCGTCGTCATCATTCGTTTTACTTATGCGGAGGCGTGGCCCGTCGCGGCGGGCAATGTAGCGTCAGTCCGGTACTGTCGCGTCAGCCACAGTGCCGGCGGGTCTTGTCGATTGACTCCCGCGGTCTGTCTGGTACTGTAGCGTCTGCTGGAGTGTCGTCGTGATAAACCCGTTCCGTCCTGTCCCGTCAGAACGATTGGCGGTTGGCCGCCGGAATAAATACGACATAACGTCGTATCTACCCGGCGTCGATCCCCGAGAGTCGGCCTTCGAAGGTCGACGTCACCTTACGTCTTAGCGCGGCTAAAACTTAGCTTTCGTAGATCGTCGCCTCGGAGATCGAACCGCGCGTTTGTACATCGTTATCCGACCCCAAAACCCCTCAGAGTCTTACCACACGTAGTGTTCGTGAAGTAACCGAGGTACATAGTACTTTGCCGCACGGCACGGATTGGATTAGCACCGGACGAACGAGCCAGCTCTTCAGGCACGGCACATGCGCGCAGCCAATGAAACCCTCAGTTACGTGCGAGGCGTCAAGTCGGGAATCGGAATAAGGAGGATCGACGATCTTCCTGTCAGACTGGATTAGTCCAGCTGCAGGAGTGCGAGCAAAATAGACCATATCTGAACAGGAACCCAGTTCACCGAACGCCAACCACTGAAAATATATGAGTCACTTAGTGCGTCATCACTCGGAGCCGATTAGGCTTGGCATCTTCAGTTCACTTGACGAACAGTCCTGGTCGTACGAATCGTGTACGAGGACCCTATTCCCGTGCCCGGCTAACATCGTGTCGTCGAGTGGAGTAGGCGTGAAAATCTGCTTTTGCTTCGTGCAGTGGACGCTCTTTTCCCAGTTTGCTCTGTTCAGTGCTCGATCGACACGGCAGCTTAGTAGTATCTGGATTACACATGATGATCTTGCCCCTAGTGTTGCTTTGGCGGTTCTAGATTGCAGACTGCGATCGTCCCATGTTAGATGTGGCGAGCTCTGAGATTACTAGTCCACGGAAGAATAGGTGCACAGTTTCGTCTTCGAAAAATTTGGGCTTCCTGCTTTATTGAATAGCATTTGGTTGTGTCATCTTACCCCCGCCCAACTGTTTAAGCATTCGCCAGTTGCAGTTTCTAAGTTTACGAAATCTTTTACTCTCTCGGTTGTTTAATTGATGTCGTCGATGACTTTTAAATTTAATTTTGACTATTCATATTATTAAAAAAAAAAATCGATAAATTTTATATAATTTGATTTATCATTAGAGTTATTTAAATCACAACTTAAAATTTTATACATTAGATCAAAATTTTTAAATAAAATAAATTATTAAAATTAATCGTAAAAATCAATATTTATATTAATTTAAGAACAGAAAGAGTACATGGCCAGAGATATGTGACGAGGAGATAGGTAAACGACAAGCAGTGTCCCTGGCTCGCTGATGAGTGATGGCGCACTAGGACTCTCAAGTCTGGTAGTCCGTGGCTCCATCGCGGGTCCACTCCGTCGACCCCGTCCGACCGTGGGGATTCCTCTCGCTGTTAACAATAAGCGTCGCAACAACAATGTCACCGTCTCCTTTGGCATGATCACATTGACGACCCACCGCCACTGCTGCCCGGCACGCGATCGATCGTGGCAGCGGGGAGCGGCGCCGCCTCCTCGGTGGTGCGCGCGCATACGGCGCCCGCACATACCAAAACCACGACGCCTTTCGCCGAGCCGCCATTACATGTGTCATGTCTGGAAAGAGCCCGGCACTGCGCCGTTCCTTCTTTGCGGCGTTTCCTGTGCGCCGGAGACCACGACAGCGTTCAGGGTCCAGTGCTACTGTATACGGACAAACACGGTAAGCTATATGCGGCACGCGTGGCCAGTTGCCTACGTATTCGCTCAGCTAATGAGATAATCTTAGATTGCATGACTGTATAAGAGTTGTAATTAAGTATCATGTGATTTTTGGGGTAAGAAAAATAGATTCACGTGACCGTTATCAAACGACCAAAGTTTTTTTGATAAAATAGCTATAGTGAATAATATTGTATATATTATGATTAAATATTTTGATGATTAAAAAATATTTTTCTTGTAGTTGATGTTTTTTACAAAAGGCAATCTGCTTCTAAGGCGCTTTTACAAACCACTAGCGATACACCTAAAATTATCAACAGTAGTTTGGAACTGGCTAAAAAGTATCCCCAGTGCTTATGACACGTCAAAACTCTAGCATTCAGTCCACGATAGGCCAGTCATTTTATTTGCAGCACGATGTAGTTGCGTGCGATAAGAGATACGAACGACGCAGCAGCTCTCATCACTAAACACCACGAGGCCACTACGCACACCGAGTACCCGGAGCATTGCCGGGAAAGCACTGAAGAGATATTGCCAAATTAAGGCGACGAGCAAAGGTCTTTGTAATTCCTGAAACGAGAGGAGTATTTTTATTCGTCTTCGGATAACTCACATGTGACTGTCTGTCCATAGGACGGAGGATCAGATTAGCACCGGAGAGGCGCTCATCTCGCAGTCAAAAAATAACATAGATATATAATTAGAACCGTACTTACCACTCTTCTTCCTCGAGACCACGCAAAAAAGCGAAGAATTATAGAAACAGATCGGTGGGCAGTGGCTACTCCACCAGCTGGGGGCGATATGGAGGGTGCTTAGAACTTCCCACTGAGACCACATCACCAATTATATATGGCGTCCATGGCAGTAGAGCACTTACTAGACGTCTTGTCAACAGAGTGCCCGCTCCATTGTTCTTTCTTTCCATTTTGTTTATCACAGCAAATTTTCTGTCAAGTTAGCCCAATCTCTCTCGCACTAGTGCCAGAAAGCTCTCAAGATGATTTGGACGTGCATGCGTACGGGCGCTGCGCGTGCATGGTTCATGCACCGGCTTTGTTTACACACCCGAGCTTTACGTGCTGGCCGTCCATTCGACCGAGTGCCAAATTGCCTGCGCGGACGTACGTGGAGCGAAGGTAGCGAGTAATGACTAATGAGCTTGCTGCTTCCTGGCTCGCGATCGACTTTTTAAACGGATCCATCACGACGGCAATACTTAGCCATCCACGTGATGGCCGGCGTTTTCAGACTTCGGTAGCCAAAAGCGAATTGGTGCAGCATGAAGCTGAATGACACGTTCTAGTAGAAGCGCAGAAGTCCATATGAATATGAACATACTTTTAGTGGAGTATAGTGCACTACTTTTCTAGTGGAACAATCGTTGAAAGCAGCACGAACACCGTGTGCAACTCCATCTCTGATCTGGCCTTGGCATACGCGGATAACACGGTGTGTGTGCACCTTCGACGAAGTTACACTCGGCCAGGCAGTATCAGCATCGTGGCTCCTGGACATAGAAAAGTGCCGGCGGGCCGGCCGTGGGTTTGACCGGAGAACTAGGGAACGACCAACATCCCCTGCCTGCCTTCACAAGCACGGAATACAGCGCAGACACAGTCCGTGCTGGATTCCTCTGTTCAACAACAGCGCTGCGCCTCACCTTTTCGACCTCGAAGAACAAACAAGCTGTTAGGCACCCTTTCTCTGAGATGCATTATGATACATGAATCAGTCTCTGGATCAGTAACTGATACGCACAACACAACAGAATATATATCAAAAGCATACTTCGAAAAGAAAACTAACCTGAGATAGTACTTTTAGTAGCAACACCGTGAGGATCTCTACGATTCTACACCGGTTGATCAACTAAAAACAGAGCAAACAGCAAAACACCAAAGTCTAAATCTACAAGCAGACTTGAGAAGCAGGACGAAACTAGCATGTCACCTACGCGATCTTCACTGTCTAAAACCATAAATACAGCGGGTGAGTACATAAGGTACTCAGCAAGCTCCAACACTAAGCGAACGTATAAATATAAATGCACATTGGTTGTAACAAAGATGAGGCAGCAGTGTCCATATTGTAAAAAGCCAGTTTTATGCAAGGTTCACTGCAGAAGATTTTCAAAAAGGAGTGAAAGCATTTATTATCCATATTTTAATAAGTTGGACTAGGGGAGTGTAAGCCGTTCCCGCCAGTTCTTAAGTTTTAACTGTAAGGGCCTCCACTATCCCCTCCAGATACTTTCTAAAACACGGGTAGCTACACCCACTCACACATCAAGACAGTATAGAAAATCTAATCGTAGGGCGTCCGAACAGTAGCATGTCAATACCGTGACAACGGCCAATCCGAAAGAATTTTTTTTAACTCTGCAGAGGTCGTACACTGTACCCACAGGTTATGCTACTCCTGATCATCATTAGAGTTGTATAACGCCTATCCCACATCTACGCAGTTTTTCACAGATTCTACCCAATGTGCAAACAGGGCCATCCCTCGGGGTTTTTCAGGCCGTCGATGACGCGTCGGTACATTCTCAGAGCCGAGTCGTGAATATCCACCGCATTCACGCCTTTTCTTGGTCCCCTCTAGTCTCGGGTATTACCAAATCAGGGGCTATATCCGTGGTCTTACACTCTCATGACGCGGACAATTACCATTGAAGGCCAGGCAGCGAGTTATCTCACGCCCATCTTCTGTTCCCTTGTGTCTTCACTACTGACCCCCAGTGGTTCGATGTAGAAAGAATACGTAGAGGGAATAAGTCCTGTCCAAAATGTACAGGTTCTGTGGTTGCACGGTAATTACCAAGTCGAGGGCTAACGAATCAGTCCTTATATGGCAGGGGTGGCGGTCTCGTCCACGGCAGGTGGACCACAGCGAAGTCTACACACCTATCACCATCACCTCAGGTGAGCCCCACCCCACAGCCTGAAATATCCCCTCTTCATCTAACACCAGTAGTTCTAATCCCGCCTCTTTTATTTATACTCACACTGTCAAACTTTTTTAACTCATTTTGCAAATTAATGGTATATGGTGCGGCGATGCGGAGCACCGAAAATGGGGTCCTAAGCAGATCTAGTAACAAGGTAAAACTATCTATGAACGGAATCTCTATGGTTATCAAGGACAAATCATTAATGGTTTTCAAGGAAAAAATTCATATCTATACAGCAAGTTACCGATATAAATATAAATACCTAAGAACAAGTAGGATTATGACTAACACAATGTTTCAATCCCAAATATCATGCATAGCAGAATAAATAAGCACTATAGGAGCATTAGCAAATTATAGGTTCCAATATGAGGTTAGAGCTTGCCTGCAAATTTCTTAATCTTTAATCTTGAGGTTGGAGGCTTCTCCTTCAAGATCTCAATCTTCAATCTCTGGCTTCGCGCCCAATCTACGAGCTTCTCCTCATACGTAGACCTTTTGGTTCCTCTTGAGCTTTGACTCTTCCTTACACTCAACGTTATCTACGCGATGAAAAAGCCTAATAAAACTACTGCGAAAGAAACAAAACTCAAAAAAGAACGATAAAATCCAAAGAACTCAAACTAAAAATCAGATAACACCTCAAAGAAATCTTAGGGCAAGTCATGCATGTTGCGGTGCCTATTGACTTAAAGTAAGGTTATGTGAAGGGTTAACATACATTCTCGCTAGTACGAGCGAGAGCACGGTGTGTAGCTTATGTCATTTTGTGCATACCTTAATTTAGAGCTATTAACTAAATAATTATATCGTTTGTGCTAATAGGTGACACGTGCACTAGTGTATGACAATATATTGCACGGGCCTTCTAGTGAATATTTCTTGAATCTATATACAATTGAAATCCTACACTAAATAAATAGCATTAACTGTGATGTGGTGATGGGCATATTGCTACTGTTAGTTATTTAGTTTATACCTATATGAATTTACTACCTTAGGTGCTTAATGGTTAATTACCTAACTTATTTTATATAATTAAATTATTAAAGCTAACAAGTGGCACAAGCGCTAAAAGGTGCCATTACATGGGTGACTGCGCGGCAGGTTGCTTATGGGCTGCTAACTAAAGTGTTTACTTACTTTCTAGTACTCTGTTATTAGTGTTTAACTATTAATTTTATAATTCTAATTTTAAGTTAGGTTATTTAGTGCTAACATGGGTGCGCATACTAAGGTGTGCTAAATAATGAGGTTATGCTATGATGTGGCGTGCCTTAGCTAGTATAAATCTATGCTTAGAATGCATCATAACTAAAGACTTGCACTAAAAAAGTTAAAACCAAATGAAGGAAAAACGATTAAACTCAGCGAAGGACTTACTATTAAAACAAACTAGCAAGAGCGGATGTTGGCTGAGGTTTGGATGATTCGATGTGGTGGAGCTCAAGACAACGGTTCCAACGGTGCCAAAATCACTGAAAACGGAGTTGAGGTGTGGCGGTGGTGAGGCGAACAAGGTGTTCACGATGGAAAACAGGAAATTCCTCCCGTGGACACGCTATCCGACATGTGTCCACAACTGTCGGGTGTGTGTATGCAGGTGTGAAACAGTGGACAAACCTCGTGGTGATGTCGCCAGCTGGTCTGTGACCGAAAACTGGCAAAGGCTGCTTGGACACATGGCTTGGCTTGTGTCCACGGCCTCTGGATACACAGGTGTCTAGAATCGGGGATTTCTCTGTGGACATAGAGTTCTGTGACGTGTTCATGGACACGTAAACATGTGAGCTGTGATCGTGTCCGTGAACATGTGGACACGTGAACAATAAAAGTTTCCGATTTTGTGAAAGTTCAGAGATTCGTGGACACGTGAGAATGAAAGTTCAGAGTTTTGTGGAAGTTTAGAGATTCGTGGGCACATGAGCCGTGGTTGTGTCCGTTGACACGTGGGTCGTGACCGTGTCCATAGACACGTGGACACGTAAAATCGTGACGTGTCCGTGGGTACGTAGACATGTGTCTGTGGACACGTGCTTCGAGTCCGGTAGTGACCCGACTCGGGGTCACGGAAGCGTGACCGTGTCCAAGTTCGTGGACACGTGCTCCGGGTTCAGTTCACGTGTAAACGGGTCGGGTGGTAATCGGTGTCCAGGACACGTGCCGATTACCGTGTCCAACCCTTAGTTGTGTTCTAGGAGCTCATTCGTAAATAACAGAAAGTTTTCAGGGACCATTCTATTATTATAGAAGAGCATAGGAGCCTGATGCGTAAGGGAATAGGACCATACCATAGATAGCATGAGAATCTAGGCTCTTTTGTAAGGCTGTAGGGGTAGGATTACTCAAATGGAATAACTAAAGGGGCTCTTTTGCAAATTTGGCTTTTACTGGGTTGGGTGGCCTGCTTCTCACCGTGTCCATGTTCTGTGGACGATGCGGCCAGAGCCGGTCCACGCGCTCCGTCGTGGACCTCGGCCACGGCGAGGCAGCTAGCCGGCCGGAGGAGCATGGGCTCTAGGCGGGGGAGCGCGAGGACGTCATGGCGAGCTCCACCAAAGGCGCGACGGGGTCGGTGAGGTGACGCAGCGCGCCGGCGACGGAACCCAGTCAGTGCACATGGCGGCGCCTGGCGCCGGGCCTGCAGCGGCGCAAGGAGAGCACGGGGCCGGCGTAGGAGTGAGAGGGCGGCGAGAAGAACCCGCCCGTGTGCTCAGGGAAGCCGGTGGGAGGCCGTGCAGAAATGGCGCCGAAGAGGGACGGCGCTCGACGAAGATGGGGGCGGCGCGTCACAGTGGCGCGGCGAACCGCGCAACAAGACGTTGGGGAAACTCGAGGCTCAGACCGAGGAGCATGCGAGTTGCGTGGTGGAGCTCCCCATGGGCTTAGGCGAGCCGGAGAGGCGCTGCAGTGCACCATCGTCGGAGAGGAGCGGCGTGTCCCGGTGGTGCGCGGCGGGGCTCGGCTCCGGTCAATTTCCGGCCGGGTGAGCTGGGGACCCAGCAGGAGGAGGGAGAGGGAGCCACGGTGAGCCTCTCTGTGGTCCAAATCGAGCCAGAGAGCAGAGCCGGCACTTGTCAACGGCGGCACGGCATTGTAGCATCTGGCGCCAGACCAGCAGCAGCGTCGCGGAGCTCAGGCTGCCGGTGTAGGAGCACCAGGGCGACGTGGGGATCCTCTCCATGGGTTCAGACTCGCCGGAGAAGTGCTGAAGATTACCGGCCACAGTGGAGGGCAGGGTGCCGCAGCGGCCCAGGGCAGAAGCTCTGCTCCGGCCGCCATTCGCCAGAACCGAAGGGTTCCAGAGGGAGGGCAGCTGCTGGAGGTGGTGTAGGCGATGTCGGGGAAGGAGTTGCTCGCCGGTGGAGGTATATTGCGGTGGCGCCCTGCTCGGCGGACAGGGCAGCAGAGTGGAAATGCGCAGGGGTATTTGTGACTTGTCAGGAAAGAGGGGAACAGCGCTGAGGACGGGGAACACGTGGACTGGCACGCGGCAGCGGCGAAGGGCGCATGTGCTGCGCGTGGCCAGGTCCGTGGCACCGCACGCGCCGGCGTCCGTGCCAGGAGGCGCCATGGGAATGGAGGGAGGAGGGAGATGGATGCGCAGTGCCGGGCCGTCGGTTGGGCCAGCGCTGCTGGGCCGAGTTGGGAGCCGGCTGGGCCAGGGAAAGAAGCAAGCAGCCCAATACGAAATTTGGAATTTTGATTTAAATTGAACTCAAATGAGTTGAGAGGATTTTGGATTCAAAGAATTGTTTGAATTTAGGGTTCAAATAACATGTCAGAAAACAAACGGTAAAACGAACAAAGAAAAAAAATCAAACACTTGTCACACTTTCAAATTTTAATATTTTGAAATTTCTGAATTAGCTAAATTTTAATTTAGTGAGGTTTTTGCCCTTTAAGATGGGAAGGAAAAAAGAAGAAGAAGGGAAATGTTAGAGTGTTTTGTTAGAAAAATTTTGAATTACGTATTTTTAAATTATTCATAAAAATGGGATGTCACACAAGCTGAAGATAAAGTGACCGGCAGGCTCCCGCATAGTACACACCACGGTTTCCTCCGCGAGCAATCGTTCTTTTCCTGGATCCCGGAGCGGTGCCGCGTGCTCGTTGCCAACTTGCTTTCGTGCGGAACACCCGTGAGTATTTCCGTTTCAAAAGCCGGGCCAGCATGGTTCGTTTTTCGGCCCTTCCGAATTCCGATCGTCACGCTCGGTTTGGTTTACAGTAATTTTACAGGGAGATCGTTGGATCAGCAGATCCGCGTCCGGAGAAAGTATATTGGGGTATATTTACATGTGTTCTGCCGCTGATCCAGCTCGATTGCCTGTCGGCAAGGCCTCGGAACGCGGAGTCAATGACCGGTAAGCAGCATCCGTCTGCGCCATTGGGATCTCAGGTAGAGAAAGGAAGGCGGTTCCGCGCGTTATCACCAGAATGTCTGCCGGCGCGCATGTGTGCGACCCAGACATGCATTTGTGGCAGGTGCGCACTACAATAATTGACAAGGAAATTAGCGGCGAATGCCAACTTGCTTAGCAGGAGAAGCACATCGGTGCGGAGATGTTTATTCGAAAGGCGTTTGAAAGCGTCAGAAAGGCTTTGACTAGGGCGGACTTGTTTATGAGATCGATCGGAGCGGCGGCGACCATTGCCCCAACCCCAACTGGCGAGCCCACTGCCAGCCAGTGTGCTCCATACTACGGAGTAGAATACTTCGGGACACGAGGTCAGGCACTGCGCGGCGCCGCCGCTCGTCTGCAGTTTCGATGTCGCTAACTTAACTACTATGTGCCGGTGGACCGGGTGGCGGAATGTGCGAGACGGGGACTCTGGCGACCTCGATCACGAGAGCCCTGCATGGCCAGCCGTGATCGACTGGCCTCTCTCGTCATCGGACGGAGTCATCTATTATTGGTTCCACTGGCCACGCTGTAGATCAGCATTGTTTCCCAGTTCCCAAGGCGGACCTCGCCGAGGCATGCAGCGCAAACACAGAACTGAAATTACAAGAGACGCGTGGTGAGCAGAGAAATGGTCGGGTCTACCTGTGTGCTTGTTCCGATTTAGTAACTTAATCGACCTGCCTTTCTTATCCCGCCCATAGAAGCATAGTGGAGTATCTGCCTCCTGGGGCGGTGTGATGCTTGTCTGTAAGATTGTGCTTATCTGTAAGATGAACGAAATCAGCATGCATCAATGTGGGTGCTGCGGACTTCGATATCGAACACGAAAGACACTGGACTAGTTAATCATGCACTAGCTCTACAAAGGTCTGAAGCGACGACAGTGAGGACCATGAGCGACGCTACAACAAACCAGTTTTCTATGACACGACCGCCTGATTCCCGGGCTTCTTTCCACGCTGATCTCCGGTCTCACAGCGACAGTTAGAATAAATCAGGAAAACATGGACCGGAACGGCCGCGAGCAAAAGTCTGGCGAGATCAAGGGCAGCTATCAAGCTGAGTCACCGACCTACCAGTGAAAGCAAACGGGATCAAGGGCTGGTTCGTCACACCTCTAACCCTTTCTCTCTGACCAAAACATCCTCTGTAGGTAGGAGTACGTTGTTACTCGACGAGACGTGCAGCCTCCTGCCAGGCCGGGCCCCTCGTCTCGGCAGGTGCCATCCGTCACACGGACCCTCGGTTGGGGCGTTCGCGTGCCTTCCGTTGGTAGCCCGCGTCGATCTATATATACTCCCCCACGCCCTCTCCCGCTTCTCCCCCACATGCACTTGCTGCAGCGAACGCAGTACAAGCACACACCAGCCAGGCGAGTAGACTCGAGCTCCCCTGTTTTCAGCTTGCTTTGCCCTGTTTCTAGCTGAGCCATCAGCCCCCTCTGCTCTGCGCCCGCGTTCCATTGTCACAGAGACCGATCGACAGCCATGGTGGTGCTCGCCAGCCCGCCTGTCGTCGACCAGATCCCGCTGTTGCGGTCCCCGGGCCCCGGTGGCTACTTCTCCGCCATGCCAGTCGTCGACCTCTCCGGCCCCGGCGCCGAGAAGGCCATCGTCGACGCCTGCGAGCGGTTCGGGTGCTTCAAGGTCGTGAACCATGGCGTGCCCGTGGAAACCATGGACAGGGCCGAGTCCGAGGCCGTCAGATTCTTCGCGCAGGCGCAGGCCGACAAGGACCGCGCGGGCCCGGCGTACCCGTTCGGCTACGGCAGCAAACGAATCGGGCTCAATGGCGACATGGGGTGGCTAGAGTACATCCTCCTCGCCGTCGTCTCCGCGACCATCTCGGACGCCTGCGCCGTCCCCTCCAGCACCGCGCTGCGGTGAGTACGAAGGATCAATCGTCTGGACCGTCCGAGCTGGACAGCCGTGCAGTTATTATATTGAGCTGACACAGATATGTCGGTGTTTTTGTTGCAGGAACGCGCTGAACGAGTACGTCGCGGCGGTTCGGAATGTGGCGCTGCGTGTGCTGGAGGCGGTGGCGCAGGGGCTGGGCATTGAGCCCGCGGACGCGCTCAGCGCGATGGTGACGGAGCAAGGGAGCGACCAGTTGTTCCGCGTGAACCACTACCCGCCGTGCCCCGCGCTGCAGGGGCTCGGCTGCAGCGCCACCGGATTCGGCGAGCACACCGACCCGCAGCTCATCTCCGTGCTCCGCTCTAACGGCACGTCTGGCCTGCAGATTGCGCTCCACGATGGCGGGCAGTGGGTGTCCGTGCCATCCGACCGCGACGCCTTCTTCGTCAACGTCGGCGACTCTCTGCAGGTGTGAGCTCTGACACGCGATGCGAATTCTGTGTGGCCCTCCCATTTCATATTTTCCTCTTTCTTTTTCTTTTTTCGCTACAGTAGTTACAGTTACTAGATTCTGATATGATGCGGATATACAAATTTAAATGTGCACACACTTACTTTGTGATTAAGTCAACTAAACTAAAAATCTGCATGATTGTGTACTGACGTTGCGGGCATGCTGGTTTTTGCTGTGCTGCAGGTGCTAACCAACGGGAGGTTCAGGAGCGTGAAGCACCGGGTGGTGACCAACAGCCTCAAGTCTAGGGTTTCGTTCATCTACTTCGCGGGTCCGCCGCTCGCGCAGAGGATTGCACCGTTGCCGCAGCTGCTGGGGGAGGGCGAGGAGAGCCTGTACAAGGAGTTCACGTGGGGCGAGTACAAGAAGGCGGCGTACAAAACACGATTGGGTGACAACAGGCTGTCCCAGTTTGAGAAGCCGAGCTGCTAGCAGCAGCAAACAGAAGCAGCGCTGGGCCGGTCAAGCACCAACTTTTCATGATAGCCGAGCAGACGCCGAGCTACCACCAGCAGCATACTTCGCGCAGTAACAGAAACGCTGAGGCGAGGTGAGGAATGCATTCGAGCTCGAGTTGGTTAGAGCAAATGATGATGAAGATGAACAAGAAAGAGATGCCGATGTGTATAGCCGGGGAGCCATCTTAGATTTTTGTTGTGGTGGGGTGCCGGGGTTTCCGCAAGTTGCTAATGATGTTTTCCCTGAGGTGGGGCTCCTTGCCCGTTTCGGAAGGCTGGGCGAGCGGCGTCGCCGGCGTGCTACCTAAGATGCCCGTTTCGGAACCGAATACGGCACCGCAACGAGATCCTTGCTCTGCCACCCTTTCACACTTTCGTTTTTCTTACTTCTGCGTTTTTTAATTATTATTGTCTTTGATTTTTAATTTTAATTTTAATTATTTATTTTATTTAAAAAATTAGTTCAAGTATGTAAAATTTTAAGTTATAATTCGAATAACTTTAATAATAAATAAAATTATAACAAAATATAAAATATTTATTAAATTTTTTTAATAAGACGAATGTTTAAAATTAAAATTAAAAATTAAACGCGATAAGAATTAAAAAACAGATGGAGTAGATTTTTTTTTGACTCAGCAAGTGTATAATGTGTGTCTCGTGGTGTACGTACGTAGCCTGCTGCAGCGCGCGTATGTGGACCTCCTGGTTGCCTCTTATAACCTGCAAATGTTCCGTCCATTCCATCGCTCTCAGGCCGTCATCAGGGCAATTGACTTCCTTGCGCGCTTTTTGGCGGTTTGAATGCGCTGATGGCCACGCCACTAAATGCGTGGAAAATTCGCTGATTGAGATCTCTGTCGATTTCAATGGACGCTCGGATCTTTAATTCGTTGGCAGGCACTGAATGCGCGAAATTTGGAGCACGGCGAAAGAACAGGCTGTCATTCGCGCACGTCTTGAAGGCGGCGACAGCGCCGTACGTACCGCATCGTACGAGCCCGGCGGAGGGGGGGGGGGGGG